>WEKX01013976.1:20194-138328 GCA_013390025.1 Pitta sordida | reverse complement strand
TTACCTCATTGGATGGAGGGGGGGAACTACCAGAGTAGGGACTGTGGGAGTTTTTAAAAGCCACAGCGCGAAAGATTATCACTCTCTTCTTCCTCGCTTCACCCCCCGGGATCTCTGCTTCTTTGGCGCCTCACTCCCGACGTTCCTTCCAGCTGATCTTGAGAATATCGGCACCCGTCCTTCCCCTACGATAACCGGTGGATGTCACTACTGTTTTTCAACCCTATTTTATTGTTGGGACTTCTGGGTTTTTTTGGGGGGGGGATTGGTGTTTTTGGTGGAGTTTGGGGTTGAGGGATTTCTCCATCGCGCTGGGACTGGGTTTCATCACGTATGGGAGGGGGAAGTTTTGGTTTTTATGTTCCCCACTGTTGATATCACTTGCACACAAATTATTTTCCCATTTTATATTTCCCTGTTCCCTTTTTCTTTTCTCTTGTAAATAAATCCTGTTACATCTCTAATGATCTCTTGTCCAAGGAGTGATAAATAACCCTTTACTGGTCTTAAACCAAGACATGTGCTTACACGTGGCACACTTGGTGTGTGTTATATTAAGTTATATTAAGCCAAGACAGCAATGTGTAACCTGAAGAGCATGAAATTAATGATGTTAAAGAGAACATCATTGCAAAACCCTAGTTATCCTGTAATTTTTTTTTCTTTTCCAAAAAGCTGGTTGTATAATGGAAAATCATAAAACTAAACCACAGAATCATGGAATCACAGAATGGATAAGTTTGAAAGGGACCACAGTGGGTCATCTAATCCAACCTCATGCTCAAGAACAGTCATCCTAGAATACATGGAGCAGGATTGCATCTGGATGTTTTTTAATGTCTCCAGTGAGGGAGACTCCATAGCCTCTCTGGGCAACCTGTTCTAGTGCACAGTCACCCACACAGTAACAAAGTTCTTCCTCAAATTTAGGTGGAACTTTCTGTGAATAACTTTCTGCCCATTGCCTCTTATCTTACTGCTTGACACCATCAAGAAGAGCCTGGCTGAATCCTTTTGGCACCCTTCTTTCAGATACTTATACAGCATAATAAGTTCCCCTCTCAGTTATCCCAAGGCTGAACAGGTCCAGCTCCATCAGCCTTTCCTTGTAAGACAGATGCTTCATTCCTGTAATCATCTTTGTTGCCCTCAGATGAACTCACTCCAGGACCCCCATGTTTCTCTTGTCCTGAGGAGTCCTGAACTGGGCACAGTACTCTAAGTGAGGCTCTATTAGGGCTGCGTAGAGGGGCAGGATCACCACCATTAACCTGCTGGCAATGCTCTTCCCAAAGCAGCCCAGAATTTAATTGGCTTTCTTGGCCACAAATGCACTACTGGCTCATGGACACCTTGTTGTCTACCAGGACACAACTACGATCCTTCTCTGCAGGGCTGCTTCCCAGCAGGTCAGTCCCCAACTCTACTGGTGTGCAGAGTTATTCTTCCCCAAGAAGAGGACCCTGCTTTTATTTTGTTGGACTTCCCTGCCCATCTTTCCAACCTGTCAAGGTCCTTCCGAAGGGCTGCACAGCCCTCTGGGGTATCAGCCACTCCTCCAGCTTTGTGTCATCAGAGAACTTGCTGAGGGGGCATCTGCCCTTTCATCCAAGACATTGATGAATGAGTTAAACAATACTGAGGCCAGTATTGATCCTTGGGGCTCACAACTAGTGACAGGCCCCCCAAAAGACGCTATGCCACTGATTACAACCCTCTGAGATCTGTTCAGCCTGTTCTCTATCTCAATGGTTGTTGGTTGAGGATGTTCCCCGCCACCCCCACCTTCCTCTCCCAGAAATATAGTTGTGATTCTTTAATGATCTTACTCCACTAACAGGACACTTCTTCCTGTCTGGGCAGAACCAAAATAAATATTTCAAAGGAAAAATGGAGGGTGAAACCAGTGGAGAAATGACAAAATTAAGAATTAAGTGTTCTGCTAAGAGAACATATAGAAAATGGTAATTTTCTGTATGTGGAAAAATACGCTTTTCTATTTATGGATATGTATGGTAGTCTGTCCTTGTTGGTGGAGCTTCCTCAGAGCCCAATTCCTGCCTTCTTGGATAGAAAGGATCAATTTTCACTTTTCTTACCAAAGTTTTCTTTCTACACTCACAGGACTCCCTGCTTATAAGCAAAGGGATGCAATCTGTAAGAATTGGGGTCAAGTGAGATTGAACTCAGGGGTGATGTATTTCAATCTAAGTGATAAAAACTGTGAGATTTTTGCTGTTGTCTTTAAAATGAGTACTTTCCAAAGTCAACAAATCAAATGTTATTCCAGATTTATCTGATAAGGTTAAAAATTATGTATTTTGTTACAAATAAAAATAAAGAAAAGCTTATTACTGAATCTGAATGAATTTTTTTGTTCTCTGAAAAGTTATACTTATCCAGGTCTTGCAGGGAAATTTTAACTTGTTTTATCCCTTTCTACTTTCCTGCAATAATACAAGGCATAATATATATTGTATAGCCAAAGAACTAATCCTAACTTAAAAAATTGAAATTTGATAATTAAATTATATACAGTTATACCCTCTCATTTNCCATTGCGAGCTGGAGAAACCGCACGCCAACCCGTGCCACTCACCCTCCCCACAGAGAGCACCAGCACCACCCCTCAGCAAAGCAGAGGCGCTGCGCATGTGTCGGCCGGGTAAACTCACAAATTGTTGAATCAAAACTTCAAGATATTGTCCTTGCAAATGGGTGAGGTCGTAATGCAGAGGTTGCAATGCACTGGGGATTCACTGTATTTAGTTTATTTTTCTTTATTGTATTTCCCCCCTTTACGTATTTAGCTAGACACACTATTCTTCCCAAGTGTAACTACTTTTGGATGTAACACATTTACTTGAATTGACCTTTGTTGATTATACTCACTTGTTTTTCTTTTAGCTTAACTATTGAAGAACTTTATTGTGTTTTCCCAACTCTCTCTCTCCGGCAAGGAGTGGTCTTGAAAGTTAGTGTAATGATTGATTTTAATAGTCTTTTCTTGCATATCCATCTGGGTTAAACAGTGCAATACCCAGGGAAAGTTTTTTAAGTTTTTAGAAAAACAAAGACAGTGGTCTAATTTTTGAGAGGTTGAAAACATCTGTTTATTACAGTAAGTGGAATTATGGATTTATCAGTGAATTTTTGACTTTATTTGGGAGGTCTTCTGGAAAAAAAAATCAAAGAAAGTTCTGCATATCCTTACCATGTTTAATAAGTATGAACATCCTAGCCTGTGTACAGTGATTCTGCCTTTCATCAAAGACTTTGGCAATTTTGTACTGCAAGACAATTTCCTGCAGTGCGCAATAAGTGGGACTGCACCAGGGATATCAGCTATTCACTCAAAGGTCTCTAGTAGGATTCTGAAATCACTCAGGGTAGAAGTTCTAAGGCAACTGACAGTGATTCGCAATGAACCAGAAATGAATTGAAATTTTTATGTAAACCTGAAGCAAGATTTTTCATTTCTGAATGAAACTGAATGAAATCTGTCAACAGTCAGCAATTTCGGAAATTCAGTATTGTGAATGCTATAACTTTTTTTGTTGTTTGGGTTTTTAAAATCTTTCATAGGGAATATTGATTACAATCTAATATCTATTAGCAGAGATACCCAGCATGAGATACGCAAGACTTATTTTGCCTCAGGCTTCATAGTGGGCACGATACATGCAACCACATATTCAATCATCTTAAGTCTGAAACACATAGTTCTTCTGAAAATTTCTATGTATGTATGTCTGAAATCAGAAACTTAGTAAGTGAGAAAGAATTTTTCAACTTCAGTAGCTTAATGATTTTCTGGTTTATCTGTGACAGAGGCAGAGATACACACTCCAGAAAGAGAATTACTTTAACCATAGAAGCATTTAATCTATTTGTGAGCACGCTTTGTGGGTATTTGCTGTGCATTTCTCAGGTCCTGCTTTAAAAAAAATAAAAAGGAAAGAAAAAGGGAAAAAAGAGGAAAAGAGAGAGAGAAATTCTGCAGACAGCTATAAAACACTTATTGTGGTTCACCATTTGTAATGGACTCAGATTTTAGAGGACTATTTGTTGATGGAGGAGGCCATGAACTTCTGTTGCACTGACAATAAGAATCTTAGAAGTTTTTTGAGATCTGTTCACTTAACATTACATTTATCTCTGGGAAGATGATACATGCTGATACATAAGTTGTATTCTTGGGGGATTTTATTTCAAAATGTACAATGGCAAACCAGAACATCTTCTGGAGGGATTTCCTTCTTCAAGGCAGGCAAGGACAAGTACATTTTTCAGCAAAAGGGAGGAGAGCAATCAAGTGAAATGAGGCACTGCCTTTACTACTTTCTTCTCAGAATGAAGAAATGTTTTTAATTGAAAATTACAATATGCTATTCCAAGGAACACATTTAGTACAGGAAGTCTTAGCTCAGACTCAGAATTCAGTCTTATCAGCATTTGAAATAGGACCATCAGTCAAAAATCCTGAGACAAGTTATCATCTCTGCAATACCCAGATGGGAAGCAACTCACTTATCAATGTGTGATGTCAGTTAATGTGTTTAGTGTCTCATAAATTGCAAATCTCAGAATAATATTTGCAACAAAATGTAGATATTCTATTCCAAAGTGTGAAAGTCATGTTATTAATGAATGGCTTCAAGGCTTTTTGAGACTTTTACAGCTGTCTTGAAATGTTCTCTTTGAATGTTATTTACTGTTACAAATAATCCTTTCTGTTATACTCTTCTTTTCTTTGAAGCAGAAAGGTAATGTTGATATGCCACAGAAGACAATTTTCTTTAAATGTCTGTTTTAGGATTTTCAATTATGAGTTGAACAGATACTCCAAATTACTTATTATATTCCAGTGATTCCTAAAATGATCAATGACTTAATAGGGTTAGGTAGAAGTAAACAATTGATTTTTTAAATGTAAAAATAGAAGGAAACTGTACTCCCATGAATGTTGTTGCTATTATACAGTGGTTGCTATGAAAATTTTTCTACTGTAATATGCTTTCCCTGACTAGCAATGGTTCAAGAGTGTACTCATCAGGCAGGACAACAGAGATAAATTAGTCTTGATGATTATTTCTTTGTGATTGGTAATGGAAATGCAAAGGAAATGATTGCTCTTCATTTCAGGAGGCAGGGGGAAGGACAAAAAGAGCAGAAATATATCATCAGCTAGGGGAACAGCAATCAGACAAATTAACAGAAGTGGCACTTAACAGCAGCTCACAGAAGAAACAACGAGGGAAGCACAGTGGAAAGTTTGAGTGCTTTGAAGTATTTGGCCATACCTTTGATGGAATGACTCATTGCTGTATACAACTGCCTGAAGGGAGGTTGCAGTCGAGTGGGTGTAAATCTCTTCTCTCAGGCTGACAGCACCAGAACAGGAGGGCATGGCCTTAAACTACGCCAGGGGAGGTTTAGACTGAGGTTTCCCTCAGTGGAATGGTCTGCCCATGGAGGTGGTGGAGTCGCCATCCCTGGAGGTGTTTAAGAAAAGACTGGATGAGGAACTCATTGACATGGTCTAGATAATGGGATGATGGGATAGGGACTTAGGTCATTATATTAAAGACTCTGAGATTAGTCCAGGGTTATATGCTCAATCCCTGTATGGGCATTCACCTAGGAGCTGGACTCGATGGTCCTTGTGGGTCCCTTCCACCTCAGAATATCCTGTGATTCTGTGATTCTGTTACTAGAACCAAGAAAGGAGACTGCTGACAGCCAGCTACTTGAAAGACATCCAGATACCTGTAGCAAAAAGCTTCATACATTTATTCCAGTTCTCCTTTGCCTGTTGCTTAAGCAAGTCCTAATCAGTGAGAAAACTAAGAAAGATCAATGAACAGACATAACAATTTAGTTCTGCCCATATATAATCTCAGAAGATGAACAATGTTGTGGCAAAACTTACCAATGGCACTAAATTTTCAAAGCAATCAGATGAAAGGTGGCTGTCAAAAGTCTCAGGTCTTGTGTTATCATCACTTTCTGCGCATGAATCAGGAGCTTTCAGCTATTTGTTACTACCCAGTAAATATTTTACCATCACTACTTATGCTCTCCCATACTACTAACAGCTTCAGCAAACAGGGTTTTAAATTCAGGACTTACCAAATAGAGCAGGTATGTTTGCTTGTCACTGAGGCAAGGAATAGTTGCTGCTAAGACCGAACAATGTGGCTTGCTTTCTTGGTTCCCCTGAATCATGGATGTAGCCAAATACAGCTGCTGAGGTCAGACCATCCTGACATGACAAAATGAGAGGAAGGCTCAAATTAATTTCCTGAATAGGAGGCGAGAGTATTTGCTCATTTAAAAAACACACAATAAAACCGGAGGTTACTCATGAGATGTGTAGGAGGTCTGCTATGCCAAAGACTGGTGGGGGTTGGGGAAGGGTGGGACACAAGACACAAAGGATAGCAAAAGAGAGGGACAGGTTTGAAGCAAGCAAATACACATTACCAGGCAGAAGTAGTGTGGTTGGGTCTGAAAAAGTGCTTTTTGGGTGTTTCAGTTGCAGGTCCCATCTGCATGTGCTTCCTGTAGCTGAAGAATGGCAGCCCAGTCCCCCATGTTAGTCATTTGCTGAGCAGCTATGGATGAAGGAGATGAGCAATGATTCTGCACACCTCCATACAGAGAGCCTGTTTCTGAAGTTTTCTTGGCAATCTGTGCCTTTTTGCAGTGAGTTTTGATATTTGCAAGAATATAAAAACAGTTTTCTTTGTAAAAGCACTCTGTTTTTTTCTGTGCTGGTTCTATGCTTATGCTCTCAATTAGTTTTGTAAAGACAAGTAAGTGCTTAAAAAATGTATTCAGGATTTCTTTAGTTCAGTGAAAACTGCAGTGCAAAGTACAAATCACCTCTTAAAATTTCCATTTTTCTCATATTAAGAAGAGTAGACTAGCATTTTGTGTGTGTGGATGCTATGGAAAACTGATAATCATAGTCTGTGTTACAAAACAACTCAGTTTTGGTCCAGAGCATATGTGAACATACTGTCTCTCAGCAATTAAATCGGTGCTCATATGCTCTTTTTATGACAAACAAATTTGTAAATATTGGTAGTCTATTATGAAACAGTTTCAGGGAAGAAAACCAAGCTGGTATAAGATTCTTGGTGTTTCACTGGTAGACATAATTAAACCATGTATTTAATTTAAATTAGTCATAATTACAGCTTCTGCAGTATTGCTTGGAGCAGTATTTAATCTTTAAAATTATTTAATGTTTTCTACTTTGTTTGATATAAAGTCCACATATTACCACAAAACAATGAGTAATTAGTTGCACTTATGTGAAGTCCCTTAAACAGTATATTTGAAATTAATGTTGACTAGTGTTGTAGCAATAGTTATGGAAAACTGCATAGCACTATAACTAAACTTAGTCAAAAAACCAACACAGACATAAGTGACTTAAGGTTGATGTCACATAAACAAAACAAAGCTAAATTTAATAAAACCTCAACAACTGAACACATCATTAACACATTAACACGTTAACGTATTTAACCATACAAAGCTGGCATGTAAAGTCTTCAGACTGGAATGATGATGGTGTGCAGTCATTCAGACACAGATTAATGTATTTGTCTGGGTGGAGTGCAAGAAGAGGTGATTTCATTGCTGTTTACAGCTACTTGAAGGGAGGTTGCAGTCGGGTGGGTGTAAATCTCTTCTCTCAGGCTGACAGCACCAGAACAAGAGGACATGGACTTAGGCTATGCCAGGGGAGGTTTAGACTGGATGTTAGGAAGAGCTTTTTCACAGAGAGAGTGATCTCTCATTGGAATGGTCTGCCCAGGGAGGTGGTGGAGTCGCCATCCCTTGGGATGTTTAAGAAAAGACTGGATGAGGAACTCATTGACACGGTCTAGATAAAGGGAGGCTGGGATGGACAGAGCGTGGTGCCCATGGCTGCGGGGTTGGGGGAGCGATCTCTGTGTGGATGTCACTTGGGAGTTGGACTCGATGATCCTTGTGGGTCCCTTCCAACTCAAAATAACCTGTGAACCTGTAGTGAGACAGTGCGCAGAGTGGTGGTGGAAATCTGCAGATGAAGCGTACTGTCTTATTAATATTTGCTATCTGAATGTCTTTTAACACTTTGAGTGATGGATTTTGCAGATTTGAAAATTGAATCAGAGAGCTAAAGTAAGTTGTATGCCAGGCATTGGAAAAAGAAAGCAAGTGTTGTCATCCCAAAGAAGCAGTTTCATCCTACATTTGCCAAAGAACTTTTCCATTTGTGGAGAAAAATATTAACTGCATTAATAATTAGTTATAACTAAAAATACATTTTCCCCTTCTTTCCACTTCTTTTTCACACTTCTTTCTCTGCCCCCATATCATGCTGTCCCATCTCTGTCCGGAGATATTTGGTTCCCTGACAGTTTCACCTATTACCATTCCTTACTTTTTTCCTATCCTCCATTCTGTATCATCTTTTCTTTCTGGCCACACAGCCTAATGTTTTCCTGTGGGGGACTTTGGGACACTCTGGAGACTTTACAGTGCTGCTTATTGCAACACTTGTTCTCCTTAAAGTCCAAACAGAACAAAACTTTTAAATTCCAGCAAAATGGACAAAAATTAGCAGAATATTCAGAGAGCACCTAAAAATAAGTCACACTCAATTATGTCTCCTTCTTGTGGGACCTACTTACTAACTGTTTTTGTTTAGATGGACTTTGGGTACAAATGTTTAGGTGCCCTCTTGACATGTTCAATTCCTACTTACGAAAGAAATCTTGTTCACTTGGTTCTCCTCTGTGGTATTTGGAGGTTCACACTCCCCACCTTTAGTACTGCCTTACACCAATGGCACTTTTTACTCTGATATGCTTGAATCGAAAGGTACTAAAAATCTAAGACATCAGCTAAGGTTGTAGAAGTAGAGCTTATAAAGATTTCAAAACTTCTTGATATTTCAGAATTACCAGTATCCTATGACATCTTTGGATTCTACACCAGAGGAATGTTTTGTTATGATATGACTGCAGCTCCTTCCTCGTTGCCACTTTCAAATCAATAAAATAGCTTTTAAAGCAGAAAATTCTTCCTTGATCTGCTCTGCTATTTGGGCGTACATAGCAGTTAGTAGCAATTTTAAAATAACACATCAAGCAGACTATAATTCTGATACTGTCTATCCTTCAGTTTTTCAAGGAATCTGATTTGTGTCCAAATAAGTGTGTTCTGTATTACTGAAATTTTTGATACTCTGAGACACAGTAAATCATAGGAGTCAAAGAAAGAATCTTATATTGGATACCAAATATGGAAAAAATTAAGCTGTTTTATATCCATATTTCAAAGGGAAGAAAAAAAATTAGTATCTCCTTCATCTATATGTCTTGTAGAAGCAGTGCAAGATAAAATATTTAAGAACACAGGATATATTGGAGTTTTTTAAGCATTTCAACCTGTTACTATCTTTTTCCCCTCTATTTTTAGAAGTTCCATGTTTTAACTGACACTTGACCCATTATCAAACTCCTTTGCATTTTATTCTATCTTATCAATTGGAAGCTTAGTACTTAAGCAAATCTTACATCATCTGATGTAATTTTTCTTTTGATGACTGAAATCTGAGGCAATTCTCCCCATTTTTTCTCTGTATTTGGATTCCTAAAGAATGAAATGTATTCAAATGTTATCCTGAGCAGAATAGTAATCACAGATTCGCTAAGGTTGGAAAAAATCTCTAAGATCATTGAGTCTAACTATTAACCCTGCACTGCCATGCTCACCCCTACCTAAACCATGTCCCTAAGGGCCCTATCCACATGTTATTTTGAACACTTCCAGGGCTGGTGATTTCACCACAAATAATGATGATTATGATAACAGCGTAACAAATAAAACAATAATACCTTAAACCAACCTTACCAGTGATGGACCTCTTTCAAAGCAAACTTCTTAGACTGCTTCAAGTACTGTACTCTGCTCTTTTCTCCTAATCTTGCAGAGTGATGTCCACATATAATGAAGCTTGTCTGTATGAGCACCCCTTACTGGCATCCTCGTCTATTTACTAACAGTAATCTTTTTCCCCTTAAAAATCTTGTTTCAAAGAATTCTTTCATAAAATATACAATGATCCTTCTTAAAGTGTTAATAATTGTTGTTTACATTATTTGTCTGCGTTGTGAGATCAAGGTATATAAGCCTTGTCCTCTTTTGCAGTCTTGAGTCTTAATTTTGGGGAGCCGCTCTTCTTTTTGAGTTGATAGTTTTTCATTATTAACTATTTAGCAGATACAAGGGTCCGTGAAGCTGAAGGCTGAACCCTGATCTAACTTGTACTTTTGCTGTGGGAAGAGAAGAAAGGATATGAGCCCCACAGAGCTTGCTTTGTTCCTGCTACTGGGAATGAAGGAGGAAGGGAAGATGGTTACTTTTCATAGGAGTAGCTAGATTGATTCTGCAGTGGCTACTGTTCCATATATCCAGACTGCTCCAAACTGAAGACCTGCATATACAAGCAAATGTCTAAATTTCAGAAGTCCAATGTATGTAGCAATTGTCTCTAGAGCAAAATGTCTAGTGGCCAACATACAAAGTTTTATGGTAACTCTGGTGCTTATTACTTGATCTTGCTGGTTTAATTTTAATTTCAAATAATCTTCTTCCCTGTACTTGCTGTTATTTAAATGAGAAAGACAGTAATTTCTACTTGATCTTTTTAACATTAACAAGTTTTTATAATGTTAAATGCTCACAGAAAATTTAAATGCCCAACTAAAGCTTTTAACATTATGATCCTGACTGCTTAACATCATAAACAATTTGCCTATTTTTATTAGAAAACAAATGCAAACATCTAGAATAGTGCAGAGACTAATTTGCAGAACTGTGTCTTGCTTCACAAAGTTCACTTTTAAAAAGTACTAGTTCAATGCAAGCAGATTTCACTTGAAAAATTTTCTGCTCTGGGAATAATATAAACATTTCTATTGACAACTTAGTTTTCAACTTTTCAACAGCATTCTGTGTGTACTTCTCCCACATAATCACTGCTTTGATTTTGAAAGACAATGTTCAGAAAGACATATAATGAAATGATAAGGATTTAAATTTGTATCAACTGTAAATAGAGCATGAATGTCACTTTATAATTTTTCCCTAGTGTATATTTAGATAAAATTGTTTTGCTTACTATCTCTACCTTTGTATTCTCTAAACTAAGCCTATTATAAACCATAGGGCTGTTAAAAGGCAATAGGACAAATACATCTGCTAAAAAATTTGGATCAAACTGTATTGGAAAAGAGAAATGAGACCAAAGCTTTTTTCATTTGAGTAGACAGTTGCTGTTGTCTTTTATTTCCCAAAGGTTGGTATAAGGTGAGCTACTTAAAACCTTGAATGTATCTTGGTTTTAGGGTCATTCTAGGCAATTTATTACATTATTATATTGATGCATGCTGCTACTGAACCAACAACAGTGATACAGCATAGGCAGAGAGAGTTGCCTGGGCCACTAGATCATGTGGTGTAGCAAAAATTTCTGGTACAGGCAGTGTAGCAGTATACCAGTGTACCAGTCCTTGAATGGTTTAAGGGCAAATGCTGCTGTTGTTGCAGTGTGTGGGACGATGGATAATGCTTCCGTCAATTGCCATGGCAGAGGAGTTCAGTTCTCCAGGGCTTTCCTGTTATTCACTGTCAGGCTTCCACCTTTTTCCAAGGCAGAATTAACCTACTTTGATGTCTTCCTCAGGGAAGGCTCTTGTTCTGGGCACATAGCTATGGAAAACATTAACAAAACATCTCTAAGGAATTGCAGCCTGAATGCCTGCAAATATTCAGTATGAGACACAGTTAGTGATTAGAAATGTCATATCTGAGCTTCCCTTTTTGTGAATGCAGACAGGTTCATATTGGCATTCACATAATTGTGTCTAAGCTGCTGCTGCTTCTAAGCATAAGGAGTTGGAAAGAGGTTTTCCTTACATCTGGCACTAGAATCTGTGAGCCTCAGTATGATTACTTAGTCTGCCTCTCCAAAATCTTTATAGACTGAATATACCAACCTGGTATGAAGACTTTCACTAGCTTCTTTCCCCTTATGTGTTCTGTCTTTCTCCAGCGTTTTTACTCCTCAGCCTTAGAAGAAGGCTACGTAGGCATTTTCAGTATTTGTATATAGACAAAACTGGCCACAAAAAACTCATCTTGGTAGAAAAGGCTAATAGAGAACCAGATTTAAGTAGGATTATTCCGAACTTCCCCCTGTAGCCTACCAAAGATATTGAACATATCTCATTTAGCATACACTTTTGTAATATTGCCATCATTTGAAAGTAAGACGTAGCACTATAAGGGATGGCAAATAACTGCAGGAACCTCTACAGGGAGAAACTGAGTCAGGTCGCTGCTGTTCTCTCTTTCAGCCATTTAATTGCTTTATTGTGGGTGAGTCAAATGTTGTATCTATTGAATTTGGCCAGAAATGTACACTGTTGTACTCTCTGATGCTGTGCATTTCGAGTTAAAGTATAATAGCTGAAGAAAACTAGCTATTTTATGGAAAAATAAACTAGAATATGAGGCGAAATGAAGATTATAGCAATTGCACAGTACTTAAAAAAATCTACATACAGATCTAGGAGGAGTATATCTGAGTAATACTGGTTAGTATTGTGATGGAAGTAATACAATCAATGTCTTGGTCCTCCTCACAGTTCATTATTTCAGCAATTCTTGGCAAGATTCCACAGTTTGTGAATATTTCCTCTTTTTTTTCCCCTCACTCAAATTTACAGATTTACTTGTACTTGAATGAATTTGTGAGATATCCAGCGGAACATATTACGAACGTGGAATAATTTTTTGTAAATAGGATGAGTGACTGGAGAATGGTGAAATGGATCGGGATTTGGGAGTAATGGTTGACAGAAAATTTAGTATGAGCCAACAGTGTACCCAGGTGGCTAAGGGGGCCAATGGCATTCTGGCCTGTATCAGGAACAGTGTGGCCAGTAGGACGAGGGAAATTATTCTTCCCCTGTACTCGGCACTGGTCAGACCACATCTTGAGTACTGTGTGCAGTTCTGGGCTCCCCAGTCTAAGAAGGGTGTTGAGCTGCTTGAGAGGGTCCAGAGAAGGGCGACAAGGATGGTGAAAGAACTGGAGAACAAGCCCTAAGAGGAGTAACTGCAGGAGCTGGAGTTGTTCAGCCTGGAGAAGAGGAGGCTCAGAGGTGACCTCATTGCTGTTTACAACTACCTGAGGGGAGGTTGCAGTCAAGTGGGTGTAAATCTCTTCTCTCAGGCTGCCAGCACCAGAACAAGAGGACATGGCCTTAAGCTGCACCAGGGGAGGTTTAGGCTGGATATTAGGAAGAACTTTTTCACAGAGAGAGTGATCTCTCCTTGGAATGGTTTGCCCAGGGAGGTGGTGGAGTCACCATCCCTGGAAGTGTTTAAGAAAAGACTGGATGAGGAACTCAGTGACATGGTCTAGATAATGGGATGATGGGATGGGGAGTTAAGTTATTAAAATAAAAAATAAAATGATGACATGACCCTGAGATTAGCTCAGATAGATGAAACATAGTGCTCATAAGTACCAAGGTTATGGATTCAATCCCTGTATGGGCATTCACTTAGGAGTTGGACTTGATGATCCTTGTGGGTCCCTTCCAACTCAAGATATTCTGTGATTCTCTGAAATGCGAACATATCCTTATTTTCTTTCCTGTAGTTAACTAGATGAACTTATTGGGAACTGGAGTAGGTCAATGACTGAGTGTTAGAACTCTGTTTATTCTCAAAAGGCACTACCAGAAAGTATGTCACTCTTCTGTCTATAAAATTTCTGAACTTTAAGGAATACTGAGAATTGCAGAGCAGCAGAATTGGTCAGCAGCTATTTGCATCCAGTAAGAAGATGTCAATTTTTTAGATTTTTGCTGGCACATATAATCAGATATGTTTCCTACAAATGAAAGCTTCTTAATTACGTAGATTTCAAAACCAAAGATTTAGCATTTGAGTAGTCTAGTGCAGTTGCTTAGAAGGGTCATAATTACAAACCAAGAGAGTTAACTTCATACTTTCAAATAACAAGGCATTTTTATCACCAGAGGGCACTATCCTTCCAGGCTAAGATTAAGTTTCTGGTAGATGAGTTTGATTTTAAAAAAAAATAATTTAAATAAAAGGATATCAAGCAGTAGTTTGGGGTTTTTTTTCCTTACTTATACGTTCATGTAAATAACGGTGTTCTGATCACCTTCCTTCCTTTAAATTTTTTATTTATTTATGAAGAATATCCAGATTGATGTTAGACTAATTTTTAGAAATGTCAAAGACTTTGTGTGCAATGTAAATGTTTAATGTTGTTGTACACTGCCAGAGACTTGTCTCAATGCAGCTGCTATCATGCGAATAGACCTGCAGTTGAAGAACTACAGGGTATTCCTTCCTGTCTCCCTACAGAGGGATTCTTTAGGCTGCAGATCTGTTTTTATTCTCTCCAACCAACCAGTGCTTCAGTAGATAATAGTGGAGGTGGCCTGCAGGCCATGATGACTGTACCTCAGCATGAAGTGTTCCTCTTCACAGGTGGCTCCTGCTGGGATTTTTCCCTTGTTCACTGCATTGCTCCAGTGCCCAGTTCCAGCACTGCAGGGACTTCAGTTGTTATTTGCCTCCTCTCAAGGTGGAGTCCTAGGGACAGTATGGGAGAGAGTCAAAGTCACAAGTAATACAGTGGTGGTCAAGCAGTAGCAATAAGTTGCAGCAGCACTAACCTGAGGTGTTGTTTCCTTATATCATACAATGATATTTTGGCTTTTGTATGTAGCTTCATGCACTAGAATCTATCATTCATGCTATGAATATATATCCTGCTATATTGTTCTGCTGCCAGCACCAGAACAAGAGGACATGGCCTTAAGCTGCACCAGGGGAGGTTTAGGCTGGATATTAGGAAGAACTTTTTCACAGAGAGAGTGATCCCTCCTTGGAATGGTCTGCCCAGGGAGGTGGTGGAGTCACCGTTCCTGGAGGTGTTTAAGAGTAGGCTGGATGAGGCATTTAGTGCCATGGTTTAGACAATGGGTTGGTGTTGGGTTACAGGTTGGACTTGAAGATCTTCAAGTTCTCTTCCAACCTTGCTAATACTGTGATACTGTGATAATTGTTTTCACTTGGAGAGAGCCAATTGATGCAAACTGTAGTAACTTCTGATAAGCCCATTCAGTTTCTGAAGAACTTTAAATAATAAAACTTGAAAATATTATAGTATCTTGCATAATACCTTACAGTACTGGTATTTTCTTCAGTGAGGATGACACCATCTTATTCTGAAAAATATCTTGTAGTTGACAATGTGGGTGTTCAGTGTTTAAGAATGTATCTTTTCTAATGCATAGTAGAACTTGCATGATCTTATCAAACTGACAGGATAACTTTGTGTCTTTAAAAAAACAAAATGAAAGAGAAACACTCCTTGTACAAAGGTGGTCTTGAATTCTGTCAGCAATATGCAACTACTTGTTCACTTATCATTACATTTTTCTTTATGTTATTTGCAGCATTCATCACTGACTTCTGCAGCAACTGGCCTTTATGGATGCAATTGCAGTCTCTTTCATTTCATAAATATACGTTTGCGTATGTGATAGAAAGAGATATATACACGTGTATGTATGCAGTTACATTAAAATTACCTTCCTCAGTTACTGGATGTGGCATTGTGAGGCTATGTGATTGGAAAAAGTGTTTGGAGAAAGTCCTTTTACAGTTGAAATATTGCATTGAGCTGGGCAGACTTTAGAAGGAGGGTTCAGTCCTCAATGTCAAAGCAAATTCATTTTTCCTCCCCAAGAAGACAGCTCTTCCATGAAATCCAGGCATCATAATATGGTGAGGACACTAACATTGCTCATGTGGATGGTAGAACAGAGTCATGAATTCAGTATTCATGTGTTCACATATCAGAAATCATGAATGTGAAACGAGCTTGAATGTGAAACTAGACATCTACTTTTATGGAGGAGCTGGAGTAGTGAGTGGCTCAATATCTGATAATGAGGAATTTGTACAGTTTTAGTACAAGGCTGTAATAAATAACTACGTATTTCAGCTTTCCACTGCTAGTACACTCAAACCAAAGATAAGACCCGTGAATGAGGTCATGATTTTAGGTTCAGATTATTTCTTGTCAGGAGGCAGCCAAGACCCTAATGTCTTGTCCATGTCATAGCTCCAAAAGGCTACCAGCAGGCTCGCAGAGGGGTCAGGAAACAGCATGGCATTGGTTTCTGCTCTAAGTCAGTCCTACAATGAATAGCCACCCATTCCCGTCTTCTTTCTGAAGCCAGAGGCACATTGGATCTCCCTACAGTGTGCCAGGCACAGTGCCTTTCATACTGGCTTTCCCCCTTTCTTCCTTCCAGCGAGTCCTGTCTGGCTGTACATTGTGTTCAGAAGCTGGATGTGCTGGCACTAATTGGAGGAAATCTTATCACAGAAGTATGTTTGTTTAAGGCATTTAATTCTGTAGTTCTGCAATAGAATATATAGTACATGATGTATTTTAATTAAACAGGAAATTAATTCAATTAATCAGTACAAGTCCACCCGCCCTCTCCTCCCTAATATATGCTCCAACAATAAGGAAACTCCAGATAGGAAAATTGCATGTTGTTAACAAGACATTGACAGTGTTAACCTTCAGTGTGCTGGGCACTCACTGAAAAGCAGCATTTATTGAACAGGGGCCTCTGAAAGTGTTAAATAAAGATTCTTAGACCCTTAAGTGATTGAGTTGGTCCTAACTATTCAAGATCAAAGTGCTTTTCCTTTTTCATTTAGCAAAGCTGGCTATCCCCTCTAAAATATTCAGTGACTTGTAGCAGCTGATCTAATTCTTGCTTGTTTACTTTGGGGTGTCGTGTACGATTTTTTTTCTTGTTGTTCCTTGTCTTAACGGGTCACAAATGACAAGTATGTTGCATCCATTCACTTGGATTTTATGGGCAGGCACATTCTTCACTTTGCTGACTGAGGAAACAGGTCAGGGATGTGTCCACTAGTACTAATAGATCTGTATGCAATTAATTAGTTGTTTTCCTGCCTTCAGTATCTATGTCACTCCTGATAGTACTATCAGTGTGTATCTTGGTCATGTACTCTTTAAATCTGTGGCTATAGATCAACTCATGTGAAACGGATTTTAAAATAGTAGCCATCCAACATGACCTGAGCTCAGCATGACAGCTACCATACCTGAGTACCCACCTGACTGAGTGCAAACTAGAAATTTCTTCTTATTGTGGTTGCTAGCAAGCCCTGCTGTTAAAACAAATTTTCCATTTTCTTTGGTTAAAATACAATATTCTGATAATCAAGAATAGAAATTATCAGTGAACCTCTCAAGCGTCACATAGCTTAAGGTACGAGATAGTTCCCCAAGGTTGAGACACTAGAGACAAGACCAGAGATCTGAGACATATAAAGTGGGAGGGAAGATTTTTTTTCTGTGAACTCTCAGTACCAGGAAAATTGTCAGAGAGATTAAGGAACACCAAGGGAAATACTGGGGATGAACAGGCAGATCTTATTTCTATAAGATATGCTCTGTGGAGGCTGCTCTTCCAGTGAATGAAAATAAACTTTTGTTGGGACACAGGCATAGGAGAATGTCTCATTTTGAATCTCAGTGCCCTGTAGCCAGAACACTGATTTTTTTTTTTTAACAGCTTTACGCAAGACAAGTCGCTGCTTGTCGCAGTAGCTGGTAATGTCACTCTCCTGCACAAAGTTATAGAAGACAGTTTATTACCATCATCACCAACTTAGGCAGTAGTGGCCTGGTGGCGGCGGTGGCGAAAGTGGCAGTGTGGTTGAAGGGAAGCCCAGGAATTCTCCTGGGATCTCCCCAGTTGGAGAGGGCTCAGAAATGCTTCACTTTGCTCCCCTGTGCTGTGAGAGGCCATGGGGAGGTGCCTAAAATGCTCCCCAGCGTGACGGGGGGTGAAGAGATGAGCGTGGCCTATGTGCATATTCATGCTTATGGATTGGGCAATTTGCAGGACCCCCAGGAGACCCATAGCCAGCAAATGCAGAGGTAAGACTGTATTACTTGCTGTTATAAGAGGGATAAAATTTTCAAGATTGATGTATATCATACATGCCCAAGGATTATACAAACAGACTTAGCAGCAAAGGTAGAAAGTAAGAAATGGGACAGGACCTGAAATTTACTGAAAAATCTTCTTTCATAATTTTTTTCTGATTTTACCTAAAGATATGTAAACAAAAGGAAGCTGAAACTGAAACCCAGTTTTTTTAAAGGTATTGTTTCTGGAAGTTGAAGTAGCTGCAAATAACACAGCTAATACACCTGTTCTGGCTATCACAGTTTCATCTTTGTCTTGTAACAGCAGGGAACCATTAGAGAGACCTGTATTATTGGTTTTTTAATAGGATCATGTTTTTAATGAACTTCAACTTGCTCCCTGACATTCCTACTTATAAAAGTTTGTTGTGGTTTTTTGTTTTTATTTTTAAAATTTAGTTTGCTGGTTTTCTAAGAAAAAAATTCCTACTTTAATTACATCTTTCTGGCCTAATTTGAATGAAAAATATCTAGGGCATATCAAAATGCATAGTTTCAGCACAACTGTTTACCTCTGTTTAATACCTACTGTAACATAAATATTGAAACTTATTACATTACTGCCTCTGACTTGAGGGTAGGAAAAAAAATTTTGAATTTCTTTAAAGAACCTTGATATCTGAGTTTTTGTACTGTTTTCAAACACTGGTTGACACTACTAGTGTCAATAATGGCTGAGAATACAAACTAGGAGTAAATTGTTAGGAATGAGAGCAGGAGATGGAATGGCCTGAAGTTGTTCCAGGGAAGGTTTAGATTTGATATCAAGAAAAAATTCTTTACAGGAAGGATTGTCAAGCACGGACATAGGCTGCCCAGATATATTTAAAAGACATGTAGATGTGGCCCTTTGGGATATGATTTAGTGGTGGACTTGGCAGTGTTAGGTTTACAGTTGGATTTAATGATCTTAAAGGTCTTTAACAATCTAAATGATCCTATGATTCTATGAAAATAAAATAAAATAAAATAATGTTATGGTCAGTATCAAGAGGACTTCTTTTCACCTGCCTACTTCTTCCTTAGAAGTATTTCTTTAAATATAATTGGAGGTTCTTGTCAAGGAAAAGTGGGTATGTTGGTGTTTTACTGTTGGGGTTTTTAAATACATTTTAAGTACTTTTGAACTTGATTCTGCAGCCCTGCAATAGCACAGCATTGATGCTCGATGAAGAGGAATAGCAAATCAAGCACAATCTTTCTAGTTTTCCCATGTGTTGCCCAAGGGCAATTGACTTCCTGTCCAAAGATGATTGACTTTTACTGTTTGTAAAGGACTTTTGACCTTTCTATTTTCCACGTTGTCCAGCTACTTCAAGGTTGTCCTTCCACAGACATGTCTTGTGAGGTACTCAGATTGTATTGGAAGAAAATCATAAGGTATAATACAGTGCTACTGACTCTTTTGTCATAGGAGACAAAAGTATAACACTATTGGGATACAAGAGGCATATCCATGCAGTGAGATTACAAGCCCCATGAATATAAAATATGCTGTCTGATTTCTTTGTAAAACAAAACAGCTGCTAGGGGACACAGCTATTGTGAGGCATATACTGCCTTGGAATTCTTTTCCCCCCTGAATGTTGTGCTTATTTTTCTGCCTATCTCTTGGAATGTGCATGGCACTGAACAAAACATTCAACTCAAACCTACACCAAGATAGTTAAGTTGGTTCACTCAATGCAAGTCAAGTACAAGGAGCATGTGGCTTTATTCTCGGTTTTACTTAGGGCAGAAAGTATGTCTTTTTATGATCAAGTAACTCATCTGGTAGATGAGAGGAAGGCTGTGGATGTAGTGTATCTGGATTTTTGGAAAACATTTGACACAGTCTCCCATGATATACTCTTGAGGAAGATGACTGCAAGGGGTTTTGAGAGGAATATTCTCTGCTGGGTCAGGAATTGGTTAAATGGTCGAGCCCAGAGGGTGGTGGTTAATGGTGTCTCATCTAGTTGGTGACCGGTTACTAGTGGTGTCCCCCAGGGGTCGGTGCTGAGTCCGGTCCTGTTCAATATTTTCATTGATGATATTGATCATGGAATTGAGGTCATCGTGAGTAAATTCACAGATGANAGGTTGTAGTCAGGCGAGGGCTGATCTTTTCTCTTTGGTCTCTGGAGACAGGCGAGAGGTCATAGTCTTAAGCTTCAGCAGGGGAGGTTTAGACCTGATATTAGGACAAGGTTTTTTACTGAAAGAGTGATCCAGATTTGGAATGGGTTGCCTGCAGAGGTGGTTGACTCGCCAACCCTAGAGGTGTTTAAGGGTAGGCTGGATGAGGTGTTGAGTGATATGATCTAGATGTAGATGATAGGTTAGTTGGATTATAGGTTGGACTAGATGATCTTCAATGTCCTTTTCAGCCTTACCTATACTGTGATACTGTGAAATATAATTGATAGTGTGATAAAAGCCTTTGATACACAAATATCTTATAGAGTAACAGGAAAAATGGAAAACTTGCTTAAAAACATTTAACCAAAGAAAAGGGTCGACACAATGACACCAACCAATGTAAGAACAAGTGATTGGCTTGAATTAATATTGTCTGATGACATATTGATACTTAATCATGATTTGTTCTTTAACTATTGCTAACACTACGGATAATTAGCAGTGTGAAAGCTACAATGGGATAGTTCAGTAAATTTATGCAGCTCCTAACAGTTTGATAAATCATTCTTGCAAACAGATCAAAGTTGATAGTAGAGTAACGTGACCACACATAACTTTATGATGTTTTTTCCTGTTTAAGTCACTGGCAATGTGACCTTCAACAGTAGTAAAACCTCTGATGGATTAAACCCCCTCTTTGTTAGCTATTTTGTTATTTTGACATGATCTTAAATAAAGAAAAAGCCTACACTTAAACTTTATTATCCTTTAAAAAAAGGTACAAATAATAAGCACAAATGTTAATCTAAGGTTAAGTCTTCATACTCAAACTCATGCAAAGTGGAAGCACAGAGGTCCTGGGGGCTAATTTGGTCTGCTTAGGCTGTATCTGATACTGACCAAACTAGTTTATTTAGAGCTTATTTGGAGATATTGAGCTATATGATAGTGTGCAATGTAGGTAAACCATTAGTTAGATTTGTTATTTTATTGTTATGTCTGTTTATTGCTAATTCTCTAGAAAGTCCATAAATATGTAAGTAGAGGTTGTGTTCAGAACTGATCTGAATCATAGAACAAGTGAAAGTTGAATTGGAAAAAATTACTTCTACTAGTAATATAAAATAACTTGGTACATGTGTTTTTATAGCAGTAGGAACTGCCTATACCATTTAATACAAAACTACAAAAAATCAGCGATAAGGGACTAGCAAAATCCTTTCATTTTTGTTTTGCCCTATTGACATTTTTAAATAAACCCTCATATAAGAGAGGCTAAGGGGCGAAGGTTCAGTTGCCCTGTGATAGTGTCTGTGTGGTTGTGTGTAGGAGCAAACCACATTTGGCTAAAAAGCATCACAGCATGAAAAAGAGGAAAGGTCTGAGAGAAGCTGAGAAGTCAGACAGGCCTGCAGCTAACTAAAACAATCTCACTGTACCAAAGATGTTGATTTCTATTCCCTTAAGCAATCTCACGGTAATGAGAGAAGTGTCCTTCACTTCCCTGGGTGCTCCCATGAGAGCGTCCTTGCACTCTGAAGGGGTCCCACGGAGGGAGGCATTACTCCCTGCTCTCCCATGCTGAAGTATGTAAACTTATAGACAGGTTCTCGTGTGAAGCTCACTGGTAAACACCACCTGCAGTGTGAAAAACATGTTTACTTAACTGTATAAGAATCGCTCGGGATTTCAATAAAGAGATTCAGTGTGTTCACCGGCATACGGAGTCCACATCTCTCAACACCGCTCTACAGTTGTGTTTGTCCCAGAGCCACTGTTTGCTAGACTGTGAGGGATCTAGGTTGGTGTTATGCTCTGGGATGTGCTCTCGATCTCTGTACGGGTGTTAGATGGTGAGTTGGACTAGATGATCCTTGTGGGTCCCTTCCAACTCATTCTGTGATTCTGTGATTCAAAGCCAGGCAATTGGAGGGAGTGGCAGAGGCTGTCCACTTCAAATTTGCCCCCCTCCATGCCCAGGACATGGCTCCGTCAGCTGGGGCAGCCCCTCAGCGCAGCAGCCCTGCAGCCACCACTCGTGCTGTGATGCACGGGAACAATGTGCTGGGAGGTGGGGCCAGTGCCTGAGCTGCCACGCTGGCCAGCCGGGAGGAAAGGGAACCAGCTCCAACGGCTGCCCGGCCAAGCTGTGCAGAGGGTCGGAGGGGCTGTCTGGGACAGCACCAAGTGCAAACAGCACTGTGTCTGGGATCCATGGCCCTGCAGCTGCAAGCAGGGAGATCTTGGTCTGGCGGGACCTGCACCAGCAGCCGCCCGCTCATGGGGCTGCAGGCAACACCGTTGGGAGGGGCCAGAAGACACTCCCTGCACTCTCCTGATGTGCCACAGGCCGTGGAGCAGTCCCAGGAATGCCCTGCAGCTGCTCCAGAACGGAGGTGGGTGGGGTGTCGGGCAGGGTTTAATGGAATATTAATTAGCTACTTACCTTTGTGGAGTGAGGGCTTTGCGGAAGTGAAAGGAGACCCGTGACAGCACGAACACTGGGGGAAGACTGTAGTCAAAATCCGGAATCAGCAAATTTCTTGGTTTTTTTCCTTTGTGGTTTCCTTAACTCTACAATTTTTGAAATTTGATAATAATGTTAAAGTAGTAGAATGAAACTGCTGAATACACTCCACTCAACAATAGAATACTTCCTGTTTGGTGAAAAAAAACTCCATCCAACCTGGAAATAGAAAATTTTCAGCTTTTGAAAAGAGAATCAGGATGCAAAGTTTAATTTTATATAAATTGAATGCTGAGTTTTTCAGTATCCCTTTAATTAGTTAAGATATTTGAATAAAACTTCCCTGGGGGAAAGAAACTGAGAGAAATGAATTTTTAAAAATCAGATCCAACCTTTAAGGGTCACGTCTTTAAGATCACAGTTCTGCTTTTTTTCTTTAATTCCGTCTTGTTGTTACAGGAAGTTGTTTGTACCTTGACCTTCTGTTTATTGGAATACCTAGTGGAAGTAATGGAGAAATAAAATACATTAAGAGTCACTTGGTGGTACCTAATGGCATTTGTAATTTGTTCTGTGTGAATTTTTGCACAGAGTAAAGTCTATGTTAAGAATACAGTTTTGTCAGAAATTTCCATTACAAACACAACAAAGATCTTGATTGTGAAAAATGACAGGGGTTTATGTATATCAATCTATTAATTTTCCTGCCTAATACCAGCTTTGAGATACTGCTTACTCTTGTGCTTTGGTCTGCTTCATGCCAGGTTTTAACAAACAAGAGTAAAACTAAATCCTCAATAGGAAATGCTGGAATAAGGAGCTAACACTTGGGCAGATATGGAGCAGAACTTATCCCTAATACATCCACTAAGGAGTCTGTAACTTGTGGAAGTTAGTTGAAAGTTCTTTTTTCTTTCTTTGGTATTTTTGGGTGTTTTTTTCAGTGGTAGAAAGGTCCTCAAAACCAGTTCTTGAGTGACTTTATTTTACTTTTTTACTTAGTACCCAAAAAACTTAGTTGTATAAACCAAAACAAAAGATTTTTTTTTTCTTTTTGGTATTACGGTCTCCTAAAGGTCACTTAGACCTTAGTCTCTTGCTGAGAGAAAGTAATATCTTTCTGATTCACATGAGTTATCAGCAAAATTCGTGAGACACAGTGACATTTTATTTCTCTTCAAAGGCAATCAGTAAAACTGAAAAAGGTCACATCTTATTTTCAGCAGAAAGTGCCTTTGTGTTATAATTTAATGTGAACAACAACTTTTAGCTCGCCGCAGAAAGATATATATATATATATATGTGTGTGTGTGTGTGTGTGTGTTATGTTTAGTTTCAAGGGAAAATATCAATATCCACTGCACTAGAGTTTAGAAAATCAAAGTGCATGTTTTTGAATGATTACTCTTCAACAATTTTTATACATTTTTTAATATTTTTGATTCTGTATGATTTTTTCTGTCATTTAATCATTCAGGCCATATTTTTTAGAAAAGTAGAACAATTAACTATTGATCTTATGAAAAAAAATCTAATTTGACTGAAAAAGCACCAACATATTCAGTGATTGGAGTCATGTAACATGACAAACTAAAATACAATCTCTTTCTGAGTGCAGAAATTTTCTGTTAAATAGGACTTTCTACATTTTCACTGTTCTGGCAGCAGAAGGATCAAGTCGGTGAGAGACGAAGAAAACAAGTGGCTTTGTTAAACTGTCTTGCATTATCTTGCTGTATTCATTCTAGCCTTCAGCAAACATTTCTATTTGGAGAAACTTTACTGACTACTTTAAAATCTGTAAAATCTCAATTTATTTAATGATTTTTCCCATTTATGGATCTAGTTGTTTGTGGTTTTGGCTAAGAATTTATAAGCACTTAAATACAAGAGTGACTTAAGAAATACAGAACTATTACCTTGGGGGAATTTATTCATGTGCAGTGATTAATATTTCTGGATGAGAAATATATATTCCTTATTTTCAAGATAGCTATTCAGTGCAAAACTGGGAGAAAACTACCAGTGACCTTATCATGTATTTAATTTTATAAAAAAATCTACAAGCAGCAACTTCATGCCGAATGTATGTTACAAAATGACACAATTTACCATGGAAACTTTTTTATTTGTTGTAGTAGAGCCATAATGCCATAATTCCATAATTCTGACCAAGTCTCCTGTAGATCTGAGAGGTTTTAAGAATGAAATAGTTTTTTTTGTTATTTACTGATATCTTCATTTGTAATGGTTAAGGCAGATGAGATGATTATTACCTTTTGTGAGATTCAATTTAGGGCTAGACTGACGTATGCTCCAAGAATGAGAGCACCACTCTGAGAGGAACTCAGAGAAAAAACAGTAACTGTGAAGGGATCTTATCCATTCTCAGGGAATAGTCTGCTGGATATTCTTCACCCTTCCTCTAAAATCTCCATTCTGTTGCTGAACATTCTACAGATTCAAATCTTTGAAAGATTTGGGTGAGAAACTGGAGAAGGGAAAGGCAAAGAGCGAACCTTTGCAAATGAGACTTGGAGAGATGATAGGAAAATGAGATAATAAGGCACAGTTAGATTGTGCCAGATGGGAAAAGAAATGGAGTAAAGGAGTTATCTAAAGTATGGAAACATGGCAAACTTGTCCAATGTCTGGAAGGAGATGAGCATCCACTGAGGAAAAGTCTTACTTACCTGTAACGGGTTTTACCTTGGCTAGTTGCCAGAGGCCTGAATGGTTGCTTAGTCCGAAATAATAAGAGGATATACGAAGGGTGGGTTGGAATAAGGCAGTTTAGTATAAGGAAAAATAAAGCAAAGCAAAAGCACACACAGAAGCAAAGCAAAAGAACTAACCTCTACTTCCCATCAGCAGAGGTGTCCACATCCAGGGAAGTAGGGCTCCTATGCACGTTAGAAGGCAGCCATCAAGGACAATGAATGCCCCCCCGTCCTTGCGCCCTTCCTCAGCTTTTATATCTGAGCTGACATAATATGGTGTGGAATATCTCTTTGGTCACTCTGGGTCAGCTGGCCTGCTCGTGTCCCCTCCCAGAGTCTTGTCCTCAGTTGGAGGGAAGGGACAGTGTGCCTGGCTGTAGTCAAAACACTTGTGTGTTATCAGCACCCTTCTAAAGCACAGCATTGCGAGGACTGCTACGGGCTCAGGCAGACCCAATACATTACCTTATGATGTGGGAATAAGCATGAGGCAAATAAATTGTTTCTTCTCCTATAACTCCATTTATTAGTAGGACAGGAAAAAAAATGGGAAGATATATCTTTAGATCTTAATGAAGTACTGACTTTCCTTCTGCATACCTGGACATCTCTCTCTCCTTTACTTTTTTTCGCTCTGCTCTTGGTGCCGCCTGGCTGTTCTATTTGGTTCCTTCACTATACACAGGCTGAAAGTTGGTGTTGAATTTCAGTTCTAACATTATTTCACTGGTGAGTCCTCTGAAATCTCCACATTTTCATAAACAGTATTTCTATTGAGGTAAACATATTTTGTTTAAGATGCTTGACTTTTTAAAACTGATCACTTTCAGGCATTACAGAAAAATAGAGAACTTAAAGGGAGATTTTTAATTTAAATCCTCAGTGTGAAAGGAGTATTTCATTGAGATCTATATAGCTGATGAGTATGATAGTTTTTGTAGCCTGATACTTTAGTCAACAAAATGACAGACAATTTAGCTACTCTGCAAAAAGTCTGCCCTCACAGCTGGCTAATCTAACTCACTTATTCACCTCTTCTACGTTTATCTTTTCCCCAGAGGTTGTATTTTCATTGTTTAATCTCTGTTTTTTGTACTCTTGATATATCACCATTAACCACCTCCCTGGTGCCCTACCCGCATTTTTAAAGGAAAGCTTTTCCATTTTAGGGTGAAAACCTACAAAGTCTAAAATAATAATAGAAGATATATAAATTAGTAGACTTAAGATTTTGGTCCTAAATCTATTTCACCCATCACTGCAGGAAACCCCAAGTGGAGGCTGACTTCTTGAGAAGCTCCTCATCCTGGCTTGTTGCCTTATTTTCCTGGTAAAGGCAATAATAATAATAATAAAAAAATTTGCTCTGCTTGTATTTGTATAACATAATTCTTTACATATTTCTTGTGATCTGACCCATTCTTTTGTATTCACACTCTAGATCTTGTTCATTTCTCTCATGTTTAGACTGAGGTTGGAGGATGAAAAGGGAGGGGATGTTTGAAGCTTTTTAGTTGTTATATTAAAGGATGATTGTATGTAAATACAAGAGCTGAAGAATTTGCCTGGAATGTGAGAGGTGCAAACATATCTCTCCAAGAAGGGATTAAAATCAAACCCACTTGGAAGAGGGATTTTCTTTCTATGGTTTCTTGTTCTCTGAATTGCACTGGATTATACAGAGGAATTTAATGGTTGCAAAATGTAGTGTTAGGGTATAGGACAGCCAGGTTTCCAAGTGAAATATTGAAACCTGAGCAGGAGAAAAGTAGGCTTAGAATTTTAATAAGAGACTTGGGCAGTTTTATTTTCAGTACATTTGTGTATGCTTCCTCTAAATTCTTTCACAGCAGGCTATATAAGCTTACTGACCTGTTCATCAGTACACTTAGGAGTATGTTTCTTGTCATCAGACCCTGCTTTGCTGTGCGCTTTGCAACATTGAGCACTTGATGTTGCACAGACTCATAAGGGAAAACAACCATTTTCAAACATTGTTCTGGAAAAATGGCTAAGGGACGAGGTAGCATAATATAGCAATGACACAGACATGCAGAGATGAAAAGGGTCTTAAGGGAAGCAAATTTCAAATGGAAAGAACTCAATCTGTTTAGGGAAAATGCTATGGTCCTGTAGGCTACCCTGTTTTGAGCAGGAACTGTCAAGAATGGCACTATACTGGCACATAATGTGCCTCCTGCTCTCACAGGCGGTGGTTTAACCCTGGCTATATGTCAGGCACCCACCAAATCTGAACAGGGGACAGAAATAAAAAAAACACTCAAGAGTTTAGTTGAGATAAGGGCGTGAGAGATCACAAACTGATTATTGACAGGAGTAAACCAGAGCCAACTTGGGGAAATTAATTGAACTGTTACCAACCAAAATCCAAGTAGGATAATGAGAAGTAAAATGAATCTTAAACCATCTTTCTCCTACCTCTTCCGCCTTCTGGGCTTAACTTTATTCCCAGTACTCTACATATTTCCCTGCCTTCTCCCTCAGTGGTGCTGGGGGACGAGAACGAGGGTTATGGTCAGTTCATCACATGTTGTTTCCGCTGCTTCTTTCTTCTCAGGGAGAGAAGTCCTCCCCCTGTTCAAGAGGGATCCCTCCTATGGGAGACAGTCCTCCATGAACTTCTCCAGCATGACTCATTCCCATGTGCTGCAGTTCTTTACAAATTGCTCCAGCATCCCTGTGGGCCCACAGGTCCTGCCAGGAATCTGCTCCAGTGTAGGCTCCTCCACAGGCTGTATCTCTGCTTCCCTGTGGATCCCCTTGTGCAGCAGGGACACAGCCTGCCTCATCATAGTCTTCACCACAGGTTGTGGGGGAATCTCTGCTCTAGCTCATCCCCCTATTTCTTCACTGACCTTGATGTCCGCAGAGTTGTTCCTCTCATATTTTCACTCCTCTCTTCTCTGAGCACAATTACCTCTGCAAAATATCTTTTTTCCTTCATAACTATGTTATCACAGAGGCACTACAACCATTGTTAATGGGCTTGGTCTCAGCCAGCACCAGACCTGTCTTGGAGCCAGCTGGCATTGGCTCCGTTAGACATGGGGAAAGCTTCCAGCAGTTTCTCAAAGAAATTACTCCTGTACCTTTTTGGCAATCCCACTACCAGAACTGCACCATGCAAACACAATACAGTGGTTTTCTTGGACTGAAGTTGTTCATGTGTCAAAAGTGACCCTTAACCACAGGATCACAGAATTAACTAGGTTGGAAAAAACCTTTGAGATTATCAAGTCCAACCTATTACCTAACACCATTTTGTCCTGGGTCAATTAAGATGAAGTATGAATTAAATTTAGAAATACTTGAATAATATATGTATGGAGAGAAATAAAAAGTTTACTGGGACAAAGGGAAAAATAATATGACAAATACATATATATATGTTTGAACACAACAATAACTGTATCAAAAAAAACCCCAATGGAACAATGACAACTGTAGACAAACGGGAAAATAAACAAGCATGAGGGGAGTGCCTAGTTCAAGGGAAAAAAACCTGGGCCCCTCCAGTATTCCATGGGCAGGAGAATAGGGATCAGGGTAGGCAAACCAGTGGAGTAACAGCCAGTGATCCTTTCCTGAAATGTCCAAGGGGCTGCAGGGAAATTCAGCGGTCAGCAGGGGAAAAAAAGCTGTGCTGAGATGAGGAGTCAAAGGTCCACGTGGTCCTGGGCAAAGTGGCGGCGGTAGAGAACAGAGGTGAAAACAAGGCATCCTCAATCCAGAAGGTCCACAAACCTCCCTTCCTGAGGCCCAGAAGCTGTAGTTATATGGCCTCAGGCCCCTCCCATGTCACATGCCTTGTGGGCATGTCTTCACATGCCATTGGCAGTCACTCAGCCTGCCCCAGCCTTCAGGACCCTCTCCTAGTCACATGCCTTGCCATGAAGGGAAGATGAGACACAGGATCCTCCATTGTTTGTCAGGTGAAAAGGAGAAAGCCCCTCCCCTGGCTGCATTTCTTTCAGGGGAGGGAAGGGGAGATAAGAAGAGAAACCTATTGTCTGTTTCAGTAAAAAGGAGAAAAGTTTTACAATTGAACAAAAGGGCTCTCCCCATAACACATTTCATTAGAACTAATTTCCACATCCAATCTCTTTTTAAACAGTTTCAAGGATGATGACTCTCTTTCCAATGGCAAATCACTCTTTCTGTGAATAATTCTTCCTAACGTCCAGCTTAAACTTCCCCTGGTGCAGCCTGAGACTGTGTCCTCTTGTTCTGTCACTGGTAGCCCGGGAGAAGAAAACAATCCCCACCTGGCCACAATCTCCTTTCAGGCAGCTGTAGAGAGCAATAAAGTCTCCCCTGAGCCTCCTCTTCTTCAGGCTGAACAACCCCAGCTCCTGCAGTCATTCTTCATAGGTCTTCTCCTCCAATCCCTTCATCATCCCTGTTGCCCTTCTCTGGACATGTTCGCGCATCTCAACATCTTTTTTAAACTGAGGGGCCCAGAACTGGACACAGTTGTAGAGGAATTTTTAGAGGAGTGAGGGCACAAAGAAATATTCACTCTGCTGCAACATTTTGGGGGCTTTCTGAGGTAACCATGGTGATTCAACCTTGAATCCAGCTAAAGAAAGAAACTACCAGAGATAGGCGGGATGAGGAATGTGGAAAGTGCCACCAGGTGCTCCTAGAGTATTCTCCAATCAAAGAGTTATTTAAGGCGTGTGCATTTAGTGTAGTAGCCAATGTTAGAGTAGGATTAGGCGCGTGATAGCCTTGTGTGACGCATGTACGGAAGCAGAGAGGGGATAAAGTGGATAGTTGGTTTATAATAAACTGAGCTTTCACCATACTTCTATGAAGAATCATGATTGACTTCTGCCTGGCTCTTCACAACACACAGTAGTCAAGGTGCAGCCTCACCAGTGCTGAGTACAGGGGAAGCATGGCCACACTATTCCTGATACAAGTCAGGATGCCCTTGGCTTTCTTGGCCACCTGGGCACATTGCTGACTCATGTTAATACTTGTTACTTCTGTACTAGAATGTGAAGATCTCATCAACAGCCACTTACAATACAGTCTTAAGATGTGTTGGTCATCTGCAGTTCCCTTTAAAACAGAGGAATCAGATCCTCGGCCTCACTCTGGATTTTGTTCTGAACAAAGAAGTGCTTGATGATTTCATAGGGTGAAGAAAGATAACAAAGGTACCCCCAAAAACACCAGAGGTGAAAGGATTGACGAAAATTCATTTTCCAGGTGAGAACAGGCATTGAAAGAATGCACTGTTTTACCTCTCTGGGCCTTCTTATTGGTGAACAAAGTTGTCTTTTCAGGGAGTTAACTCCTCTGCAAGGCAGGAGAAGGAGAAACGTCAGGTATCTATGGGAAGAGCTTTCTTCCAGGCGGCAAACACTTTTGTGAACAACAGAAATCTCTTATCTCCTCTGTACCTACACAGAGGAAGATATTTGAAACTTCTTTTACTTTGGACTTGAGTCAGATGATAAGCAGTTCTATTTTGCTGGTTTGCCCACAATGAAAATCCTTTAACTTTCTAATTGAATCCCAGGTGTATGATTTCTATGTGAATGCTACCACAGACTAAGGGAAAATAAAAATATTTCTGTTAAATTAACATCTTTAATTTGCAGCCTCTCATTTCTGAAATACACTCAGAGCCAAGATTCATTTGCAGTCTTAAAAGACTTCTTTATATGGTTTTGCTTTTATATAAATGAAGGAATTCTACGGAATGACTTGAGGTTGTGCAGATTTTTAATATTAAAATCAAGAAATTATTGAAAAACAAAGATTTACTATAAAAATTCACACTAGAGAGAAAATTTAATGGAGTTTAAGCATGTGCTAATTTTGTTTGAGACTTTGGTCTGTCTTTCATTTGCCCTGAAATTATTTTTTGCTTTGAATTTTGAAAAATCCCCCAGTACTTTATTTGGCACAAGAAAAAACCCTCTGTGCAATCCTCCAAACCCATTCTCAAAACTCAGAGCCTTAAATGGGTCTATGCCATCTGTTTCTCTTCACTTTGGCAGCTCTGACTTGACATCTGGCAGTTACAGAACTAAGTGTGAGCTTGTAATTGGAATTGGAGAGAAATCTCAAGTTCCTTGTTTTAATAAAACTTCCCTGTGCTTTGTGATAGCAGAGATGTTATCTGAATACTGGTGCATCCAACCTGCTTGCATGTTTTTGATGACTCATGTAGAGTATGTAGAAAGAAGCATCTTTATAATGACAGGATTTACTTCTTGCAGTCCTAGTTATGGCATTTTTTAATGATGACGCTAGAGTTATTTTTGTGGGTGTTATAGCCTCAATATTTCTCTAGTCTTTCTCTGGATAAACAGGCAATATGACTCCAGCCACTGGGAGTTCTCAGTGGAAGGATAGCAGGATTAATCCCTAAGGAGATAACTGTGTTCATTTGTGGTACATAAAATGGTCAATAACATCTAAAGGGTAAACTGCAAAGAATTTGTGGACTGCCAGTCTTATGAACTATGAAATTGAACCCAGCTGCCAATGGATAACAGACGGAAGAGACAAATGACAGGCAAAAATTGATTCAAAGATGAAATTAGATGTTATGAAGGGAAGCAAAGAGAATGTATACGTAAGAGAGACAAGATAAACAGTTAAGCATTGTTCTCTATTTCTTCTTTTTTCTAGAGTTATAACTCTCCTTTGCACTTAGGATTTCTGTCCTGACCACTTTCTGATGGGTTCTTTTCATTCATTCGACCTTGTTTTTCTTTGCTTCACTAGTGGAAATTGTTTGGGCAATATCTCTTTATTTACTTCACTGAAGAGACAGTGATTTTGATGTTTGCTTCAGTTAACAGCTTGAGCTTGGTTCTGCAGGGGATCCTGAGAGTGAATCTGAATTTGACTGAAAAACCAGGTTAATGTGCTACTGTTGCGGTTTAAACCCTCACTGTTTAAGAAGGCTAATAGTTTCTATGAAATTCTCTGCACTGCCTTATCCCTCACTCCTTATCTCCCTGTACCCCTCTTGAGCCAGTGAAACTGAATTAAAATGTCCTCTTAAAGGCAAGGTACATTGTGCATTTTTGAAGATTATGTTGACTTTCCTCTCATTTGTCATGATGCTGTTTTTGTGGAAACGATGTAATTTCTCTTTGTAACAGCTTTTCATTTAATCCAGACTTGCCTTTGTTTATGTGTCTTCCTGGCTGTTTCCCTGTATGTTTCATACAGCTTTAAATATGAAAGAGAGTCATCATCTTGACATTTTATTTGGGTTAGATTTTGAATAAATGTAATTAGGCTTTGTCACACTTTTTTGAGACAGTCAACACAAAATTATTTCTTTTCTCTTTGATATAAAAAGCTCTTTTAGACTGGTTCCCTTTTAATTACTTTTGAAGATGATCGTATTTGAATAAGGCTGTAAATGTCAAATCTTGATGAGTCAGACCTAAAATGTTAGAAAGCAAACTATCTCCTAATGTTCTCACTCTAGCCCAATCCTTGTGGAATGCCAAGAGCTGCCTTGTCAATACTGATCTCTCTTTTCTAGCATCAAAGACAGGGAAAGATGAAAGTGTCTAGCAGCCTAGCACCTTGCAACACAATCCCTTATCACACAGGATGTATAACACCAAATATGCCTGTTCTCCACACAAAAGATGCTATGACACTTCAAGAATTAAATGCCTTATTATAATGGTTATTTTCATTTTGGAAACACAGAGCCAAGTTTCAGTTCATGTATTAGTCTCACAATATTTTATATTTGGAGATTAAAAATACTTTAGGAAGAGCTGCTGTGTTGACAGATGCCTGCATAAAGAGAGGTCCGCGAGAGTTACACGAAAAGAGAACTATAGGGATGTCCTTAGATAAGTGTTCAACGTTTTCTGCTCCTTCCCATTCCTTCTACCATGAGTTGCACCGTGGCATGTTAATTAGAATTAATTTTTAATTGGAAAATTTATATAGCAAACTTTGAAAAATGGGGAAAAGCAGCAGACCATGTGCTTGATTTTATGAAACTCTGCAGTTTCTAATGCTTGAGTATTTCCAGAACATTACAGTATTATTTATATTCAGTAGGCAATCTGAACTTTTTACAAAATATTCAGTTCTTCTTCCCTCTGTCCCATTTCTTTTTCAAGCATCAAGAATCTTCAGAAAGATGTCCTTTTCCTCCTGTCACCTGCTGTGGATATCTACATGGAGAAAACTTGCAGAGCCACTCTTCTCCCCTAAGTACGTGGTGATGAAGGTACTACTAACTCTCCTTGCATGAAGAATTCTAGTGATTCAGTTTTGGTTTTCTATGGAGAAAGATCTTCAGCCTTATAAATTGCTGGTGCAGTCTTTCTTTATTGCTTTTCCTCTAGATTTCCTTTTGGTTTTACTGACAGTGGAAGGCTGAAAAGGTGGAATTAAGCTGGGGATCCTGCTCAATACAGGAAAATAGTACATTAAACCCTCATTACTTCATGGTTCTAGTATCGCAGATTCACTTCTTTGCAAGTTATTTTCTCCACGAAGATGACACTGTGTTTCACAATGCATTCGTCCGTGTGCATGTACTGAGAGTCACAAACGTGCAAATATAGTAATGAAGATGCAGATTATCCCCACCCATCACCTCCTGCACCGCCTGGACCGCACCGCTCTGCTAGCCTGCTCATGCTGGACTTGTGGCACGGGGTAGTGGGGCACGGCTCTGCCCACTTGTGCTGGCACTGGCAAAGGTGTTGTTGGTGAAACTGTTGCTGTTGAGGTTTCTTAGGGCAGTGTGGGAGCTCTGCTCTGATATCAGTGATGTGTAGGGATAAGATGATTTTTTTAACCCCCTGGGGCTGTGCTCAACAGCCAGCAGCTGAACCCTTGGCAGCACCGTGGTGACAAGGTGTGGCAGTACCTGGAGAGCCACGACTGTTCCACCCCTTGCATATGTAAACACAGCTCGTGCTGCTTTCAGTACTTGCTGCTGTGCTCCTGATAAAAAAAATGTTCAAACCTAGGAACCTCTGTGAGCACAACCCAGGCACCACTGGGGGTCAGGCACTGCTCCTGGCCCTGGGAGGGTGACAAGTGCTGCTCCTGGGTCCCAGCAGGGTGGCAGGAACCGCTCCCAGGCCTGGTGGACACAGCGGGGTGGCTGGGTCCCCCCCTGGCGGGACACAAGCTGGCGAAAGTGGGGCAGGTGGGTCCCAGCGCTGGTGTGCATGGTTGAGCGGTGAAGGGAAATGGGCTTTTTTCACAACACAGCATGCCTGTGGGCACCGGGAGCCTCCTATCCCTTTGCACTGCGCAGAGTGGGGTGGGACTGACACACTGTCACGGCGTGCTGGGGATGAGGGGAGTGGTACGAGAGATGGGGCTAATTTGCATATTCATGAACTGCATATCTTCATGGAGCGAGGGCTTCGTGGGAGCTAGGAAGACCTGCGGCCCTGTGATAATTGAGGGTCATCTGTATTTCCTTCCACTTGCATCTGTCTTTTGCACATATCCCTGACATTTTTTCTCAGCTGACTGACAACTTAAAAAGGTTGAGCTCATGCAGCTCAGTGCAAAGTGATGTACAGAAATCTAGATTAGTGTTAATTCACTCTGTTTTGTAGCTACATGACTATTCATATCAGAGTTTAGAATTCAGCATTAGCATCCTCTCACTTTTTTCTGCTGTGGCTGCACCTCTTCCATGTACTTAACATGCTGAGTTGTCTAGCTGGAGTTCTCTCTAGCCTACAAGCCTGAGCTGACAACCTCATTGGCTTGTCAGCTGCCATGTTTGGACAGATTTCCAATCAAAAATCTTGTTAATGTCCATATACCAACATATTTATCTTGCACGTGTGACAGAAGCTTTTATAGCCCAACCTCTGCGGGTGGGTGGGTGGTAAGAAATTAGTCTGTAGGTTTAATGGATTGAGAATTTCCTAATGTTCATGTGCCCATATTGAAAGAATAAATTGTTTGCCTTCTCCATGTTTCCTATGCAACTGGGCTTGTCTTTCGTGTTACCATTTTAAAATGCCACCTCAGGTTTAATATGCTGTTCACGGTACCTCTTGCCAAACATTATTTTTCATGTGACAGCCATTCGATGGCTTTGTATCATGCTGTAACTCTTACAGTTGTTCTAATATTCTGTTCAAGGTGACTTATATTGGAAATGATCTTTCTCATTTTAGTTGCCAAAGCATTTTTAATTATTCTTCCCTTTCAGTGGACTTGTAATTGTGACTTACATTCTAACCTGTGTATTTAATTTTGTCTACCAATGTTAGTAAGTTATCAGTTTTCCCGATGCCATGGATACCTCCTGCCAGATCAAGATAAATGTTCAGCATCATTTTGCTGCTACATCTATTTTGTCAGTCCTTCTGACTGTATCCATTATGAAGTTAATTTGATTTAATTTTGTGACCAGGACATTCAGGGAATAGTAAATATAGTTAAAAATAGTGATGTTTGTCACTTCATACTATGATAGGTTTTAAAAGAAACAAAGATTATCTGTCTTCAAAGAGTAGCAAGTCTGAATTGGAATAGGAATTGTAAAGACAAACCTCTAGAAAGTTTGAATCAAGCATTCTTTATACAGCCATTTTTATGCATATACAGTGGACACCCGTTACTCGCAGGCTGTTGGGTCTGGTCTGCCTCACGCGAGTCATGAAATACACAAAGATAGTGAACCCACTACGTAGTCGAGTACGCCACGCCTGTAGCCACGGCCCCCCCCCTAATAAGGTCTGGAGGATGGTCTGGAGAGTGGGGCTTGTCTCAGTTGTTTGGCTGTGCTCCGCCGATGTGGGCGGGGGGCAGGGGGCGAGCTGCAGTCCCGAGTGCCGATCGGTGAGCGGGGGNATCCTTGCAGTCTCATATGAAATTTATTAATTTGTTTGATGAAGCCTATCTTCTGTAAAAATATTTTTGTTGGCCTCAATTATTATTCTGTATTTATTAACTGAATTTCATATAAACATTCCTTTATTTTTCCCCTTGCTTTACTGGTTGGCTACCACACCTATAATTACCTCCCACTACTCTTGCTGAGTATCTGCAGAGCACTAGCATCCTTCCAGGCTTCTAGAATGTCCTTGCAATTCTGAAACCAGAAATAGGATCATCCAAATGTTTTGAGATGTAAATTATCAAGGGCTCAATTTTAAAAGTGTCAACACCTCACAGGGCTGTTTGACATTTCCAGTTACTAGCTGGTGATGCTTTGCCTGATACACCCCAGGACACAGTTGGCCCTCCTGGTCTGACTCATATTCAACTTGCCATTGACCAGGACCACCAAGTCCCTTTCCACTGCACTTCTCTCTAGCCTTCCATTCCCCCATCTGCATGAACATCCAGGATCTTTATTTAGGTGTCTTATGCTGCTTCCTTATAAAACGCGTCAGAAAGTTTAACAAAACCTTTTAATTTTCCACACTATTGTCCATATTGAAATCCTGTTCAATGGTGAGCCTATACCATTATTACAGCATATTTTGCCATAAAAAGGTTTCATTCTTGTTTGCTTTGTCTTTGCTATGAGTTTTCCCAGAAACTAACTTCCCTAAACATTTTACTCCTTTTTAATTTGATGTATCAAAATATATATTATTTCAAATATTTTTAAAGCTTCTACCTTGGTTAGATATCTCTGTTAAGCTGCTCTGTTAAGCCGTAGTTATATTTACTTGATTATTTTACTCCAAATTAATGATCTTCAGATTTAGAAAATTAGCTCTATTAGAGAACCTAGTTTACATTAGAATAGGCATCTGTCTTCTGTTAAGAAATTTAAATCATCTTGTCATTGCTGATTCTTAGATATCCATAAAATTTCAGTCTAAGGATTAATTCATCTTTGTGTATTGTGTGATTCTGATAATAATTACATCATGCCTGGTGCAATGCCATTTGGATTAGAAAATTATCATCTGTTTTATTTAGTTAAAGCAGTTTCAGATTGTGAATTCAATTATGGAATATGCTTCAATTAGTCATGCAGAATTTTTTTGCTAGAAAAAACATGAACTGGAGACCTGAGCCAGGCCGAGATTGAAATTTGAGTTCTATACCATAAATTCTGTTCAGATTTTGATGTAACAAACTGAACATAATTTTTAATTATGCCTAAGTTTTTTATTGTGTTCAGAAAATATTTTTTATATGTGTTTTATTGTCTTAAATTAAAATTATAAGATAGCAGCTGTGTATAATTACTCTTGAGGGGTGCAAGAGTCACAAAGTGGAAAACAATATAAAAGAGTATAGGAGGGATTATGTTAAAAGTATATTAACAGGATTTGTAAATTTTTACATGGTTACCATAAGAAGCTGAGATATTTATATTTGTTTTTCATAACCTCTGCATGGGGTCTCGTCCAGTGCACTCATCCACTGTTGTCAATCTGTGAAGGCAAGTGATGGTTACCGGGTATTACTGACAACTCACTGAGGGATGTTGCTGACATTGGCTATGGACAAGAGTTTTTTAAGGCATTGTCTGTACTGATGGGTTTATTGAAGCAAGTGACAAGTCTGAAGAATGGGAATATTTGACAGCATGCCAATACTTTCATGAACTCAGCCACTGTAATGTGCTTAATGTCTCAGCTATGTACAAAGTAAACAATAAAAACCCTCCTAATGTTATCTTGATTTTTTGTGTAATTGAAATAAAAGTTCTGATGACTGAGTTTAAAAAAATTCTGTAGGCAGAATGAGTTGACCATTCCTAATGAACTTCATTGGTTGGGATGGGATATTCCAAAAGAAATCCTCTTTGTAGTAACAAATCCACTGAATTTACTAAACTTAATAGATCTTACAGAGAATTATATTGTATTATTATATTTGCATTGGCATGAAAAATATAATGTCTATCAAATACCTTCAAAACAACTAAGCTAAATTTGTTCCTTCAGTGCCTGTTTTAATTTTTTTTTCTATGGAATAATATTTATTCATCACTGATGTCCTCTGCTTAATATGAAGTGGATATTACATTGAGCTGAAAGATTTGTATAGTCAAGGAAAAGCTTGAGACGCCATGAAATATCTATTGATACCTGAGAATTGTTAAGCCACAATATTGAGTACATTTGGTCTTCTGAACTTTTATCTAAAAGGAAGGAAAATATGCCCTGCTGATTTCGTCTTGATCTCCTCCACAGACCTGGTTTAACTAGAAAGATCGAAGACAACAATAGAAAAAGAACTGTGACAGGCATATAGAAAAGGCCAGTCTTTCAGCTGACACCTGGACAAGTTAAGAATCTTGCTGGATTTACTTACATAGACTTCATCCATACTAACAGCTTTAGATAAGAGAACCATTCACAAAGACTTGTTTTTAAAATATTTTTCTCTTATACTTGATTTTAAAATAATGCTAAAATAATAATTACTTATATAAGAATAAAACTATTTCTGCCTATCACTTTAATACTTCTTATAGAAGAAATGAAATTGTGGCAGTATGCACTGGATCCTAGGGACTGATTTAAGAAGAGAATTCAGGAACAGTAAAAGCACGAGACCTAATTCCTTGGGTGAGTGAACTCATGGAGATCAGTCAAAACGTCAATAGCTTTGAAAGATATTCTTTATGCTTTGAAATATATGCTACATGCCACATTCCAAATTGCAGTGGAATTTGGTTTACTTCACAAGTCTTTGTTGTTTGTAAAGTCTCCTCCCTTCCCAGATCATAAGTAAACAATAAAAAAAATACATTGTTCCTTAAAAAAGTGTACAAATAAAACAAATCCTAAGATAGATTTAATATTTCTTCCTCCTTCAAGGACTCTTCCCCATTAAAATCTTCTATATTGCATCCATGTTTTTTCGTTTCTCCAAAATGTCACCCATCTGCTGTGTTTGGAAAACTTGCCTGAATTCAATATTTCTGGAGTGTACAAGAAAATAAATAAAATAAACTTGAGCCTCTTATGATAAGTGTGGGAAAGTTGGTACAGCCTGCCAAGATTTCCTTATGAGTCAGAAAAATTCCACTAAAAAAGACCCATGAAATATTTTGTTAACATGAATGGGACAGAATCATAAAGTTAGAGACAATTACAGCAGCAGGTTTTGTACATATAGTTAACAAATATAGCAGCTCCTCTTTCAATAACTTTGTCAGTAATCCACTCACTCCTTTCTCATCACACAGCAGGCGTACCCCACAGAGTGCACTCCCTCAGAATCACATCCTTCTCTGTAGAGCAAGCCCTTCTCTCTTGGACAAAGCGGTAGGAGTAGACCACGTCGCTCAGTGTCTGCCTGTCATCAGATTTGAGAGAAGTTTTTCTCAGTCTCTCTCATAAAAAGGAACAGTGGCAAATATTTGTCGCTGCAGCTATGGGAAAATAGGGTTGATATAGAATTCCCATGTAAAGGTATGACTCCAAAGCACCAACCCGTTTCTGAGTGTGTAGCATGGTAGCAGAAATGGACAGCTTATGCAGAGACTCCTCAGCTCTCATTTTGCCCTGCTCTTTGACAGAAAAGGACCACTTGGACTCTATTCTTCCTCCCTGTGTGTAGCTGGAGTTATTCATTAACCCCAGAATAGGGGTGGAGGCAGATACTAGGCTTTTTGGTGAAGGGGAAATCCATCAAAGACCAAGAAGTAATCTGCTTCTGTAATCACCTGATCTATTGTAACCACAGGATCAGTGCTTGCAGTGAAGTCTTGTGATGCCTAGTTTTTGACACCTTTCAATATCTCCTATGGCACCATAAAATGTCAGGACAGAACACCATATATATCCTGGAAGGTTTGTTTTTGACACAAATCTTGATCTCTGCCTCCTTAATGAAATCAAGATGTTTAAGATGCCAACAGCTTCCCGTCAACAATTAATACAAAAGTATACTTGATGGAAGCCTGAGGTAATCCATGCTGTCAGACCCTGGCATGAAAGAGGTTGAACTGTTGTTCTGATTGTAAAGGGAGATGTCTAAGTTTCTCCAGGGAATTTTTCAAAGCATTTAAATCAGCCACCTGTTTTAAATTGCCCTTCAGAGGAATCCATCTCGTCTATACAGGGAGCTGAAGGAGCAAAATACAAAGAAATATTGAAACTTATTGCACCTCATTGTTGGGTAATTATGAAATGATCTCCACTTGTAGTACTGACTTTGAAGAGCCACTGTCGTTATGCAACTAGTGTCAGAGAAACAGGGCTTTGTAATCATACAAACATTTTTCTCTCATGTAAATTAGTACTTTATATTACTGAGCTGGGCTTTTGAAATCCTTTGAGCTTTTAAATTCCTTACTTTTTTTTAGTTGGGTTTTTAAATTCCTTTTATTTGATTCAAATAAACTGAAAAAGAATAAGTACTTTAATTTGAACATTCTGATGCAATTTTATTAAAGCTGTATTCTTAGAGGCATTACCTTAAAAGGGGATGTAAACATGGCTCAGAATTAGCATAGCTGAAGTGGGAGTTATTTTTCATTTTTATCACTCTCTGCCATGCTTCACTTACCTACTAAGTGTAGTCTGTTCAGTGCAGCCTTGACAGACAAAGAAACATACTTGTAAATAACAGATATATTTATATTGCTTATGCATCAGGAAAGAAACACATCATTGCCTCAGCCGTGTATCCATGGCAGCCTTAGGACTCTACAAGTATTCTCAGATCAGTTTTTCAGGTTTTTGTCTAGAAAGTTTTAAATTTTTATATGTTTACAACATGATGGAAAATAATAGGGATACAGAATTATGTCAAAATAACTTTATTATTTACATTGTGACTTTTTTACTGGTCTCTATTAAAAGTATTTTCTTGTTCTTCACAACAATATGGGAATGTGCACACATATGTCTGTAAATGCCTGGGCTTGCTAGAAGAGTGTCTTACTCTGCACTGATGACTGAGTCATAACACAGCTGGCTGCCCTAAGGAAGTATTCTTCAGCCGTTATCAGGCTGTTATTTGAGTTGAGACAGGGGATGTACTGCATTTATATATTTCCTTTAAGACTATGGGCCAAAATCTTTCTCTAATACATTCCTAGACAAATGTAAGGAAATAAAGACTCTTTCCTGGTTGGGTCTTCTGAACTGCATTGGTGATCTAGCCAATATCTTCAAGAAAAGAAATGCTGAAAGAGCCTTTCAAATAGACATGTCCCCAAGCTGTCTAAGAATTTTAGGGCATTATGCTTATTGGTTTAACAGTGGAGAACTATACGGTTGTGGGTATCAAATTTGTCAATGTTCTAACCAGGCTGTCTGTAGGAATTATAAGAATTATGTAAATAGTCACTCAGCTTTGATAGGGGTTCTCTTGGAAGAATCTAGTTGCTTTCCCACAGGGAAGAAGCAGACAGCCCAGAAGAAACTGTGGACAGAGCCCTTTATTTTTACTGTGAGGCATGGTCAGAAGAAGAGGGCCTAGTCGCAAGCTGATAATGTGACAAATGGAAAGTTCCCAGACCATTATTGTTGACTTGATCTGGACTGGACCAGAGTGGACTGGACCAGAACCAAGGCCAAATATGTCTTTATCTTTGACCCACTGGGGTAATTGATCAGTGTTCCATGATCTATTTTTTTTTTTGCACTTTTTTGTGTCTTTTGTCACTTTGTGGTGTTATTTCAGTGCATCTTCTTGCTTCCTTCTTCCGTATAGTATGACCTACCATCCAAATTCTCCAATACCAATCAGGAAGACCCACATTCTCTTAGAGTGGAGTAGGAAAGACCATCAAAGAAAATTTTTCTTCAGAGGATGGCAGTGATGCACGAGGGGACATTTCAGAGGATATTTTGCTCCCATACTATTGGAATTTCTGTCTTGGGAGGGATTCTATTACTACTTACTGGTTTTAAGAGCCTATAAGAGGTTGAAGAGTCTCTCTGTTGGGGTTTTTTCTCCTCATTCAAAGTTAATTCTTTTCTTTTCCAGATGAAATGTTATGGATCAGAATGTTTTGATCATCTGACTCTACGGAGCAGTTGGTGTCCTCCGAGGTTTCAGAGATTTTGGTTTCAGTAGTAACAGGTGTGAAGTTTCCATTTTATTCTAAGATTTCAACAAAAAGTTGCTAGACAAAATGTTAAGTTTTCTTGGATCAAGAACTCAGTTTGAAGTGAATATGTTCATTCCCTATTTATGCTTTGGTTTGCATTTCGAAGCAGTTTCAGTTGATCCTTTCTGTATCCTCTTTGGCTTCTTTTGGACGAAACTGATCTGGCAGATGTGCTCCAGGAGTAGCTTCAGATGCCAGGTCAGGCTAGAGTTAGCCCAAAGTTTAGAAAGCATACCCTGCCTCCACCGGCATGAGTATAGTGTGGACATTACATCCTTATCAACAACTATTTGGCTTTACAGATCCACTGTGACCTTTATGCATAGTTTTCTATCTGAATGTACACCTCATGAGATTGTGCTGAATGAACAATGCTTGTACTATTGAATACAATATCCTGACAATCCAGTCATATATTATTACAAGCAGATTCCAGATCAATATGTACTTGCAAAAATTATATCAAAATATAGTTGAATTTGTACTGTAATATAAAAGCAGTAAGAATGCATTGGATTGGTGTTTCATTGAAAAAACACTTTAATACAGTGATGAATGTCCCTGCCTTTCATGTGGGAGACCATGGGGTCGATTCCCACCAGGAGGGCAGTGGTGCCGTTTAAGAGTTGTGCTCAATGATCCCTGTGGGTCCCTTCCGACTCAGAATATTCTATGAATCTGTGAATTATTTAAAAGAAGTATTTTAATACAATCATAAATATGTTTGTAAGCATAGTGGTTCCTAGTGATGAATTATAAGGCAACATGTCTTATTAGAAATAGAGAATCTGAATGTTCTAGGTTCATAAAGAGTTTATAATTAAGCCATGAAAATTAATTTAGCCATGTATAATGGATTGCTAATTAGTTTGCAAATATGGCTGTCACTTCCAAACTCCCTGCAGAAGGTGAATATTAGGTTAGTTCTGTCTCTTGAGCATTCAGAGAGGTTTATGATATTCCTTATGAAAGATGTTACTGTCCAAATTTTTCTTGTCAAGGGAACTTTTCTCTCTTGCCAAATATTTAAGGAATATTATTGTGAATGCTGATGATTTCTATTCTGCCTTATCTGATTTTTGGAATAATTTTCTGGGTAATCAATGCCTTTTTCTTTTCCCATGTGGCATTGATTACCATTAATTTCAGAGAAAAATTGAGGTAAAAAAAAGTATTGAAAGACTGAAATAACTGTATTATACCCTGAGCTTGAAGTATACCAAATAGCTTCTGAAAGAAAATTAATTTATTATCTTTGGAAAGAGTCTATTCCAGAGATGAAAATGCTCTTATTGCAGTGATATCTGGTGTAAAATAGTATGCCAGCAGTACTAAATCCTGAAAATTATACTAAATTAAGATCCATTCCAGGTCAGAGTGTATACAATGTACCAGTATTTTACTACACGCTCCATCTACAATTAAGCCCTTCAAAATGACAAAGTGAGATGCTGCTTCCCTTCTCCCCTGTTTTTTGGTGAATGGTCTCTCTGGTAGCATTGATATGGTGTTATAGCTATCATCACTTTGACTGAACAGAGCTAAGGCAATTGACAATTTAATGATTACTGGCTGATGATCCAGGCTTATTCATACTCAATCTGCCATTAGGCTGGATTTACGTACATTTGAATTGATTAATTCTGCCACTGTAGCCTCTAGAAACTTTACAAAAAGTATAATTAAAACATAAGCTTACAGACTCTAGTTATAGGTCAAGATTTTTTCTCTCTCTAGTTAGAGAGAGTTAGCTTGTCAAATCATACAAATTGCCTTAATATAACCCTAGGCTGGGATAAGCTCAAAGTCCTTGGTTCCAAGTATGTTGAGAAGCAGCGTACTTGGAAACAACATACATCTGGAAGATGCATTTGCATTTTTAATACAACTGTAAATTATTTTGCCTTGTGATTTTGTCAATTTTGTGACATAAATAGTCTATGACCTGTCAGATATCATACCTGGAGTTTCCATAAGGAGATTTAACCTTGTCTTAAGTTGGTGTAATATTAAAGAATGAGGCATAAATATACACATTTGTAGGGGGTTGACACTGGCTGGATGCCCCTAAAGGCACTCTCTCACTCCCCTCCGCAAATGGATAGAAGAGAGAAAATATCACAAAAGGTTCATGAGCTGAGATAAGGACTGTGACAGAGATCCCTTACTGCTCACCATCATGGGCAAAACAGATTCCAAGTAGGGATATTAATTAAATTTATTACTAATAGAATCAGAACAGGAGAATGAGAAGTAAAATAAATCTTAACAACACCTTTCTCCCAGCCCTCCCTCCTTCCCAAGTTCTACCTTCTCTTCCTCAGCAGTGTAGGGAGATGGGGAATGAGGATTATGATCAGTTCATCACACATCTTTTCTGCCCTGCGCAGAGGGAGGAGTCCTTCCCCTGCTTCCTGTGGGGTCTCTCCATCCCATGGTAGACAGTCCTTCACAAACTTCTCCAGTTTGAGTCCATCCCATGGGCAACAAACTGCTCCTCCACACTCTGCTGCCACATGGTGTAGAAGAATGGTTAGAATCTAAAGGTCACGGTCCCTTTGAGAAACTGCACAAGCTCAAGTTTGAGGCTTGAAACTCAGGCTCAAGGATTGCTAACTTGTCCTTGAGCAGCAGAAATAGAAGAATGTTTTGATAACAGCTTCTTGGAGAAAACAACAGGTGTCTTGCTAGTAATTGGAAAGTAGAAACTGCTGTGTGAGCATGAAATAGCAAAAATGTGTTATATATTATCTGTGTGAACCCTGAATAACAAGTCAGAATGCTAATCCATATTGGATCATCTCTTTGATCTCCAAAGTCCTGGCTTTCTTCTTATAACATGGGTTACTTTTCCACAGGGTGCAGTCCTTCAGGTACAGGCTGCGCCAGCATAGGTCCCCCACAGGGCCAAAAGTCCTGCCAGGAAATCTGCTCCAGCATGGGCTCCTCTGCCCACGGCTTAGCAGGTCCCTGCCAGGACCCTGCTCCAGCATAGGCCTCCCATGGGATCACAGGTTCCTTCTGGCATCTACCTGCCCCAGCATGGGTCTCCTCCATGGACTGCAGTGGCACTGCTGCTCCACCATGGTCTTCACCACAGGCTGCAGAGGAACATCAGCTCCAGTGTCTGGAGCACCTTTTGTCACTCCTTCTCCACTAACCTTGGTATCTACATTGTTGTTCACATGTTCTCACTCCACTTTTCTCTGGCTACAATTTTCCTTTGTCCAACAACTTTTTTTCCTTCTTAAATACTTTATAGCAAAGGTGTTACTAATGTTTCTCATTGGAAACCTTGGTCAGCAGCAGATCTGTCCTGGAGCCAGCTGGCATTGGCTCTACAGGACATGGAGGAAGCTTTCAGTAGCTTCTCACAGAAGCCACTCCTGTAGCTGCACTACTACCAAAACCTGGCCAAACAAATCCAATGCAATACTATACACAGGATGTCACTGGAGAGAAATGGGAGATTCTCCAAAACAGAGAGTTATTCTAAATAAGAATTACACTAAGGAATGAGAAAGAAGGCATGGAGCTGGTGTTAGAATTGGTTGGTGGACTGAATTTTAACAATTTCTAATGATGGCAGAAATGAGAACCTCTCTAACCAAACATATGCAACTTCACCTTTTCTACCTATCATGGTTATTTTACTGATGTCAAAACACTACTGTTTGTGTCATAAACACGCTTACTGGCAGAGTGGAGAAAGTAATTAATGTAATTTATCTTGTGTCTGTACTTACTGTCAGTGCTGGCCTGTTCATAGTGTTTCTACTTTACTACAGGCCTGTCTGCTTGAAACTGGGGAAAAAGAACCTCCTTAAGCACTGAAAGGAGAAATTTTTAATGGATTCATTTTCAGCAAATAAAATAGATTAATTCTAAGTAAATCAAATTCATGAGGTTCTGTAGAAGTCTCAGTGCAAATATATTAACTTCATAGGATTAATAAATATAAGGAGTGAAAAGCCTGAAACTATTTTATGCCTACTTTCTGAGACTACACTAGTTTACTGATTTTGGATTCTTTCCATGTGGAAAATACTACCATTTTAGAAATTGATTCTCCCATTCTGCCTTTATGTTAAAAATATTATTGATTTCAAAATTATTTTACCAAAGATTTCTGTATTCCTCAGATAAGGTCCTGAAATTCTTTATTGGATTCTGAAGAAATAGCTCAAGAAGTAGAGATTTCCTTCTATCTTTCTAGTAATAATTAATACAGTGAAACACAATGCAATACAGAGATGTAGAGTCTCAGGGAGCTAAACTTACCATGAAGTTCCCTTAAGTTCAATTACAAATGAAAATAAATGTAGGTCTCAAACACTCAATTGTCAAGGATGATTCTGGAGACAGTCAGAGAAAACGAATTAATAATTCCTGTATCAGTTGCAATAGAACTAATCATGTTGTTGGGGTTTTTTTTGTTTCTTTGTAGATGGAAGCTGATTCAAATGAATGGGATAGGGTTGCTTCTTTTGTAATTTGTCTGAAAATCTTGAAAAAGAGCTGAAAGAAAATGATGTTAATGAAAGATTTAATGTTCCTTCATCTTGCTATGAATAAGGAATCTGCAGTTTCCAAATCTCAGGCTATTCAATGACAACAAGCCAGATGGGTTTCTAAATCATTGAAATTCGAGGTGGAACCTTAATCCCCTTTATTTTCTGATCTATTAAAGAAATGATATAGACTAAAAAAGCTTCAATTAGCTGTAAGTATGTATCTGCTTTTAACCTATTATTTTAGAAAACTTTACAGCAGTTTGTTAAATAAATTTAACAGATTAGTAAAAATTTTATGGCAAGAGTTGATTAAGCTGATGTATCAACAAAAAGCATTTTTACAAAAATTAATAAGAATTCTAAAACATGGGAATTATAATCAATGCTCTGATAGAGTTTATATTCTTTCTGAATAATTTGTTTTTATTTGATATGGAGAACAAGCCCTATGGGGAGTGGCTACCGGAACTGGGGTTGTTCAGCCTGGAGAGAGGAGATTCAGAAGTGACCTGATTGCTCTATACAACTACCTGAGGGGAGGTTACAGTCAGGTGGGTGTGAGTCTCTTCTCTCAGGCTGACAACACCAGAACAAGAGGACATGGCCTCAAACTATGCCAGGGGAGGTTTAGACTGGATGTTAGGAAGAGGTTTTTCACAGAGAGAGTGATCTCTCATTGGAATGGTCCACACAGGGAAGTGGTGGAATCACCATCCCTGGAGGTGTTTAAGAGAAGACTGGATGAGGAACTCAGTGACATGGTCTAGATGATGGGAGGCTTGGATGGATGGAGCGTGTTGCCCATGGTTCCACGCTTGTGGGCCTGATCCCTGGGTGGATGTTTTCTTGGGAGTTGGACTAGATGATCCTGTGGGTCCCTTTCAACTCAGAATAACCTGTGAACCTGTGATATCTGCTAACCATGTACTTAAGTGATAGGAAGGCTTAAAACACAGTATTGTTTACCCACCAAAATGAGGATTGTATTCCAAATTTATTATACATACAAAATGTAATGTAGAGTTGGCCCTCTTCCACTTCACGCCCCCTATACTGCGGCTTCACATCTTAGCAGCGTGATTTTTTCAGCATTTAAGGAGGCACCTTTTTGCAACTGTGCGTGTGCGACCTGGCATGCATGAATATTCAATTAGACAGTCATGAATATGCAAATCAACCTGCACAGCGATGGAGGCAGCTTGGCTGCTTGCCCTGTCTTGGTGGTGGCAGCTTGGCCGTTTGCCCCATCCTGGCCGTGGCCGCAGCAGCTCTGCGGCTTTGCCACGGCCCCCTCCAGGCTCTGCCACTTCGCCACCTCCCCTGGGCACGGCTGGGGCTCTGCTGCTTCACCACCCCCTGGCAGGGCCGCTGCTGCAACCAATACACAGCAACACAGTGCTGAAATGGTGCTGGGGATCATCTGAGGGTGTGGGGCAAATTTGCATATTAATGAGCTGCCATTCAACATGGAAGTAGGGCTTCGCGGGACCCGAATAAGACCATGGGTCCGTGGGATAGGAAACCCGACTGTATATGTACACATTTTTCCATTACACATTTATGCCTCGCCATAACTGGAATAGCGACTTCCACAGTGCTTTTCTCAACATTCTCCATTTTAAAATTAAGGCACCCTATATTTGTGAGAAAGTGAACATATTCATATTGTGGGAGAGTGTTGTGGTTTCTGCAGGAAAGCGACAGGACACTGCATTGTCTAAAAAATATTAGTAAGCAGGTTGTTACACAGATAGAAAGTAGCTGTTTTCATGATAACCTAAATACCTAGTTCCGTAACATTTTAGGCTGCTAAAATGGTGATACCTCCATCCATCACTGGAAAGATGGTGGAAAGCTATCATAAAACTTTTAAATCCTTAGGAATATCAGGCATAAATTTTGGAGGAAGAATAAGGCAGCACGTTGTCCAGAAAGTGAGCTATCATGGAGTGTGGGAAAGGGACCACTGTGTTATGAAACACAGCATAAAGGAAAATACATGGTTTATATTATCTTATGTTCAATCACTCATTCCTTCCTCTCTGGCACACCACTTCTACATCAGGCATCCAATTATCCTCTAGTATTTTCAGAACTCCATTGCAAGGTCAAAAACCCATCTCTATCTGAATTATTCCTAGGCCATCTTTTATGAGCTGGGACATAAACAAGCCTGTGTACTCAGACCTAGCATCTTTTCAAATCCTCTCTAGTAAGTCTAATACATTTTCCTTGTTCACATGCAATTTGACAGGAGAATGCTTTCAGCCCTATTTGAAACTTTCTGCAGCTTGATCCACAATGTTTTTCCCATGTCAGATTCTCTGATTTTGTATTTGACCCAGATATTTTCATCTTTTACAAGAGAAGTCTGGCAAGGGTTTTTGAACTCTCTGCATGATCTCTGTACTTGTTATTAAATCCTTTTAATACCTAGTCCTTTTCCAGAGGCAATTGATTTGGGAGATTTTAGACTACAAAAATCCTATTTCCTATGGTAAAGATTAGCTTTTATGCTGCTGTAACAATAAATGAAATGGACGATATTATTCACTAATACAGTAATCCCTCAAATATCGTGGGGGAAATATCGGTTCCAGAAAGAAGCTGAGATAAGCAAAATCTGTGAAGTAGTGGTAAAGATGGTAAAGACAGGGAAAAGACTCCTGTGATGTATTGAACCTGTGAATGGTGAACTGTGCAGTAGTGAGAGATTACTGTGTAACACATCTCTACAGTTCTCCCACAAACCCACCTCTACTCACTGGATCAGCTGTGCCTTGGAGAGGATGGGGTGTGTTTACCATGGGTTCTGCTTCTTCCATGCAGCACTCAGTGAAACTGGAAATACAAGGGAAGGAGGAGAAAGCTGCTATCACCATAGCGTTTGCTGGGTTGAGTGTAAGTGGAATGAATAAGCATTTATGAAGGATTTCTTCTCTTCCTTTCTCTGAATTATTAATTTCAGTACTCATTGAATTGTTTAACATCTCTTTATTCTAACAAAAGAAACAATAGATAGAGGTATGCAATGAGGATATTTACAATAATCCATCTGTAAATACAGCATGTGTATAGTATAATCCATTTGAATGTGGAAGTAAGGNTCGCCCTTCTAACCAGTTTGTAACCCAGCATAAGATGCTCCTTTCCAGCCCAAGTTTCACAAGTTTCTCCTGAAGCTTATTGTGTGAAACCGTGTCAAAGGCTTTGCTAAGGTCCAAGTACACTCCTGTGATGTATTGAACCTGTGAATGGTGAACTGTGCAGTAGTGAGAGATTACTGTGTAACACATCTCTACAGTTCTCCCACAAACCCACCTCTACTCACTGGATCAGCTGTGCCTTGGAGAGGATGGGGTGTGTTTACCATGGGTTCTGCTTCTTCCATGCAGCACTCAGTGAAACTGGAAATACAAGGGAAGGAGGAGAAAGCTGCTATCACCATAGCGTTTGCTGGGTTGAGTGTAAGTGGAATGAATAAGCATTTATGAAGGATTTCTTCTCTTCCTTTCTCTGAATTATTAATTTCAGTACTCATTGAATTGTTTAACATCTCTTTATTCTAACAAAAGAAACAATAGATAGAGGTATGTAATGAGGATATTTACAATAATCCATCTGTAAATACAGCATGTGTATAGTATAATCCATTTGAATGTGGAAGTAAGGATGGATTCATGCTTCATTTACACCTGTGTTTATACACAGGCGTATTGTTTTTATTTGTCACTGCCAATACAGACATGAGGTCCTTTTGTACAAACACTTACAGTCCACCCTCTTGCACTTCGTGCCCACCATATTGTGGCTTCACATCTTAGCGGCATGATTTTTGAGCAATTAAGGAGGTCCCTTTTAGCAACTGCACACGCGCAACCTGGGATCCACGAATATTCAATTAGGCACTCATGAATATGCAAATAAACTTGCACAGCTGCGGTGGTGGCGGCCCTACTGCTTTCCCCGGCCCCGTGATGGCGGCTGCGGCAGCCCTGCTGCTTTGCCCCGGCCCCGGGATGGTGACGGTGGCATCGCCACTTCCTCCCGGCCCCGGGACGGTGGCGGCCCTGCCACTTTTCCTCCCCCAGTATGGCCACCGTGGTAAACGATACACAGCAACACAGTGCCGAAACAGTGCCGCGGGACTGCGTGAGAGTGCGGGGCATATTTGCATGTTAATGAGCTGCCATTCAATGCGGAAGTAGGGCTTCACGGGACCCGATTAAGACCGTGGGACTGTGGTACAGGAGACCTGACTGTATTAGGAAGCCTGTAAGTTGAGATACTCCTCTGAGCAAGGGCTGATTATGAACTCTAGTGTGATGCACTGGCTTTGTCTGAGTTATTATACTGTGAAAAAATGTATGCTGAATAGAACATAGACCTTGGTGAGGCAAAGCCAGTGTCTGATACATGGCTTAAAACAGCTGTACTCCAAATTCAGAGTAAAAAAAATACAGAAAACAAACCAGTGAGCAGTCATCTCAAATACAATCTACTTTGAATTCACAGGTTATTCTGAGTTGGAAGGGACCCACAGGATCATCTAGTCCATCTCCCAAGCGAACGCCCACCCAGGGATCAGGCCCATAAGCGTGGAACCACAGGTACCGTGACTTAACAAAATTCCTGTAGCTGAAACTTTATAATTGGTGAAAATGCATTTTTTTTCTTTGGCTGTTGATGAAATTTAATACTTTAAACCATTGCTATCATGTAAGAAGGTGGTGCTCTGCTCCTATTTTTTCTTGTTTGTATAGTGATTGTCCTTTAGAAATTTTGAAGTTGCCTTTGGACCTACTCGAATGATCCTAGTAATGTTACCACAGGCAAAAGAATGGCAATATTCTTCTTAAATAGCACAGAGATAATGATTTAAGATTATAATGTGCCATTTCCATAGGGATCTAATTTCAGTACAGATGGCAGATGCTGTTTAAGCACTTTCATGAATTAAACAGAAGAGGCTGGTTTCAGTTATTACAAACAAGAAGTCTCTCAGCACAAAATGAAAGTCAAATGTGGTTGTATTTTTCTTAATGACTGCTCTGAAGAGTTTATTAGCAAATTCTTGAAATTTCTAAGAGGAAATGTGATAGGGTTTTTTTCCTGCCCTCTGAGAGATAATACAACTTCTGGATGCATTGAAAGAAAAGACTTAATATACTTCCTATTGTAATTTACCCTGGAATAGGGCCACTACCGCGGCTACTATAGGAGGTCATGTTTATTCGCATGCCTTTGTTTCCTGAGCCTTACAGCCTGCCCTACCAGACAGGAGTAACTTTTGTTTTATTATTTAATCCCTTGGAGTGAATTATAGTAAAATGATACTAGATGATCAGTACTTGTAGATATATATATATGTAAGATACATTTTAGAACAATTTGTTTGCAAAGGAAAACAATTTTTGTAGCAGTTTTGGTTGTTATATAGCAACCCAAGAAAATGTATACAGAAAAAGGGAAAAATTATAAGAGAAAAAGAGAAAAGGGAAGAGAGAAAGAGTAAGTGTTTATAGTCACCACCTCAGAACTTCGTTGTTGTTGACTTTGGGGTCTTCATTCTTTGCGGAGGAGTGGAGGAGAAAAACTCATGGAACATAAAATTTGGTGGTTTTACATAGCCTTAGAATCCTGCCTAGTGCCTCCACATATGTGTGTGGGAGATGTTTTTGCAGAGGCTGGAAGCGTTTTTTTTTTGCAAAGTCATTGAGGTTTGTGGAAGGGGTGCTTTGAAGGCACCCCTTCTAAGAGGCCTTCCCTGGGGCAGTGATGGGGGTGTACATAGAGGTCCCTTTTGACATAGCCTGGCTCATAGGGGATAAGCATCACACGCCCGGAAAATGCCGCTGGTCTCCTTTAGATAAACATCACACATCTAAAGAAGCATCACCCCCTTGACTTTGGCTCTAGGGCCTCACAAATCTAACAATTTTTGGGCTATGGCCTCCTTCCCTCAGCCTCTTCAATCTCCTGGCACCAGCTTGGGCATCTTGTTACAATAGCAATGTTTTAAGGCAATTAAAAAAGTCCAGTTCCTCACAACTGAGCCTGAAAGAGGGGCTTGTTAGGTCCATCTTTAGCCAGGCTGATTTCTAACCTCTGATGAAATGCTAGGAAAGCCTCCCTTATAGCTTTTTCCTAAAAGTTGATTTGATCGTGCAGAGTTAGCATAAGGTGTCTAACTCCTTCCTTAACAGTTACTTTCCTCTTGCGAACACTCCTGACTCTATGTGACTTTTTATTACCGAAGAGGACCCAGTACTGATATAAGAGGGTTCATTAAAATTTATGTATGCAGCAAAGTCTGCAGCCTCTCTGAGATACGCATGCTTTGACAGAGCAGTTATGAGAATAACAGCTTTTCTGAGCTTATATAGTTTTTCATTATTCTTTCAAGTATGTGGAAGCAGGGACTCTCAGACCTTCTGGATCAATACCACTAATAATTATGAGCATATTTCTACACTTAGCAAAAACCTATCTCTAGTGAAGAGCCCTGAAACAACAATAACTAAAGCCAATCTGAGAAATGAGAAATGTTTATGTTAGCTGAAATATCTTATACTAGTCTTTCAGAACAAAAAGTATATTACAAAGGTCATCAGAATTGTGTGTACTAGAATTCATTAATTTTACTCTTAACATTCTTTTTTCAACAACAAAATAATATCTAATAATAATTATTCAATTTAGTGCTATATGATGGCCTTTTTCAGTTCTTGGTCCAACAGAGTTGACATAAAAAAGGAAATAAAAAAATTTAATCAGCATAAAACTCCCATTGAACTCATATGTACAGTACAAAGGCTTTTATTTGTTACATGGTCAATTTCTGTTTAAAGTAAGGAAAATTATAATATTGACTTAAGTCATCCATCAAAATGCAATTTATGTTGTTTAAACATATACTTTTTTTTTCTTTTGTGCCATGCTGAATCGTTTTTCCAGGAAGATAAATGACTTCATGGAAGTTTGTGTTTTGATTTTCAGAACTGGACTTTCAACTCTTAGATATTTTTAAATGATAACTCTGGTTAGACCAAGCCTGTCATCAAATCTCTTACAGAAATACATCAGGCCAGAGGAAGAAAGGTGTGTTCTGTCTTTAACAATCAATAGATGCAGAATTAGCTGCTATCACAGAGTCACAGAATTAACTAAGTTGGAAAAGACCTTTGAGATCATCAAGTCCAACCCATTACCTAACACCATCTCATCAACTAGACCGTGGCACTAAGCGCCACATCCAGTCTCTTTTTAAACACTTCCAGGGACAATGACACCACCACCTCCCTGGGCACCAATGGCAAATCACCCTTTCTGGGAATACATCCAGCCTAAACCTCCTCTGGCAGCTGGCCACGGTGGCAGTGGGGCAAGCTCTGTGTGCTGGGACAGGGCAACGGCAGGACATGCCCACAAGTTAAGGTTTCCCAGGCTCCAAGAGCACCGACCTGAGCCCTGGGACACCCCTTCCCCACCATGGTCCCAGAGCTTCCCCACTGCGGAGGCAGTGCAATTATGTGTGGTGGCAGCAGCCTGGCAGTGGCTGCGGGAGCGGCAGCTTGGCTGAAGAGAAGTCCAGGCATTCTCCAGGGAGTCTCCCCAGGCAGAGAGAGAGAGGGCGCAGAAATGGTTCCCTTTACTCCTCTGTGCTGGGAGAGCCCATGGGGAGGAGCGGAAAATGCTCCCCAGTGCTCCAGAGTGGCTGGGGGGTAGAGTGATGGGCATGACCTCTATACATATTAATGACCCGCACATGTTTGCGAATTAGACGTTTTGCGGGACCCTGACAAGACCCGTTCATCGCGAAGGGTGAGGTATTCCTGGTGCTACATCATCACATGGTGTGCCCCGCGTGCAGTCCCCTGTCACAGACTGCATCGCCTTCCCTGACTGTAACTGTGGAAACAGTAACATGCCCAGTGGGGGTCAGTCCCCTGTCTGGGCTTAGAGTAACAGGAGACGGAGTGGATTGTGGTGATAATGCACTGGGTCTCAGTGGCTGCCTGGGGCATATTGCAGCGTGAGCCTTCCATTGTAGGGACTGTGCATGGAGACACACAAGACAGGGGCAGGGACCGANGGACACCCCTTCCCCACCATGGTCCCAGAGCTTCCCCACTGCGGAGGCAGTGCAATTATGTGTGGTGGCAGCAGCCTGGCAGTGGCTGCGGGAGCGGCAGCTTGGCTGAAGAGAAGTCCAGGCATTCTCCAGGGAGTCTCCCCAGGCAGAGAGAGAGAGGGCTCAGAAATGGTTCCCTTTACTCCTCTGTGCTGGGAGAGCCCATGGGGAGGAGCGGAAAATGCTCCCCAGTGCTCCAGAGTGGCTGGGGGGTAGAGTGATGGGCATGACCTCTATACATATTAATGACCCGCACATGTTTGCGAATTAGACGTTTTGCGGGACCCTGACAAGACCCGTTCATCGCGAAGGGTGAGGTATTCCTGGTGCTACATCATCACATGGTGTGCCCCGCGTGCAGTCCCCTGTCACAGACTGCATCGCCTTCCCTGACTGTAACTGTGGAAACAGTAACATGCCCAGTGGGGGTCAGTCCCCTGTCTGGGCTTAGAGTAACAGGAGACGGAGTGGATTGTGGTGATAATGCACTGGGTCTCAGTGGCTGCCTGGGGCATATTGCAGCGTGAGCCTTCCATTGTAGGGACTGTGCATGGAGACACACAAGACAGGGGCAGGGACCGAGGCACAGTGCTGTGGGACTATAAATGCCATGGCAGCGAGAGGCACTGTGCACCCTCCCTGCAGGGCTGGGCCAGTCCCACACCGCAGGGAGCACCGGCACCACCCCTTGGCGAAGCAGAGGCACTGCGCATGCATTGGCTGGGAAGCTTTGCAAAACACTTAGGCAGATTTGCGAGAAAAAATTTCTCGCAAACCAACGAGGTTGCAATGGAGGGGTCACAATGCAGCGAGGTATTACTGTATCTCTGTGGTATCTTTGAATCTAAATTCCTCCTTTATCTTGTTTATAAACTCCTTTTTCTTTAATGTCTCTTTTTATGCAAGTGACTAAATGTTCTTGGCTTGTGAACTAGTCTTATATTGATTTTGTGTGTTGTATTGGGAGCTTATCTTCTCATCTTTTTATACTATTTTTTCTCAGAACTTCTTGCATTTCACATGCTTTCACTTTCACTTTTCCCTCAAAATAGTCTTCAGAATGGGCTCATAAGTTTTCTTTTAGGATTTTAAAATACCTGCAGGTAGATGGTCTTTTGAGGCAATAGAAGTAGTTGTGAAACACCATCTATAAGCACGCTATCAGGATCTTGTAGCTCTCACTGTCCATGATTTATTCCTTCAGAGCAAAGTTTCTCTATTTAAATCTTGAAAGAACTATCCTGTTCTGTCCATCCACAAGAAATTCAAATATTTACAGGGAAGTTTATCAGCGTTACTTATTAATCGTAAATAATTAATTGTAAATAGCATGAATAAAATGGGAAGATTGTCGAGGATAGCAGCCGGACTGCTTGCAATTTACCCCTTATCGACACAGAAGAAATAGACATTGATAGCATCCTGGTGTACCCTTGAGAAGAGAGCTTGGCAGAAGTGTAAGCTAAGGTATACAAACAAACAACTGCTGCAGAACTTTCTCACAGTGCGAGAGCCCTACGTTGGAGTAGAAGACAGAATTGTGAAGGTCTTCCAATGAACATAGTGTAAATGTGTGTGCAGCCAATTAGAATAGCCTTCTGATATTTAACTGTGTGTGTGTGATAAACAATAGAGAGACATTTTGGAGACATTTTCTGGGCATTACAGCCCTTGTAGTAGAGGCATTTTCACCAGTAAATGTGTGTGTGTGTTTTGCTTTTGACCACCCTTAATACGACAGAAGATCAAGCTGCATTTCTAGCAACTACAAATTGATCCTGATTTCTCAAACTGAAAATATATGATTTTTTCTATTGAGGACATAATTCTCATTTAATTAACCAAATTGGAACACTTTTTTTCTCATTAAACTAATTAATCCTGGTTTATAGACTCAACTGCATATATGGAAGAAATTTTTTTTAATGAGGATGGTGAAACACCAGAACAGGTTGCTCAGAGAGGTGGTAGATGCCCATCCCTGCAAACACTCAAGGTCAAGTTGGACGGGGCTTTGAGCAACCTAATCTAGCTGAAGGTGTCCCTGCTCATTGCAAGGAGTTGGACTAGATGGCCTTAAAGGGTCCCTTCCGACTCAAATCTCTCTATGATTTTTGACCATAAAGGTAGTGGGATAACAAATAAAGTAAATTATTTCTCTATGTTCAGAGATGGAGCTGGATTACATTTTGATTTAGAGTTTACATTTTTTACTGCTTCCTGCCATGCTGCCTTCCAAGCCAGAGGCCCCCTTGGATGTTTCACAACACATTAGTATGATGGTTAGTAGAATCAAAAATGGAACAGGAGATTTGAGTATGTCATTAAACTACCATCATGTCACTCTGATCTGTGCAGTGGGAAGTCAGTGGCCCAGAAAATCATTTAACATATTCCATAAAAAGTTAGTGATAGAAAAGACAGGACTGCTACACAAAGAAGTAAAGCATAAAACTGGTTGTAAGTAGTTCTTATTTTGCTTCTGGGATATAACAGCTGGGGTCAAAAGTGCAACAGCTGCTCAAAAAAATTAACAGAGAGACCAGGAGGGACTTCTACAATTAATTGATCTGACTGTTCTTCTAAAGCAGATTTTGGTATTTCTCCTAATAATTCTAGCTTTCAAGCCAGGATCTTCTCATTTGGCTGTAGTGTGTCTTCTGGAAGCATGGTTTCCTTGGTTTGTATGACTAAATTCAGTTTGTCAAACCTGAATGTAATGTTGTGCAAGTAGCCTCTGACAATTTAGGGGACTCAATGCATTGTACAGTTAAAGGAGCAAATAAGGAAACGGACAGGGGAATGAGTGCCAAAAATTGCCACTTTTTGGGGGGGAAGAATGAAGAAGTGGTTGCACAGAGAACAGCTCAAATTTTTAGATCTAACGAGCACATTAATGGACTATGCATTTGCCTACCACTTCTGATTTAAAAAGATTATACTGGATGGACTTTGAAAAAGCTCAGTTTTATAAAAGCTTCTCTTTATTGAGAATGAACAATTATTTCAAACCTGTTATACTTAAGTGTCACCTCAGTAACAGGACAGACATCTTATTTTTTCTCCCTTATATGCACTGCTGAATTCCCTAAAATGGCGGTGGTTTCATATTTCCCAGTGATGTGAAATCACTTGTCATTAAACTAAATTATCAGGAGATGCCTGCTGTTGGGCTCTCACATCCTTCCTTGTCATGTGCTTTATTTTACCCTTGTCATTGATCAGTCTTACCTTTATTAAAGGAACTACTGCAATTTTTCCTGCAAATGAGGTTGCTTTTTGTAGGACTCTGTACAAGCCTGTGACTAGAGATGGTGCATATAACCAGTGGTTTGCATAAACCTGCATAGAAAAGGAATAGTTTTTTATTCTTTAAAAAGGCTTCAACTATTGTTCCCCTAACAGGTACCACAGAATCACAGAATCACAGAATCAGTAAGGTTGGAAAAGACCATAGAGATCATCAAGTCCAACCTATCACCTATTACCTAATCTGGCCAAACCTGTTACCTAACCTGTTGCCATCCTGCTACCAATGCACCATCCTACCTATAACACACATTTCAGTTTCTAATTGGAAGATGAATGGGCATTTAATTTCTCATCTTACTTCTCTAGTCCTGCTTTTATGAGTTTTCTTTCTGAAGACTGAATCTGAAAGAGGTGAAATTGTGACACGGGAAACCGTGTCAAAGGCTTCGCTAAGATCCAAGTACACATCATCCATAGCCTTTCTATTGTCAACCAGGTGAGTCACCAGTTCATAAAAGAACAGACAGAACCTACCTCTCCTAAATCTGTGCTGACTAGATCTAATGTCATGGTTATTTTGCAGATGCTGTGTAATAGCACTCAGGATNCTCTCTAATTCTCCTCCTACACGACTTGACAACTTCCTTAAACACACCCTGACTTACCCCCCCTTTTTTCCAAAGGTCATACATCCTTTTTTTCCCCAAGTTCTTCTGGGAAAAGTGCTCTTTGTCCATCCAGGCCAGTCTTCTACCCCTCCGACTCGTCTTTTGGCACACTGGGACTGCCTGCCTCTGTGCCTTCATGAACTCATTCTTAAAGTATATCCATCCTTCCTGGACCCCTTTGCCATTTTGGCTTTTTTCCCATGGCACCCTTCTAATTTAATTAGATCCTTAAATAGTCTAAAATCTGCCCTCTGGAAGTCCAGCATGGAGATTTGGTTTGTGACCCTTCTCATCACACAGTCAATTGAAAACTCTATTGTCTTATGGTCACTGCAACCCAGATTTCCTCTGTCCACAACATTGCCAACCAGTCCTTCCCTATTTGTAAACAGTAGGCTGAGCACAGCCTCACCTCTGGTAGGCTCACTCACCAACTACATCAAAAAACAAGCATCAGCTTTCTCTACGAACCTTCTGGACTTCGTCCTCTCTACTGTGTTAAGTTCCCAGCAGACATCAGGCAGATTGAAGTCTCCTACAAGAACCAGGGCAGCCGATCTTGAGGTTATCTCTAGTTGCTTGAAGAGCAATACGTCTACCTTTTCCTCCTGGTCAGGCCATCTGTAACATACTCTTACCAGGATTTCAGTTTTATTTGCTATCCCTCTTACCTTAACCCATAGACTCTCAACCTGATCATCCTTAATGTCAAGCTCCATGGTATCAAGTGTTGCTTTAATATATAGGGCCACTCCCTCTCCTCTTTGCCCTGGAAGTGTTAAAAAAAGGCTGGATGTGGCAATTAGCACCATGGTTAGTTGATGAGATGGTTTTAGGTATTAGGTCAGACTTGATGTTCTCAAAGATCTTTTCTGTGATTCTGTGACATCCCCTCCTTCTGCCCTGGTTTCTATGGAAGGAAATCGAAGGCCAGGGCCTAGTAAATCTCCTAGAGGAGATTTACTGCTGACCTTGTCTGGGTCCCTGATTTGGATGACTGAAGGACTTGGTCTTGCTTGTGCTCCATAGAATATATTTCTCCTGCCATCCATTGAGAAAATGAGCTATAATTTTACTGGTAGACATGATGCAGCACAGCACGCATGCATAACTTGTTCCTGTCTTGAAGCTTAGAAAGTACAGCTCTGTAGGATGTATGGAAGAGAGGTATTGCAGTGAGATGAGACAGGGCTCTAGCATTTTCTCAGAGCCCCAGAGCTACACTTTAGAAACTCCTGGCATTACAAGATCTGGGCCATCATGGGCCAATCATCTAGTTTAAAGTACATTAATGTGATATTTAAAAAATATCTTGAGGTTCTTTATTATTTACCTGAGGTTTGAGCTTTTAAAAATGCGTAGTTTCAAGATTTGCTCTTCAACTAAAAAGTATATGTATTTTCCTCTCATTTAAGCCTTTCACATTATCACAGATCTCTGGGAATTTAGACTCTCAGGACAAGTGCTAAGTCTCTGAAACTCGCAATAAGAGATGAAGAACTAGAAACTGTAGAAAACCTGTGTACAGAAAGTTGGGTGTGCAGTTAGCACTGTATGACAAATGACTAGGAATATGTGTCACTCTACAAACAACGTATTGTATTGTTATATTTTAATCACAGTGTTTACTGCTGTTGATTCTCTCATTCTATGCCAGTCACTTAAATATGCAAGATATGCATTTGTAACCTTTGAGGCTTTGTAACAACACAGTAACTTGAAAATTTTCTCCTGCGTTCTAACTTTAGTTGGATGCTGTCAGTCTAATAACACAGATCATGTGTCCTTGAGTCTGTGCTTGTTTTTCCATGAAGGTAGCAAATGCAAACCTGAGAACATGCATTGCCCTATCTAGTCATTTTATAACTCATCAGGTTCAAAGGGTGGATTATAGGTGTTCGAATCTGTTTTCTGTTTAAAAGGAGACAGATAGCTCTTCCCTCCATATCTTGTATATTACCAGTTTTCTTTTGTTCTCATTATCTCAGTATATACTGAGATCATAGTATTGCAGCATCTGTCATGATCTCAAGATGTCAAATTGTCTTTCAGACCTCTGTTAAGGTACACTGAGCTAAATCATGTAGTGGCATATTGCATTGATAAGCTAGGTTTAAAAACTAATTAGGATGCAAACAAGGGTGAATAGATAATGGTTTCATTCTAGAGCTGAGTAGAAATTTGACTGCAGTACAGTGGAGCAAATAATTTCAAATTAATAATTGATTTCAATGTCACCTTTTCTGTTTATGAATTATCCAGTAGCCTATTACAGATTTTATTGGTTTGTTAATTTTATCCAATCTGTACATTTTTAAATGATTGGTCATTTCTTGTACACTGTAAATGAACATAGATAGATAAGGTATGCATGTTTCTCTTGTCCGATAACTCAGGTAATGAAACAGTTCTGTAAAAGGTAGAAATTCTGCAAATAAAAGGTGCAAAATATAAGTTTAGCAGATATTTCTGGATTTTAATTTTGAAGCCAAGAAAATTAGAATGGCAAAAATACTGGTAATACTACAGTACTCAACTGCTCTTGAGAAATTATTCACAAAACCATCACAAACAGAAACGAAAAGGAATTTTGCATTTGTGTGGATTTGACTGAAGATGTCTTTCTACTTTCTACTCTATTCTAATTCATAACTCAAATTGCCAAAACATTCTGTTAAAGACTGGGACAACAGAGATGTGCCACATGAGAAGAGAATACTCTAATCATTACTTAATATATGACATATTCTCATCAAGGCACTCCTTATGTGTTCCAAACCAAGATTGCAGCTGGCTTGTTGAATGGATTCATAGGATAAGTAAGGCTAGATAAAAGGCCTTTTTACTTTGTGCATCTCCAACATCACATACTGATCCTCCTTTAGTCCTTGCTCTATATCAGGTCTCTGTCTTTGCCTAAGGGATTTATGCTAAAGGACAATTGATTTTACCAGGATTAAACTGGGCCACACTAGCCCCATGAGCATTGACCTCTTTGCTCTATGCATTGCCAAAATCAGAGAGCTTTTCAATGCTCATCAAGACTATTCATAGGGTACCATGACTCCTAATTACCATGGCAGCTGGTGCATAGTGTTGTTGTAGTCATATTTCCCTCCATAAAAATGTTAAGCCAAATCTGTACATCAGTGCAGACTAATTCTACTTTTCCTTTGACTTCCCACTTATGTGTATAGAACAAGGTGCTGACACTCTTTTTATCCCTGTAAAGTACTTGAATTACGGGGCCTGAGCAACTGCTTCCTGCATCAATGGCCTGATTTTAAGCATAGTTAATCTTGTTTTGGATCAATGTAACTTCATTTCAGAGACTAACTCAGTCTCAAATGAGTAGAAAGGAAGAGTCCTTTATATCTTCCAGAAAATTAAAGAAAGGCAAAATCTCTGGGTGAAGTAACATTTGCTAAGAAAAGTTCTCAATTTGGAGCTGAGATACATTATTAGTTCTTTTAAAATTGAACATACTGAAGTTATAAGGCACTTAGAAATACTGAGATTTTTTTGACCATGTAACACAGACCCGGCTGCCAAATTTCTGGATTCACATATTAAATACAAATACATAATTCACAGGCTTTTAAAACCAGTTAGTTAGTGACTATGATAGTTTGACTTTCCCCTGTACTGCTTTACAAGGAGTATTTTTGTTATACAGTGGACCCCCTTTAATCGCGGGCTGTTGGGTCTGGTCTGCCTCCTGCGAGTTACGAAATCTGCAAAGATAGCGAACCCACTAAGTAGTCGAGTACACCACGCCTGTAGCCACGCCCTCTCCCCATATAAGGTATGGAGGATGGTCCTGAGAGAGGGGCTTGTCTCAGTTGTCTGGCTGTGTTATGCCGAGGTGGGCAAGGTAGGCAAGGGGCGAGGCGGGTGAAGGGCAAGCCCGGAGCCACGAGGCTGGCCCGAAGCCGGGACCTGAGAGCAGGGCCAGCCCTGAGCCAGGACCTGAGAGCGGGGCTGGCGGCGAGAGCTGGCCAAATGGCAAGCGGCCCCTGGCACACAATGGCACACACACAATGGCAGCCCCGTCACCCCATCTTTTAGCCCGGCAGAGGACAATTCCAGCCGTGCAAAAACACACATTTACACTAAACACATCCCGGGCGCGCCGTGCTGGCTCCCGGCTGGGACCAATTTACATATTTGTGAGCAGACGGGGCCCGCTGTGCTCGCCCTGTGAGCGGCAGAGAGGGGAAGGGGGGGGGGACGACAGGGCCAGCTGTGCTTGCAGCACGAGCGGCAAGACTGGGGGCCGAGCCTACTGGAATCCTGGTACGTTCTGGGCATGCACCGAGGTCGCAGAGCTCGCCGAAAAAATCACCCGCAAATACTGAAGCTCGCAAATAGCGGCCCGGGAATACGCGGGGGCTCATTGTATTTAGCTTGTAATTGATAAGACATACTGATTGGCAGACAGCATCTCTCTTTTCTCTCAGTGTTAATGGCTTTAACAAAATTAAAAATGGCCTTGGCTAATACCTATTCTTTCTAACTCCAAAGCAAGCAGGGATAAGATTCATTAGCATGCTAATAGAACTTTGCATCCTAAGGTTCTGGTTTATTAGATATTAAGAATGCATTAGCAATTCACAAACAATGATACGCACAATTTGTTCGCATTCTAATGCTATCTGAAAATATATGGTTATTGTTGTATCTAATAACACAGAGTATCAGTGAAAGAATATTTTAAACATGAGCTTCTCATTTTAGTAAGCTTTACTTGCAACCATTGTTGAATAAAACACAAAGATGATTTTCAGTGTCTTAAAATTGAGATATTATCTTAAGACTCTTTGAAAGGGCCAGATTTTCAGAGATGTTCATGTTTAGATTATGTGTCGTATCTAACTTAGTGATTAGATCTCTGTATCTAGTCTAGATAACAAATGTTTGGTCATCATGTAACCATAATGAAGGCAGCCAAAAACACTACTATTTTTTTTACACAGTAGACCAATTTAAACTCATTATCAACTTACACAGTCAGAATTTGGTTTATAATGGTTTCCAGCTCACTGAGAATACTTCCCAGCCTACAGTCATATATTGTGATTTTGATTCATAAACATATGGATCAGGCTATAAAAAGTGAGCAAAGATGGGTGAATTTCAGGAAAAGAATATCTGTGGTTCAAAGCTCACTGAAAACACAATGTTTTTGCTAGACTTCTTTTTAGCTGATTTCACTTAGTGTTTCAGGATGTCTAATTGATTAAGGGATTTTGAATATACATACATAAAAGTTATATAGGATGTTTCCATGAAGCCGTCTGGTCTGAAAATTTTGAGTTTAGCAAGGCTTCAATGGATTTATTTATTTATCTTAGTGCTTGAAGTGAAATGAATAGTTATCTTACATAGAAACAGGCAGATTTATCACTGGATCTATGATACTTGTTATTCTTTATAATTTTTCTTTTCTATACACTTTTGATTCATAGTTCACCTAAAGCTAGAGGATGATAGAATATCACTTGCATAGATACATGCTACTCTAAAATACTTTTAAAAGGTTTATGTTAAGGTGATAGGGAAAAAAATGACAATATAAAGCATAAGCCCTAGAGTAGTTTTTGGTAAAAACAGAATTTTGGATGTAAAAGCCTACTAAGAGAACTGCAAGGAACACCACTGGAGCTATAGCTGATTGATCATATCTTCCTATTATTATTACTGCTATTATTTTTTTGTAAGAATGATAACATATCTTTCACAAGTCTCTGTTTTTCAGTCATCATGTCAATATTTTCATGTGAAGGCTTAACCTGATCTTCATACTGAATTCCCCTCTCCCCCACACTATACCTACGCCTCCAAGTAAAGCTCCTGATGTTTTCTGAAGTTTCAATGTATTACACAGTACTTCATGGCCATTGAGTTGGGATGATACTTAGTCTCTTTCATGTGGGTAGTTGTTTTGCGTAGGCATCGGTATGCAAACTTCCACCCCTCAGATTGTGCTGACCTGGTATGATTGGGTCAATAGGTTTCATGTGAGGACAATATGGTCGTATCTCAAGCATATCCCACCTCCCTAGGCAGCTTCTTCCAGCATTTACTGACCACATTAAGTAGTCATTAGAGAGAGTTAATCTAGATTCAGGGGTTCTATAGCTGCACTATGAAGGAACTATGACAAGATCTTATAAGACCTGTGGATGTTTAGGATCTGGTTTTACAGCTCTCTAGGCTAATCATTTCCATCTGCTGTCACTGAGCTAACCCTAACTTAAGTGCTGATTGAAGGGGGTTTTGTGATGCCCTCCTTGATTTATCTATAAGACAAGTCAAGTAGTTATATTATTAATTTTTCATCAATAAACTAAGAGCAACACTTCCAAGTTGCTGAAGTACATAGGTTTTATCTCTTCAGGACTTCCAGACTGACTCTCTTAATGCTTGAGCAAACAGCTTTTATGCTCCTGTTGCATATAGGGAGAATCATCATAAGTGATATCCTGTCCCTTATAATTAGGTAGGGAATAAATTGATGAGGAATTGTCTGAATTTGTTTGAACAAACATGACCAATGTTATACAGATTACTTTTAATTTGAAGCCATTTTTGTTCTTCTATGCCAAGATTAAGTCCAGTAAAGTAATTTATTTGAGAGGCATAGTGGTTGGAACAGCTCAAGCTGTGTGACTCTGGAGAAGACCCCGCCCAATGAACAAATCCTTTCAATCTAAGTTTCCTGCCCTTCATGTGAAAGGGTTTGATCTCATAATATTAGTGTCTGGGGTCTTCTTCTCCATTGGTTTTCTCTGTTGTCTCTATGTGGGCAGTTTTTTCTCTTCTGTTGGCAGGGCTATTGCCCTTCTTGATTCCTTATCTTCCAGGACCAATTGGCTCTGGGGCCGCCTTCTACTTAAGTAGATAAAAAGCTCAGGGTATCTAGGTACAGGTTCGCAACTTGCAGCCTGAGGCTTCAGCACATGTAGCTGCTAGTGCTAGGTAAGTTACACTAAACAATTAATTTTCATTCTTTCTTTACATAAACCAAAGCAGACAATATCTAATCTCTCAGTTTCATGGCATTGCAAAACTGCATTAAATGCTTCAGTCCAGAAATTATGCAGAGAGGTTTCTGGAAACAGTGGGCTGATTAACTCTATTTTGGCAGATTTACTGTCAATATTGCTGCACTGCTACGTTGACATCCAGATTAGTTTAAATGCTGTTAAACTCGCTAATGATACAGTTTTTCTCTCACTAAAAATAATAACAAATTTACAGAAACTGGGCTGGCAGAGGACCTGAGAGATAAAGCTGATAAACTCTGAAAATGTTCACCTTCCAAGAGCAATTAATTTTGCAGCTGATCTTCCAGTGTTTCATATTTGCCTGGAGATGGCCAATAATGATAGGATTTCTGTGTCTCAAAGAAGAATGATTATTTGCTCATGCAATCATAGTTCTAAACCTAATGTCTAAATACCTCTTTAAAGGGAGTATAAGAAACTGTTAAATCTGTCTCAACTTCAGTGACTGTGCCACTGTACTGTACTTGGTCTCTTGTCTTTTTTTTTTTTTTTGGCAAGTATATGTCAGTGGAACTGCATGAACTAGTCCTGACAGCATAGTTATTGATCATATATGATTTGCTAGGAAAACTTACTGTTCTTGTTTCTATTGTGTTTTCTGATGTTACGTAATTTCCTTCTTAAAGAGGGCACAATTTTTAGGGTAAAGATGATATTCTGGCTGATCTACAGTTATACTAAGAATTAAATGACTAACAAAAAGATAACATTGTTCATGCAAGCAGAAAGGAGTTTCCTGTAACTCTGATGGCAGCCTGTCATCCAGTATCACATCTATGTGACATTTCTGGCTCAATTTCCTTTGCTACTCTGAGTCATCAGTGACAATCCTTTTCTTTAAGTACTTTGAGTCACAAAAGGCATCTTGATTAAGAAAATTAACTGCATGTCAGAGAAAAAAATCTTGGGTTATCATAAGAAACACTTGGAAAATGCCTGTCATTTGGAAGTATACTTCCTCAACTTCCAGAGAGTAAAGTAACTGTTAGTTTAAGTATAATTAGGTTTGTTTAGGCTAGCCAGAGGTGGCCCTGTGTTCTAGAATCAAAATGTACTTCCAAATCTCAGAAGATAGCATTTCAGTAAGTGTTGCAATTCAACTAACTAAGCCCTTTGCAATTTTGAAATCTTTGGTCATGCTAAAGTAGTGTTAGTTTGGCTGTGTCATAGAGAATGGCCTTATTAAGTTTTAGGGTAAAAAAGTAAATACAAAGAATGAGAATTTTCAATACTTGCAGCTTTTTTTCACCTCTAGCAGATAAAACTAAATCTGTTTTTTTGCAAAAGGGCTAATATACTAGATGGACGAGAAGGCTATTATAAAGCTACATGATATAATAATAATTTTATGTATTTAAATACATCTCAGCAGCAGGAGTGTAGCATCTGGCAGCATTTAGGAAAAAAAATGATGTAAAGTGGCATGTTTATAACTGTTTTTCTCTATTGAACAGAAAACTCTGTTTTGGAAAGCTGACTGTTATGGTTTAAACTTTGTTGCCAGCTAAGCACAACATAGCTGCTTGCTCACTTCTTCCCTGGTGGAATGGGAGAGAAAATCAGAATGGCAAAAATGAGAGGATTCATGGGTTGAGATAAACAACTTACTAGGTTAAGCAAAAGCCACATGTACAAGCATATCAAAACAAGGAATTCACTACTGCTCATCCCCAAGAAAGCAGAGTTCCATCACATGTAGTGGTTGCTTTGGAAGACAAACTTCAGACCACTGAATGCCCCTCCTTTTCCCAGTTTTATATCCTGAGCATGACACCATATGGTGTGGAATATAGAAAATGGTATGACCATTTTGTCATTGGGGTCACCTGTTTTGAGGTCACCTGTTTTGGCTGCGTCACCTGCAACTTCTTGGGTACCCCAGCCTGCTCGTTGATGTGAGAAGGAGAAAAGGGCTTGACTCTTTTGTAAGCACTGCTCAGCAATAAGTAAATATCTCTGTGTCATCAACAATTTTTTTCAGCACAGATCCAAAATGTAGCCATCTACAAGCTATTATAAATAAAATTGATTACATCCCAGCCCAAACCAGCACCCTGACACAATGAAATGTTCATTTATTCAGAGGATAAAGGGTACGGAGGGTTCAAAAAGAAGATGCCTCGTTCTAGGGTATCCAGAAAATGTTACCGTTTTTGTGGAAAATCTGCTTTGTGGTAAATTGTATTAGTTGCTGGGGTTTTTTTCCTTAGAAGTTCATTGCCTGTTATTCCTATTTCACTTGTTTGTTTTGGGTTACCATGCTACAATTTCGTTTTCATTCTCTTTTTGAGGGGTTACACTGAACCCTTTCCATTTAGTTATTCTCGGCTAAATATTCCATCTGCCTATTCCCTATCCAGAAGTCAGCTGTCACTCTTCATGCTTTATTTATCTATAGTTATTGCTATGATAGTTAGGTCTGTGTTAATTTTGTAGTAGTGTCTTCACTGCAAATAATCTTGTTCACTTAAGGAACAAGGTTCTGAATGTAGTACAGTAACATGTTTGTGCACAACATTCTAATTCCAATAATCATCATGTTATAACCATTCAAGTAAACATGTAGCCAATATTACGGTTTCATCCAACACATGCACAATACAGTGAGCCCCCACATATTCACATTCCGCATATTCGTGTTTTCAATTAATTGTGGATTATTTTTCTGCGAGTCGTGCATCCGCACACACATGCAGATGCCATGAGTTTGTACCATAAATTCAATCAACTCATGAATATGTAATGAGCTCATGAATATGGGACTCAGTGAGGGAAAGGAGGCAGGAGCTGTGCACTGCCCGGCCTGGCTGGGATGCATTTAATGTAAATGTGTATTTTTACATGTCTGGAGTTGTTCTCTGTCAGGCTGCAAGGCGGAGCTGCCATTGTCTGTGTGCATGAGAGCAGGAGGCACCTTACCCCTATCCCCCAGGGCCAGTGCACTGTGAACTGGGGAGGGCTGAAGTCTGCCCACGTCGCTGAGCTGAGGTGGGTGAAAGTCTGACTGCACCACCAAGTCGAGCCTGCCACCCCTGCCCCCCACAATTTCCAAGAACTGTCCATTTTCACTGTTTAAAGGGAAGGGGAGTGCTGCCAGGTGGATGGTGTGTTAGCAACAGGGCCGTGACGCTGCTTCTGGGCATGAGGGCGCGGTGGCGGCGGCATGCCAGCTGCTGCTTCTGGGACTGTGAGGGACCATGCCAAGCTGTGCACTGCCCTGGGACCAAACTCAGGCCAGCGTGACCTCTTACGGTGCTTTATCGGGGCCGCCATGCTGGCTGGAGTGGTGCGGCAAGTGACAGGGCTGCGATCGATGTAGAGGCATTCAACCTGCTCAGCTCCTTCTCTTTGGAGCTGCCACCTCGCTTTTACAAGCAGAGGTGGCATTGGAGCTCTCTTGGGAATGGAATTGGTGCAAGGCTGGATGGTTCAGTGTGCCTGATATGAAACATTGGCTTGGATGGGCTCAGCTTGGCTGCCGCTCAGGCTCCTTTGCCAGGGCTTCACAGAATCACAGAATCACAGAATCAGTAAGGTTGGAAAACACCACAGAGATCATCAAGTCCAACCTATCACCTATTACCTAACCTAGCCAAACCTGTTACCATCCTGCTACCAACACACCATCTTACCTATAACACACTACCCTTGTATCTAGCTCATGCCACCAAGTACATCATCCAACCTTTTCTTAAACACCTTGCTTGGCTGGGCTCAGGTGGATTCAGAGCCACCACTGCCCCCTTGCTGGTGTTCTCTTTGTTCTGAGCTGGGAAAAAACCCCTGAAATTCCTGGAACACCCCCGCCCGGAAACAAAACGACTCCTCCAGAAACAAAACTGTGGCAACTGTGGCAGCCCATGGGGTCCTGCAGGAGAGTGCTAGTCAGCACATCCTGGCTCCTACCAGGTTTCAAAGCTCAGAAAAGGGGCTCCATGACAAAAAAAAGGATTGTGCAGCCAGGAATGGGCAGAAGGCATTTCTATTGGTTTCCTGGGGTGCAACATGTTGCCTCACATTCCCAGGACCACCCCCTTGAGCTCATTAGTGGAGGGGACATGTCTACAGGCAGGACCTAATTGAATATTCATGAGTTTGCTATCTTAATGGATTTCATGACTCACGTGGCCTGCCTGGACCCATTCCCCCACAAGTTCCGGAACCTCATGGTATTAAAAAGGATGGAATTTTTTTACTTATCTTACTGGAACTCCTGAGTATCTAATAGAAATATTCGGTATCTAATAGTATCTGAGTATCTGAGTATCTAATAGAAATATTACTATACTCCTAGTAATGATATAATGATCTTCTCAGGAAGTAGAACCTAATGGCCAAGAAATCTATGAAAACAGATAATCTTTCAGCATTTTCCTCTGTTTTCTTCCTAAAGAAGACAAGAAATTCAGAAGAATTATTCAATCAACAAGAATTCAATGCAACAGGAAGGGTGAGACCTAATTCATCATGTAATTTGACTAACCTCAGTCCATTGCTTATTAGTACAGGGTTTGAAAACAGTTAGTTTCTGCCACTAATTTATATATACTGATATTATTAGAGCATGTCAGAATAAGGAAAAAATAATTTCTTGACACTTGTGGAGTCTTTGCCAATAGAAATAAAAAAGGTGGAAATTCATTACTGCCTTTGAGAGTTCTGCCAGATTTTGGGTTTGCCCTATTCAATTTCCTTCCTTTCCCCCCACCCTCTTTTGCTACTATGACCTTTGAAAAAAGAATGGGAATTGGCAAACTAACTATCTACAGAAGAGAAAATAATTAAGCTGAACACCTGCAGCACTGTCAAATGTAAAGAGAGCAAACTGAAGGAGAAAAAAAATAGGATAAAAAAAATTTGTTTTTCCAGTGACCTTTTTCCATTATACTTCTTCTAGGCTATGTGACATTCTTTAAGAGATTCTCCTTTTTTTCCATTAAAATGGCCTGTTATATGATATATTCTTAAAATAAAAGGGATTATAATAAGGTTCTGAATTTTTTTCATGCATTACTAAAGAAAATCTGCAGTGCCTGATAACATATTCAATTTAGAGTGTTGATAAATATTCAGTGTACTGTACTGTCCTGACATGCATTTTAACTATCTGCAAAACCTATTTAAAAATGGGTACCTGTGCAATTAACAATAGCTTCTACATTATGCATGATTCTTGGCTACTAGTAGTGAGGATCAACTGCAGTGTTCCATTAATGACTTTCAATTCATTGCTAATCTCTAATTGATTGATGCTACTTGAGTTAGTCCTCAAAGCTGACAAAAATATAGTGCGCCTCTTATCTCAAAGAAAACACTTCCCTAGGGAAAAAACCCCCTTCACAACTAGAACAAGAATGGGCTGGAGAGACTGAGCAGACATAACCTCACATTCTCCATTTTGTGTCAAGATAAAAAGGTTTTCCTGGGTGCCCAGCCAGTTTTGTTTGCAGTACAGGAACTTGCTCTGCTTGCCATAAAATGGTCAGCATAAGATTGACTCTATTTATCCCATCATCCTCATTGGAGCACCTTCAATCTGGGCTATAGGTTTCTACCACATAATCAGAAACATTTCACATTACATTTATAGTGTGGCAGACTGAATGGTGAGGACCTAGGGTGTAAGGAAATGGCAGCTAAAGCTGGAAGTTTAACTTGTGATCAAGGCCACTTCGATCAGCTGTATGAATATAGAAACAGTAGGTTTATGGATAGCAGGTGGGAGTGTGGCTGGTAACTTAGGGCATCTGTGGAGCTTCCTCGTACCTCACTTTGACCCACTGTGTTCTGCCTATCTTTACAAAACAACTCTAAAACCAGCTGTTTTGAGGAAAGTCCTGATGTAACTTCGGGAAGAATGAGATAGCAACTTCTCTATGTTAAGCCATGTTCATAAGTTCTGCTAGCCCTGAAAGATGTTCTTAGACACTATGCTGTCCTGGGCTGTGCCACCTGCATGTCTTCTTAACATAAACAACTGGGGGGACACATGGGAATGTTTGTTCATAAATCCTCTTCAGAAATCCCTAAATGCCTCAATGGGATGCAGAGTACAGAATTCCTCAAAACTGAAATCCTCACAGCATGANCCAGAACCGGACACAGTACTCAAGATGTGGTCTGACCAGCGCTGAGTACAGGGGAAGGATAACTTCTCTGGTCCGACTGACCACACTGTTCCTAATACAGGCCAGGATGCCATTGGCCCTCTTAGCAACCTGGGCACACACTGCTGGCTCATAGGTTGCAGCTATGTGTAAGCCACCAGGAATAAGAATCTTGTTTCTTGGGAACAACACTCTGAGGGCAGTAAGTGGCAAGCTGCTAAAGCCATTAGGCACTAAGGTTGACTGCTGAGAGTAGCCTGGGACCATTTCTGTGTTATATTACAAAAATGTTACTACGTAGTATATTGCTTTCATCTACGCACAAACCTACAACATCTGTCTCAGTTATTTCACATATTTTATAGTGTAGTAGAGCATTAAGACATATGGCAGTACAATAACCAATTGTTCTACCCATTTTACTTCTTTTGTTAGGCATTCAGTGTAATTTGCAATGTGTTCTCTAGTTCTGTAGAAGAAATGTATTTTCCTCTGTGTTTTCTTAGTTGTCAGAATTTGTGTTCTTTTTTCTTTTAGTTTTTTTTCTTTCCCCCCTCCCCCTGTACTATGTTTTTCCATATCAGACTTTATACCCCATATAAAATGGTTGCAAAAGCAGAGCCTGTCTTGGCAGGGTGGACAAATTGTGCTGTTCAGCTGTGAGACACAGCATAGATGCCCTCAGGCTGAAGTTGTTCTTGTTGGGTTTGTGTTGAGAGAGGGAAGTCATAAAATATTGTTGTCCAGGACTCTGATGCTAGGGAGAAGGAGGGGCATTTTCATGCTCCAGAGCTGCAGAAAAGATATTGTGTTCAGGTAGCACTGCCTACTGCTGGGAACAACAGAGAAACTGACAGCTTGGAGCTGATGCGTCTAGAAAATACTGAATCTTGGACAGTGATGAGGCAAACCCTGCTCTACCAATTTCTTGAAACTTCAGTGTCTTGAAATTCCAAGACACCAATTGGCACAAAATGTTGTGATACTTGACATACCTGAATTTGTTCCCGTCAAAAGACAGAAGAGACACTTTCCTTGTTTTTTTTCGAACCTGGTGAGGGGTGGTTTATTTTTTTTTTTCTTTGGCTCAGCCCCAAATTTGCCTCAAACCTCATCAAGGATAAACAAGGTACATATGGCTTGCAGATTGGACACATGGATCAAACTGAGGGGCAAAGAGCTCATGACATATCCTTGGACATGCAATCATGAAAAGCAAGGTTTACCTATAAAGAGACCACCTTTATAGTCCAATAGAAGGGCCCTAAGAAGCAGCCATAGGATGATATCACCTAAATCTTCTTTATTCTCAGATAAAACATACAGTAGTTCTGGTTTCAGTATAGAGGTCTTCTTATTTGCTTAAAAGTTATGCACTTCATCAAAGAAAACTTATTTTCACACTTGTGAAAGTAATTAGCATATAATATGTTACAGTGCTTAATGAGGTAGTTTGTTGGGGACTAACAGATTCTTCATGTGCCAATGTGTCTTACAGGCCTCACAACTTCTGCATGACGTCAACTAAGTGCTGTGTTAGTGAAAGGGTTCAGTTAATTTCAAAATATTTACTTGCTATCCAGCAAACGTGTTTCAAAACAGACAAAGAAGATGCGTTTAATAGAATGGAGAATTCATTGTAAAAATGTTTAGTTGGAACTAAAATTTTAAATGAAGATGCTATGAAAAGATCAACTGAAGATAATTTTAAAAGTAAATTGTATAAGAGGGAGGTTGGCAGACAGAGCATCCAGATTATATCTGATAATGTCTTTCCAAAGCAAAATGACAAAACCAATTAGCAACCTCACGAATCTGTGAAAACTATTTAATTGTATTGAAATATTCCAGCTTATTTTTCACAAAAACATTTATGGATTAGATGGTAAATGATTTTAAGGCCAGGCAGTGTTTCATACTTCATCCCTGCTACTGGATAGTGATGTCGCTTAGCAACACTTATACAGGAAGAATTCTCCTGGACTGGCTTGTGTGGAATGTCAGTGCACGTGTGTCCAGGGAAGATATATTCAGAGACCATGAACCCTATTTTAGGTCTTTCCTTGAAACATAATTTAGTGTTTAAATAGGTATTTTGAGTTCTTTATTTAGCTATTTATCCATGCTAGACACGTCTGTATTTTTATGGAGACTTATATGAAATCACACAGAATATTCTGAGTTGGAAGGGACCCACAAGGATCATCGAGTCCAACTCTTAACACTGTCTCCCTGGCGGGAATCGAACCCAGGTCTCCCACACGCCAGGTGGGGACACTTACCACTGTACTAAAGTGAATAAAGATATCATCCCTGAAGTCTTTAACTCGATAAAACTCCCACAAAAATTATAGTTACATAAGGATGGTAAAGTATAGCATCCATTATCTGTGAAATGCTTTTGAAGTTTTTGTGCCAGTCTCTACATTGGTTACTTGCACAGGTCTACCACTCTACTCCAGACTTATTCAGTCTAACACAAATTAAACAGAAAACAGGGCTGACTGTCAGACAGAAGTCTGTTGTAGTTGTCTAACCATAAACACAGAATATCTAAACCTGAACTGTCAGATGACTTCTTTAAACAGTCTCTATTTCCTGCTTTCTTAATCACTAGTAGATAATACTTGTCATGAAGACCCATTATTTCAGAGTATCTTCTGTCTTGATCCCTTTTTCCCTCTGAGTGTAAGCTTTTTCCTCTGAAAGACATAGGTATTTCAACTTCTAGATTGTCCATGCTAGAACTCCTGTCCAGAATATTTATGTTCTGAGTATTGCAGTGTCTTTTTTGAGGCTTGATAAATATGACTGTCCTCTCCTCTCTCCTCAGAAAGCTATTGCACAGATCATCTCTTCACAACCATTCTCTGATTGTGCCTCTTTCACAGCAAACATAACCCTTCTCTCCACACTGACTCGTTCATTCTCGCACTGTGGATTTCCAACTCCAATTGACTGTCACTTAAGGAATTCCTCTAAGCTGTATTTTAGTTCAGTGCAGGAACGCTAGTAGATATGAAGCTTCTAAATTTGTTTGACTGGTTTATTCATATTAAAGTCACTCAAAAAATTACTAATTCTGTGGTTGCTCTCTGTGTTTGTTTTCTTTAAAGCTGACACTGAGGAACAAAACAAAACTGTTGTGCTGTGTGGTGTGGGTGGCAATAAAGGGATCTCTGCTCTCATTTCTGTTACTCCCAGTTTAGAAACTGAAGTCAGCTCCTTCTGTTTTGACTATCTCTGACCTGATGACTAAGAGATTGGAGCATCTGATATTTGAGGGGAGGTTGAAGGCAAGTTGAATATGAGTCAGCAGTGCCCTGGCAACCAGGACGACCAACTGTGTCCTAGGGAGCATTAGGCAAATCATCACCAGCTAGTCGATTGAGGGGATTGTCCCGCTCTTCTCTGCACTGGTGAGGCCTCACCTTGAATATTGTGGCAATTTTGGGCACCACAATCTAAGAAAGATATTCAGCTCTTAGAGAACATCCAAAGGAGGGCAACAAAGATTGTGAAGGGCCTTGAGGAGTAGCTGAGGTCACTTGGTCAGTTCAGCCTGGAGAGGAGGAGACTGAGGGGAGACCTCACTGCAGTCTACAAATTCCTTGTGAGGGGAAGAGAAGGGGCAGGTACTGATCTATTCTCTTTGTTGACCAGTGACAGGACCTGAGAGAATGGCCTGAAGTTTTGTCAGAGGAGTTTTAGGTTGGATACCAGGAAGATGTTCTTCACTCAAAGGGTGGTTGGGCACTGGAACAGGGTCCTGTTCCAGGGAAGTAGTCACAGCACTAAGAGTTCAAGAAGTGTTTGGACAATACTCTCAGGCGCAGGGGGATAGTACTGTGCAGAACTAAGGGTTGGATTGTATGATCCTTGTGGGTCCCTTCCAACTCAGTATATTCTGTGAGTCTGTGAGAGCATGGAGATTGTTTAGTCTTGAGAACTCAGAGGGGATAAATAATACATAAATACCTGATGGGGGAAAGTAAAGTAAATTGCAATGCTGCAATTACTTATTTTAGCTGGCCAAAATTATTCTACAAAAAGAGGCAATAATACAGATTCAGTTTTGTAATAATCACTCTTTGTCATAAGACTTTGTTCAAGTGACTGCTTCCGTAGGTTGTTTTTAGAACAATTGTAACCACAAATTCATCTCCACTGTTTTCTTAGGAGTTGCTGCCTTCATAATTTATTTCTGAATTTATTTCTATTACATACATCTAGCAAGCAATGATTTTTTTTGTCTACAGTAGTACACTTCATGGAGATTTGCTTGCATGAACCAATCTTTCATTTTCTTCAGTTTTCTGGTTGTAACGCCTCACACAGATACACCAAATTATGCAGTAAATCTTTGATTTTTCTGAAAGCTCTGAATGTTATTTCTTGAAAGAAAAACCAGAAAGTTGAGTGATATTTTGGCCTTCAGAATCTTTAAAAAATGAGTTCAAAGTTTTCAGCTGAACTTAGACACCAGTTAAAAAGGAATGCCAGAGTTGTATCTTCTTGTATCTTAAACTCTTTAAAGGTTATATTGCTGTTGAGAAGTAATCCTCCATTACTTGCGGGCTGTTGGGTCTGGCCCTCTTCATGCAAGTCCTGGAATCTGTGAAGATTGCGACCCCACTATGTTGTCAAGTATGCCACGCCAGAAGCTACGCCCCCTCCCCTAATAAGGTCTGGAGGATGGTCCTGAGAGCGAGGCTTGTCTTCAGATGTCTGGTTGTGCTCCACCGAGGGGGGCAAGTGCCGAGGCTGGTGCCGAGCGCCAAGCAGTGGGGCTGGGGCCAGTGCAGCGCACCAAGCGAGCGCCAGGGCCGGGGCCGAGCGGCGAGCGAGTGGCGGGGCTGGGGCCGAGAGGCCCCTGGGCTGTGCCAGGACCTGGCCATGGGACCTGCCTGACTGTGGGCACAGAAAGGGCACCACAGGAGTTGGGGGGGAAGGTGCCTCCTACTCTCATGTATATACACAGACAATTCTCCTGCAGTCTGGCAGAGAACAATGCCAACCATGCAGACATCATGAGGGCCCCCCTTCCCTCTGCCTGTAACTGCTCCAGCAGCTTCTCCAGCTCCATCCCACCATGGTGCGGGTGACTGCGCCCCCCACCACCCCAGCTCAGCGCAGTCGGGAGCCAGACCCCACGGGACGGGGGTGGGTGCCTCCTGCTGTCATTTACAGACACACACAATGGCAGCCCCGTCACCCTGTCTTGTAGCCTGGCAGAGGACAATTCCAGCCATGCAAAACCACACATTTACACTAAACGCATCCCAGCCGCGCCACGCCAGCTCCCGGCTGGAACCAATTTACATATTCATGAGCAGACTGGGTTCGTGGTAGTTTCTGCGCATGCGCCAGGTCCCACAACTCGCTGAAAAATCAACAGCGAGTATGCGGATCCCACCAATTATGGATCATGACTATGTGGAAGATCATTGTATAATTTCCATGACCAGAACCCCTGCTGCAAAGACTTCTACTACATTTCTTAATTCACTTATAATACAGGTTGGTATAATTTCAGTCTTAAAATTTTATTTGACTAGATGGGGGATGGATGAAACAGAATGAATAAAATAATCAAACACAGGAAAACGCAGGTTCTTTCGTGAGTTTTAGTTCTGGGGATATTTGAGAATACACAATTTCATCATTCCTAACATTACCCATGTAGGAGCCTGAGGCCTAAGCTATGAGCTCACTGAGGGAGTTTTACTTTGAAAGTATACAATGCTCCAACAATATCCACCGTCTGGATTATTAGATGAACCTTCAGTTCTTGTAACACTTTAAGAGAGAGCACGTAGGAGAAAAGTTGCATGCATTTTCTCAGGGGGTACTTTTACTGGTAGACATTAGACAATAAGTTACTTGGCAAAACTAAGTTAATGGCCATTCCAGAAATGTGTTTCGAAGGAGCACTTGGTACATTTGTGTACTAATTTTTAAATAGTAAAAAAAAAAAAATTACTATTTATCACTTGGCAAAAGAAATTTAAAAAAAAGTAAAAATGTTTTTTACCTCTTTTTCCTAAGACATTTTCAAAATCAATATTTCTCATTTTTACTATGACACAAATTACATAAAAAATTCTCCTTAAACCCCTCAGAAGCTTCACTTGAAACAAAAGCTAAAAACCAAAACTCATGAGAGATAAAGATGATAAAATAAATAATGTATAGTAGCCACATAGATATTGATCACATCAGCTGAAGAAATTTTTATCTAATGGACAAATATGGCATAAATTTTTATCCATATAGGGAGTTTTATACTGTGCCATTTAGCAAAATATGAGCCTTTAAGAATATTTCTTTTTGATTCCCTTCTATATACATTTTTGAGTCCTGCCAGTTTCAAGGAATAATTTTGGCAGTCTGATGCTCACAATTAGACAAATCCATGGAATGGATAAAAATCCCATTTTTCATGGAACTTTGACAGATCAAATGTTATTTCTGTCTGCTGGCTTGTAACACAAACAAATAAAAACTCCTCATGAAAACTCCAAACCTTGAAATTAAAAACAATCCTGCAAGTACCCTCAGTCATAAACTTTGCCTGTCTTTATAAAGATAGCTGGGCTTGTAAGCATTGGCAGAATAAGTCTTTAGTTTATAAATCTTGCCATTCTGAGGATTTATGGCTTCAAATTCACATAGCATTACTGTTTCTTATCATTCTTGCATATACAAGAAGGTAAAAAAAATGGTTTAGACTGCCACTTGTTCAACGGATGTGCCTTGTGTATTATGCTCGAAGGAAGAATTTTTGAATGCCTCAGCAGTGGCATATTTTCACTCTAGTCAAAACCAGTGGGCATTTTGCCATTCATTTCAATAGAACATCTGGGTAAATACTATTCCCTTCTGAAACTCTAATATGTATAAAAAGAATCAGAATTCTTAAGCTTTTATTACTGTATACTATCATATTCAAAAACGAGGCAATTTTAATAACAGACAGACGATAGTAAAAATGTCAGTGAGCATCCTTGTAGATTCAGATGCAAGTGATAGTTCTGCTAGGGAAACATCACTTCCAAGGCCTCCTGTGAAAATATGCTAGCTAATTAAAAGAAAGAAATCCAGATAAAAGCTAGCTTGCTGAAGTTGGAATCAAAGTAGAATGCAGAGTTGTAGTAGTCAGCAATATGATCAGGCAAGACACCAGTTGCAATTAAATATATTTTATATTCATGTTACTAATGTTTCCATCATCTGACCTTCAAGAATGCTTAAACAATCACATATGGAAAAATTTATTTGCTCACCTCAATATGGTTAGATCTTATTTTGGCCTTGAGAAATGCATACAGTGTTCTGGGACCTTTGCCACACCTGTGCTGAATCGGGTGTGTAAATCATAAGTGTAACTGTTCTACAGTTCTTTTGCTTTCAGCAGGTCATACTGCATACTTTGATACATTTTGAAAAATTGGACACAAACTGGAGTGAAACACCCCTACTTGCATCTTTAGCAAGCCTGGCAATGCAATTCTGATAATGCAGTGGAGATTTATCAGCATTTGCTCATCAAATAGATTTTGGCTACAATCTTTTAGATACTTTTAAAGAAGAAGTGCTAATGACCCCAATCTGATATTAGGTAAGGGGAGCGGCTTTCATTTGAGCAATTGTGCCTGGCAGGGGTAATTTGTTATCTGATAGTATATAATCTATGGATAAAAATGCAATTTCTAGGTCATTAAAATGTAAAAAGGTCATACTTTAATAACTGAATAGCTCTTAAAAGGTTTTTGAGAGGACACTATATCAGTGCTGTTGGCAACAAAAGAGACAGAACTGCTTAAAAGAGGAATGCTTTTTGCCCTCCTAGAACCAGAGTGCCTGCTGTCTTGAATCTTGTCACTAAGCTCCTCGTCCAGTCTTCTCTTAAACACTTCCAGGGATGGCGACTCCACCACCTCCCTGGGCAGCCCATTCCAATATGCAATTACTCTCTCCGTGAAAAACCGCTTCCTAACGTTAAGATTAAACCTCCCCTGGCGTAGCTTGAGGCTGTGCCCTCTCGTTCTGGTGTCGTCAGCCTGGAAGAAGAGGTCTACACCCATCTGGCTGCAACCTCCCCGCAGGTAGCTGTAAACAGCAATGAGGTCCCCTCTGAGCCTCCTCTTCTCCAGACTGAACAGTCCCAGTTCCTGTAGTCGCTCCTCATAGGGCCTGCCCTCCAGTCCATTCACCATCCTCGTTGCCCTTCTCTGCACCCTCTCAAGCAGCTCAACGTCCCTTTTAAACTGGGGAGCCCAGAACTGCACGCAGTATTCAAGATGGGGTCTGACCAGCGCTGTGTACAGGGGGAGGACAACCTCCCTGGACCGACTGACCACACTGTTCCTGATGCAGGCCAGGATGCCATTGGCCTTCTTAGCCACCTGGGCACACTGCTGGCTCATACTGAGTTTCCTATCAATCAGTACACCTAAGTCTCTCTCCACTTCACTAGTCTCGAGCCATTCCTCCCCCAGCCGGTAGCGTTGCATGGGGTTGTTATGGCCGAAGTGAAGAACCCGGCACTTAGTTATATCCATTGGGAAATGTTGTGCTCCTGTATTTCCTTCTTAGAAATTAAACTACTGATGCACACATTTTTTTGTTTTTAAAATCCATAATTATTTTCTTAAATTCAGAAATTAAATTTTCGACTTAAAAATTATTTCTTCGTATGTAAAGCCTATAGCAACAAAGGCAAATTTAAAAATTCATAATAGCCATCTGTGTTTGTTTACCTAAGGAACTTTCTTTAAATTATATTAATATTTCTAAAGAAGGCACTTTAATTTCTTGGCTAGTAATATTAAATATTGAAAATATTAAACAGGATATGAACTCTTTTAACAGCAGTCATCAGAAATGACTGTGAAAGGTGAGGACAAATTGCTATTTTCTACATCTATTACAATTAGTGCATTCATTTTCTTAGAGCAAATACTGTGTGGCAATAGATTAGAATATTTTACGAAAATGGTCTCGGACCATATTCCAGGGTTTTTTTAGGATTTGATAAAATGTTGAGTTGATATTGTGGCTGTAAGAATGTAAAAGTGCTCCCTCCCTACCACGTTCAAGTCAGTAAACCAATGAAGAAGGTTAGAGAGGGAACTTGGATGCCACAGTTGGCCTAATTTTTTCAGTCAAGAAAAGTAATGGAATGGCTACTCTTTTCTGCTGGGGGGATTGATCAGCAGGAGGTCCCAGTGGGTACTGTGTCCGTGGTTGGACATACAAGCCTAAAGAGTCTAAAATGAGAGGTCATTTTTGTGCACTCAGACTGTGCATTCAAATCACACTGGTTTCAAGTATTATGTCAAATGATTTTTTCATGGTAACACTAGTAGTGTGCTTAGCTGACATGTTCAGTGCTCTGGTAAGTTGAGATGAATGGTAATACGTGTTTTATGAGCCTTGTTTGTGTAAAAGCATGGAGACTTTGAAATATTTTCTCTTTCTCACTGGCTAATGAGAAAAGCTGATTCTTAGCAGATTATGTGAAGTACCTTGGCACGATATTGACAAATCCCACTGCCAAATCACAATGGGTAGTCTTCCTCCCACTGGCACTTTGCCTTTGAAGAGGTGAAGTTCTCCTGGAAAACTTACAGCCTTTAGGGCAAAAATTCCCCATAGGAAGAAATACCTAACAATGGAATATAGCTATACGTAGTCCCTCTGAGACACTAAACCCCAGAAGAAAGCTTAGTAGCTTTCTACTAAATGAGGCAGTGAAAAGAGAGGAGTTGCGACCTTGTTAGTTTCAGTTATCTACGGGAGGGCTGTAGATAATCAGGTTGTCCCAGATGAAGTCATGGGCTTAATCACTGAGATTTTTTGAAATAGAGACTCAGAACCTGGATATTTGACCAGGAAAAAGGGAAGGTAGAGATATAGAAGGTGCTTGTGGGAAGCTCTAGTCTTGAGTACTCTGGCACTATTTACAATTGCAGTCAGGGTGCCAGTAGAGGAACCTTAGGATGTGTTTTGTTTGGGAGTGATAAGGGAAGGTTGTGATGGATCTAAGTTTCTCCAGCAGTGTGGCTACTTACACATGATAATTTGCAGAAGAGAAAATGTTGCATCTTTTATTTTTCTACTTTCTTTCTCTCCATTTTTTATGCTTATGCATTACTTTAAGGAAGACAGAAACAACAGTATGAGCTACTTTAATATTTTTTCCCCCAAAGGGACAGATGATGTTTTTGCCAATTTAATGCACCCAAAATGGAAGTTTTAGTAATGAAAATTTCTGTGCAATCAAAGTGAAAGTGGAATGCTGCTCAAATGAAGTTCAGAGATTTTTATATTTTTATATTTTAAAAGGTTAAGATATTCAAAATGATACCTCTTCCTTCAGGCTGACGACACTAGAACGAGAGGGCACAGCCTCAAGCTATGCCAGGGGATGTTTAAACTTAATGTTAGGAAGCGGTTTTTCACAGAGAGAGTGATTGCACATTGGAATGGACTGCTCAGGGAGGTGGTGGAGTCGCCGTCCCTGGAGGTGTTTAAGAGAAGACTCGATGAGGAGCTTAGTGACATGATCTAGCTAGGGGGTGTAGGACTGGATAATCCTGTGGGTCCCTTCTGGCTCGAAGTGGCCTGCTAGACTGTGAGGGAACTAGGTTTTTGTTTATCGTTCTGGGATGTGCGTTCAGTCTCTGTACGGGTGTTAGATGGTGAGTTGGATTAGATGATCCTTGTGGGTCCCTTCCAACTCATAATATTCTGTGAATTCTGTGAATTCTGTGAATATTACAGTTTAAGCTAAACAAGAATTAGTGTTAAAATGTGATTAATGCTAGCTGGACAAACACGATTTTTGTTCTGATATGAAACAAAAATGACAGTTGTCCCTGGGATGCAGTAAAATAGAAGAGAATATGTGGGGATTTTTAAGTGTGTAAAGCAGAACTGTTGAAGAATAATCATGTACTTCAATTTGTGAAGCAGGATAGAGCAAGGACAAGACATGTTTGTAACAGTAGTTCCTTGAATCTAAATTGCACAAGACTTGTGCTGTGTATCAGGCAAACAAGAATGTGGTCTTGAATCTCAGAGCAATGTGCTGTTGCTTATTATGTGATTATTTTCTTCCTCAAATTTTGAACAGTTTCATTTTTTATTTCAGAACAGAACAGATTCTTGTTTTCTAACTAGTCTCTATATTACTGGTAAATTTTTTCTAGTGGTGTCTTCATCAGTACAACAAGGCTCACTGTGTGAGGTAGTCATCGTAATTCTGTTTATGTTCAAAACCCATGTATTTAGCTTGTGGTCCAAACAACTCATCAAGGGACAGTGATAATATCTAGATTCTGTTTCCCCATATTTAATACTATTCAGGTAGATGAAAAGCAAGCTATCCAGCACTGCGTCTGTTTCCACATGGATGTTAAAAGAGCCAGATTTCCCAACCAATGCTCAAGAAAAGAGATGACGCCAGAGGAGGTTTAGACTGGATGTTAGGAAGAGCTTTTTCACAGAGAGAGTGATCTCTCAGTGGAATGGTCTGCCCAGGAAGGTTGTGGAGTCACCATCCCTGGAGGTGTTTAAGAAAAGACTGGATGAGGAGCTCAGTGACATGGCCTAGATGATGGGAGGTTTGGATGGGTGGAGCGTGGTGCCCATGATTCCACACTTGTGGGCCTGATCCCTGGGTGGGCTTTGCTTGGGAGTTGGACTAGATGATCCTGTGGGTCCCTTCCAACTCAGAATAACCTGTGAACCTGTGACTCTGAGGGTGCTTGTTTCCTGTGGATATCTAAAGCCTCTTATTTAAAACCTCTTCTATACAAAGACTTGGGAAGAAATGTGCTGTTTAGGAAAACAGACTTGTAAGAAATACACTTTCTTGCAGAAGAAAGGAGTACAGAGTTGATCAGTTGTGGAAGGTGTTCAATAATTGGAAATTTTTGCCTATTTGTGGCATTTCTTTTTTCAAATTCTTAAAGTTCTACAGACAAGTTTCTTTTTCGCCATCATCAAAGTTCTGTAGACAAGTAACTGCATTTAAGCCACAGGCCCACGAACTTAGAAATCAAAGACTTGAACTAAAATTTCTGTTAAAGACTTTTGCTAATAGTTCCCTCCTAGAAAGTACCATCAAGGCTCCATTTCAATTATGATTTGGTTTACTTGTACCTTACTGCAGGTGCTCCTGCCCTCTATGCTTCATGCATCTTACCTGGAACTTGTGTGTGCTCAGACTACCACTGCTCCTGTGGTCCTCTGCGTTTTTGTCATTTAACCATGTGCAAGGGATGGTAAGCAGGTATTACATAGTTTACAGATGTTAGCCACCATTCCTTGTCTAACACTGGGCTGTTTGTCAACCTGATGGATGTGTAAATGCCTTTGCAATGATTTTGTAGGCTTTCACAGTCATTCTTGAGGTTTCTTAACATTGTACTGCAATACGTGTTACTAACAAAGAGCTACAACTTTCAAGTCATCTGAGGATAAATTGGTTTTCTTTTTTCATTCATTCCTATTGTCATCACTTTTACGCTTACTCCAAACGTTACATACACTGACTCTTTATTGAAGTAATCTGAAAGATATGACTTGGAACAATCTGGATTGTGTCAGCTATCCCAATCCCTGTCACAAGGGTTGATGTCTTCTCCCATGTTCTGCACTCTATGCCTTCCAACTCAGGCATCATTCTTTTCATGGACTGCATTGTGTTCTGGTACATTGAATGATGTGATTTGCAGGATGGTTGAGCTTTGAAGTTCAATAGCTTTGAAGTTAATTCAGTGTCTTTCAACTGCTGACTTAACCCATTGGTTCAGGATTCTAAGGTACTAGGTTTTCTTGCTATTCATCATGCTTTTCCTGAGCTCACTTCATCACTGAGACTGAACACAGATTTTCTTCTCTGGAGGTACACTGTTCAGCATTACACTTCTTTTCTTCCATCTTAGCAGAATGTTTATGTTTTTTTTACCCTTCAGCTTTGCACAAAGTTGTCATTCTGCCTCTCTCCAGAATCCCATCTGTGCATTCAGGCCTGTTTTCTATCCTTGTTTATGTGTTGTTTTTCCCTCTCCAAGTTCTCCCTTCACTCTTTAATAGGACAGTCAAATTAGTCACAACCCTTCACAAAGCTCATGGCAAGAGGCTCAGATATTGCTTCAGGTTTAGTCCCCTTGTGACAGCTTGTAAATACCTTTCCTACCTCTTTCTCAATGTAACTCTGTACAAAGAAACCCTGCAAAAATTATATATGAAGCTTATGAACATAAAATAATAACTCATTGACCAACAAAAACTTAAAAAAAATTATAGAATTTAGTAAGCAAGTAGGCTATGCATTAGCATGCATAGTATAACCTCAGCCCCTGCTAGGACACCCAAGAAGTCTTTGCTGGTCTGTCAGAAGTCTGTCAGTTGGAGAAGGGTCGGTATGCACTGGTACCAGGTACAGATCCTTGCTGTTACTAAGCTGGTATTTTGTACCAAATCTGTTAACACCAATGACTTGACAACAACAACGAACCATTAATTAGTCTCATAATTTTAAATTTTTAAGAATATTTTACACCTTTTCCCAGCTAGACTTTCCCATCTTAAATACTCGAATGACTAATGATTCAGTATTTACAATCTTCTCTTTCTCCATATCTATATGTCAAGCTGGCAATATTGCCAGCAGTCTGAGCTAAGAGTTCAGAACTGGGCCATGTCAGAAGTGAGTCTCATGTCCTGGGAATATGCGCAGCCTAATAGAAATGGAGACGAGTTTCCAGAATGCATCACCATGGAAGTGACTCATTTCTTGATGGACAGAATGCTTACAGTATGATATAGTAGTGGAGATGCCGAGTACCACTAAAATGGCCTTCCACACTGTAAAATTCTGTCCCTAACAACCATGAGCTCTTATGATAATTGTCCTACAAGCAGATGGCACCCACCTAGGACTCATGTCTCCACTTGAGGAAATATATATTGGTTTGGCCACAGTTATAACATAAACCGTTAGTACAGTGATCCTCCACATAGTCGTGATCTTTAATTTGCGAGATCCCATACTCGCTGTTAATTTTCCAGCAAGCTGTGGGACCTGGCGCATGCGCAGAACCTACCGCAACCTCAGTCTGATTGGCCCCCAGCCCCGCCCCTCGCACGGCTCGCACAGCCACCCCTGTCCTGCTCGCACGGCTCGCCCAGCCAGCCCCGTCCCTGTTCCCCCCTGCCCCGCTCGCACAGCTCGCACAGCCAGCCCTGTCCAGCTTCCCCCCGCCCTGCTCCCCCCTGCCCTGCTCGCACAGCCAGCCCCGTCCCCGTTCCCCTCCGCCCCGCTCGCACGGCTCGCACAGCCACCCCCGTCCTGCTCCCCCCTGCTCCGCTCGCAGAGCCCGGGCCCCCCTGTTGGTGCGGCGAGCACATTCAGACATCTGAAACAAGCCCTGCTCTCAGGAATGTCCTCCAGACCTTATTTGGAGAGAGGGTGTAACTACGGGCATGGCGTACTTGACTACGTAGTGGGGTAACTATCTTTGTGGATTCAACACTTGCGTGAGGAGGACCAGACCCAACAGCCTGCGAGTAACGGGGGATCACTGTATATGTAGCGCGGGTAAAAAAATATCCTTGCCAGGCATTTTCACCACATCTTTTTCTGAGAGGACTGGTTCTGGCAGGATGATGGCAAGATTCATTCTCCTGATGTGGAACATGCTGCCTTGAAGACAAAGAATGAGAGTAGCCGTTGTATAACAACGTATCCAGGGTAGCAGCATGGCTGCAGTGGTAGGACAGCAAGCAGCATAGCTTTGCAGTGAATTTTATATGCCAGCTCCAGCTTAGTGCTTACTGTTGTGTCTGATATGGAGGGACACAACTGTGCACAACAGAGAAGACATGGACAAAGTACAAGTGGCATGCTGAAGAGATTTGAGCTGGGTAGACATAAACTACAGCTCTCTGAAGCATACTCCCAGGAGAACTCAGAAGAGAAATGAGCCTTTTTTTCTCCAGAAACCTCCTTCCGCACCACTCCAGGTGGAATGCATGCAAGGCAGCTTTTGGCATTGACTCAGGAACAAGTATTTCTCCCCACTATAAATAACAAAGTTGTTGTATATGTGGTCTGCACGACTAATGCAACTTGCTGAATTTCAAGACAAGTCCTGGTTCAAACTAATAGGGATATTGTGTGGATAACAGGGAGTAAGAATTAGGTGGGGAACAGGGATATTGTGTTGTCAGATTCTGGAGACACTTCTTGGTGCATGTCCCACTCTCATCTTCTGGGAATTGCAGGGATTTGCAAACTACAAGTCCTGTGGAATTGCAGAAAATTGTAGGATCTGCTGTTGATCAAATGCATAATACTTTGCTATAGTTGTGTAGTCAACATCTATTTGATATAATTGAAAATGGTTAGAATTAACAAAGGCTCTGTAACAAGCTGTTGACAAAAAAAAAAAAAAAAAAGCCTGAATTTGGTAGCGTTGCCTGTATATACAGAGTGTGAGGTTGAAGTTTTAGGCAAGAATCAAGTTGTGCCTGGAGCTGAGAGGCTAAGATGCTCCATTGCACACCATGCAGCAAACCTGGAAGACAAAGGCACCCCTAACCGCCTTATTGAGCCTTATTGATACTTCAGAAAGGTAGGATTTCCCACTGTGGGTTTGTTGGCCTGGCAAAACCAACTCTGGTTTTCAGCAATCCACAGCAAAATCAAGCAGAACTCTGGGGAATCCTCCTTTTGTGTTTTTCCTAAAACTTATATATTCTGAGGTGTTTTGTAGTTTTCTGGTACTCATTGAGGTTAGTTTTGTTTACTGTGTTTTAGAACCCACTTTTTCCTTCACTGAATATTAGGGAAATGATCAGAAGATTTTGAAGATTGTGATCTGGAAAAATCCTTTTCTACTGTTTTTCCCTAATATGTCTCTCTAGCTCTTCTTATCATTGTCGTTGGTGAAACTTGTGTCATGACAGACATGTCTTTTGTTTCTTTAGTCCTTCTCTTTTCTAATATGAGGCTAGCCTTAATCATATAGCACTAGAATCTGCCCAGGCTTTGTCCTTTTCCCATCCCAAATTTGGCATAGCCCTGGTTAATCATTCTCTTGGAAGAGAAATGTCACAGTGCTACAGTCTCTCTTTTGCCTTTAAAAAGTACAAATTATGATTGATAGTATTAAGGACCCATTAGGCATGTCACGAGAAGACAATGTATTTCTGAAGTAGTTGGAGATTTTTGATTTTTTATATTCCTACAGTATTTAAATTACAGATCAATTTCAAAAGACTTATCTGATTTATGCTTTAAAGCATTTTGTTTCTTCTAAAAGCAATATGAGATTATAACAATTCTAGATTTTTTTATACAGTTCGTAGATGTGCCGTAGGAAACTGCTGGTTTCCTCTTGAATGGGCACAGAAGGCAAATGTAAAAATATGATAAATAAAAAGTTTTGAAAATTTTTGCCTTACAAAGACATAATTTATTCTTATGAAATAGTGTAATTTCTTCACTGGAACTTTTCAGTTCACACGGAAAAAGTTCAGTCCTAAAATGTGTCTATCTAGGGTGTGATGATGTCCTGCAAACAATATAGTTCAGAAAATGATAAGTTGTATGTTTTGCTTGCAGGCTGAATTAGAAATTTTTAACCATGAAATATACTACTTGTATGCTTTGAATAATGCATTAAGTAGTGCTATCTTTTTTTCATATAATTTAAACAATACTGTTTCGCCAGTGTACAGTGTTCTTTCTAGATGACCTTTTTAATAGAACACATTGAATTCTTTGAGAAGTCCAATTTAATTTGAAGACTTGTCTGTGCACATTGAACATATCACCATTTTTTTCTGACATAAAAGTGCCTTGTCTTCTGTTAATTTATGACCTATGCAGCAAGGAAGGACAGAACTTTTTATTAAATCAGCCTATGATATTAGGAATATGCATGTCTTTATAAGATCCTGTTTCAAATCAAAACTAAAACTAACTCTACAACCTTTGCTGAAAGTGACTAGCTCCGAAAGAAACAAGTCCATGAAAAAATTCCTCTTGTTCTGGAGTTGGCAGCCTGAGAGAAGAGACCTACACCCACCGGACTGCAACCTCCCTTCAGGCAGTTTTAAACAGCAATGTCCGTGGATTTCATGAGTTGCATGTTCTTCTTAGACTTGGTCCCCAAGAAAGGGGGGGATCAGTGTAAAATGAACATGGGGCTTATATCCACCAAAAGTTCATGGCAGAGGAGTGTTTTAATGTGACTAGAATCCACCTGAATTTTGAAAACCCAACCTCATTACATAGTTTGAAGAAAGAAATTTTGTCTTTTAGTTTGCGTAATTGGTCCTGAAAGACACAAGGTCAAGTACTTATCTTACTGCTCAAAGCTTAGGTCTCTGAGTCCTGAAAGGATATCCACAATGTGAATTAGATTACAACATTTTTCAGGCTCTTTAGCCTAGAATTTCAAGCCTTTGGAAACTTCTAAATTCTCACTGGATTAGAAATCTTCACTACCTTAACTTCTCAAACTCCTAGGCTGAGTGAGAATCTAAAATTGAAACAGAGCATGGACTTAATATTAAATTTGTAAAACTAAATATTATTGTTTTTATAAATACTAATTATTGTAACTATTGTTATTATTTACTATGTCATATTCTTATAGTATTATTTACTATGTCATATTCTGCTCCTTGCTCAGAAAATCTTTAAAGTTCTTATTTTAGTTTCAAATAGGATTTTTCTGCCCCCATCTCCCCACACATTAGAAGCGGAAATTATGGTTTTAAAAGGGTTCATTGAAGGAGAAGGTCCTTTAAGTTTATCTTGTGTTTCTTAACTTCGGAGCAGGTATATTAATGAAAATACAGTAATCTCCCATTACTCACGGGCTGTTGGGTCTGGCCCTCTTATGTGAGTCCTGGAATCCGTGAAGATAGCGACCCCACTATGTAGTCAAGTATGCCATGCCTGTAGCCACGTCCCCTCCACTAATAAGGTCTGGAGGATGGTCCTTAGAACAGGGCTTGTCTCAGATGTCTCGCTGTGCTCTGCAAAGGCGGGTGAGTGGTGGGGTGGGGGGCGAGCGGCGGGGCTGAGCAGCAGGGAGGGTGCCGAGGTTTGTGAGTCATAAAGGGAGAGGAGTGAATATAGACGCTACATTTATGTTAGCTGGAACAGCTGAAACTGGATTGCATCTCTGGTATAGAGGTTATTACCTTCTGAAAACTGCTGCATCAGCTGGTCATGAAAATGGAACCATTTTAGTCTATGGAGTAAGTTAGCTTAACAAGTTTAAATTGAAGGGTTTTCCTATCTTTTTTTTTTTTCCCTGGTGGCAGTATTTAAGTTAATGTTAGTTCATTTTGAATTAAATAATTTAGCACTTTTATAAGCACATCTGATGTGGGAAAGTAACAACTGCATGGAGTTATACAACAAGCCTTTTCTATCTGACAGCTACTTAGGGTGCACATCTGTCTACACCCTCAGAATTACCCTGATGATTTGCATTCACAGTCTATGCGAGAGCTCTTAATCTCTGTGTTTTGTGGAACTAGTCATGAATAGTTTCGAATTCCACGACTGGGTATACTATGTTTGTAACTAGGATATCTTCTGATGTCTCAAATGCCACACTTTACAAAATCCTAGGCAAGTCTAATCAGCATTTCATTATCATGTCTAGAGCAACAGAGAACTGAAGCTTCAGCCTGCAATTTGGGGAAGCCTTAATTTTAGAGACACCTTCCCAAGAATAAAGCATCTTGCCTGATAGGTCTTTCCACATGACTCACAAAGCTAAATATGCTTTTTATAATCATGAAAAACTGTGAGAAGGTGAATGCTTAAAACTGTACATTCAGCAGATCTATGCACTAGGAATCTCAGAGCAGTTGCTTAGAAAATATTGGTCACTAAAGGAAAAAAGTAGGAGATGAAAAAATGATTTGTCTGAGTTATTCCATTTTTTTATGACCTAACATATTTTATTTCTATCTGAAGAAAAGCAGAAATAGAAATACTGCTTATGCAAGGAGAGGGTAAAAATTGCTGCATCAAAAGTTAATTTGGCAGAGTTACTTGTTACTGAATGATGTGCATGACATAGCATCACTTTGTGCCCAGGAGGCCAAGGAAGGTTATTAGCCCAGGCTATTCAACACTGGTTGTACCTATCTGGAGTACTGGGATAAATTCTTGTACACAAGAGACATGGACTAACTGGAGTGAGTCCAGGGGAGGGCCATCAGGATGAATAAAATACTGGAGCATGTATAATATGAGGAGGAGCTGTGATATGTAAAGATATGTTTCCATAACTAGAATCAAACCATATTTAATGGTGGCTTTTTCCCCTTTAGTTGTCAAATAAGTTTATTATCTGGAATATTTCTCCCTCTTGCATGTTCTGAACTTCTCTATTTTTGCTGACCATGGCCCTAAGATGCATTTTGTAATGCATGACTGATCAGCTGGGAGATCAGGGTAGGAGAATTAGGTTTGCATTTTAAGAGATCTGGTTCCCTGTAACTTCACCAAGGCAGAAATGACCAGTGTCACAAGGGCTGCTCTTTGATGTCAAACATTGCTGGGAGAATGCTGTAGTATTTACCATCATATTGTTTTCAAGTGATTTTTCTAGTGAAAAATACCTGGCTTTTCTCTGCATCTATTCTTGCTGTAGCAGGGCAGTCAAGCAATAGTGGTGTTCTACTTTCATCCACACTATTAAAATGTAAGCACAATTCCCAGTGAGGTTTTGGCTCAGGTGATACTTAGGGATCACAGCATGATCCTCAGCTCTGTATATTTACAATGGATATTCATATCATAGGACTGTAAGGTTCCACCTGGACTGAAGTATTTCTGAATTTGACTGCAGCTGGTCAGATCATTCATCATAAATCTCTAAGCTTACACTATAAGCTTTTTTTTTTTTTTAATTCTCTTTACCAAGAAGCACAACCATAAAAGTTTGCTAAATAACTTTGTAAGTACAATTCACTGAGAGCTGGTTGAGTGCAGTTTTTGCTGGGTGCACCTTTTCTTTCTTGCTAGCTTATTTTTCTGCTATTATTGCCATGTTGATTATGTGAATCACGTAGCTGAGCCCTAAAACCCTTGCTCCAGGATATTATCTGAACAGTTGAAAAAGAATACATATCTAGTACAAATTTGTCCCAAATAATTAATTTGTATTAACATTCTTGGCATTTTTCTAGACTGATCACTGCTTTTGTGAATAATCTGGAGACAGTTCAAAAACTGTCAAAACTGTGTGTATGTGATTTGGGAGTTAACACTGTGGAGAAGATGCTCCACTTAATTGCAAAAAAATTCATGAATGTGCCTTTGATTTTTCAAGTCTGCTGGAATTACAGCACTGGCTTCAGTCTTCTCCTTTTGTAGTAATGTCTGTTTCGTTTCATGCCTGCAATAGTAATTTCATGTGATGGAGTACTATACCAATTGAGCCTACTGAGACTTTATCTGGCCTCTAATTGGCAGTTGATGAGGGGGTTTGGATTGTGAAAAAACTTGATGACAATTTTAGAGTGTGGATCTATAGCACTCCCTGCAATTTGACCACAGTTTGATTTAATTTTATTCTTTAATTTAGATTTAGTTTTATTTGTATGCTCTTTTTTCTTTTAGATTTTACCAGCCAGATATAACTGGGAACAAAATTAATGAAGAAATATGTATAAATATTTTATAATGCATCTATTATGTGCACTGTTTTTCTCTAAAGCAACAGCACTTCTGAGATATTCTTGAAACATCACAGATCAATAGGCACTACTTTAATCTTTAAACTTACTTTCAAATTTTTAGAGCAAAAACTCAGTGGAATGGGAAAAAGTATATACATGTATATATTTGGCTGGTGCTAGATCTTAAAATGCATAAACAATGGTAGAGAGATGTTTGAAATAATGTATTCAATGCTAATTGAAACAAAAAGGAGAACAGTGGATGAAGGAAATGGATGTTTCATTGATCTCTTTCCTGTTTCGCGAATGTACTGTGGAAGTTGCATGGTATGACTAGGCCTACAGAACTGTAACTTGTATTTCTTGCATTCAAACCTACAGGCCATTGAAACTGTTTTCAGTACTGCTGCATTCACTCTGAAACAAAAACAAGCATAAATGGCCATTTTCCAGCAGAACTAATTTTGAATTGATGTAACATAATAAAAATTATATGTACAGTTGGGTCTCCTACATCGCGGACCCACGGTCTTAATTGGGGCCCGCGAAGCCCTACTTCTGCTTTGAATAGTGGCTGCGCCACCGCCGCACACGCTGCTGCTGCTGCTGCCTGCGCCACCACCGCCGCCTGTGGCAGCAGGTCGCGCATGCGCAGTTGCAAAAACAGGTCTCCTTCATCGCTAAAAAATCATGCCGCTAAGATCTGAAACCGCAATATGGGGGACGCGAAATGCAAGAGGGCTGACTGTATTTGTCAAACATGTGAAACCCATATATATTTACAGGTTCACAGGCTATTCCGAGTTGGAAGGTATCCACAAGGATCATGTAGTCCAACTCCCAAGCGAACGCCCACCCATGGATTGAACCTATAACCCTGGAGACACGGGCACCATGCTCTGTCCATCCGAGCCTCCCATTATCTAGACCATGTCACTGAGTTCCTCATGTCATACTGGTTATGCAAAGATATGAAACCAAAATTTCCAACTACACTTAGAAGGAGTTTCTCATCTTATGTGTATTTCTAGAAAATTGTTAAGGATAATGTGGAATGATGGATAGGGAAGACGAATTAGAGGGTAAAAAGTGGCTACTGCTCCCCGGACGGAACACAACCCACATGACCCAGGGGTTCCCCAAACACTGCTAAACACCTGCTACGGGGGATGCAATGGAAGGGGGAATAGCATGGAGGTGCTGCAGCCTCCTTCCACAATCATCATGTAAGAAGTGGAGCATGGTAATGTTTTGAAGTTCAAAGACTGTACCATATCTGTCCACCAAGAGAGAGAGATGCCAAGAATGACTACCCAACTAAGCACTTATGATTAGAGCCACTCAAACTCCACATAAACCTTAAAGAAATAGTATAAAGGTACATGGGAAATAGGGGAACTTGGGAAAAAATTCCATCAACACTGCTGGGACACTTGATGGGCTGAACCTATCTTCCCCCCAACTCCATAGGAATTCCTGTTAGGCAAGGACCATATTCTACATGCATTAAAAGCTGTTTTTAGGACTAGGGCTTGTGCTTCCTCTATAAGTATTTGTATTAGAGCTCATGTTTGTGCTTTCTTTGTGGTATTGGTAAATTGCTTTAAATGTATTTTTGCAGATAAACACTGTCACTGATGACTTATGAACCTATTAACCTGTCATGATTTGTATTAATAATGAGTGATTTTTCCATACACTGTTAGTTATTCCTCATAAGATGCTGACAGTTGCTGGTGGCGGATAACATATTGGTAAGACTCATTGAGGGGTCTCCCTTCTCTGTTGGCTACACTGAAGAAGTCAGAATAGCCTCATTTCTAATTTTTGAAACATTCAATATTGTTAGTCAAGGTTAATCTTGGTCAGTATCACAACTGTTGGTGTCTGTGACAGGTAGAGATGTCCTGGCTGCTGGAAAAATAAGATTATTGAATATGTAGTATGAGATTAAATTAGAAGAAGCTGTATTCTGGATCAGGTGTCCTGGGGCAACTGAAAGTTGGTACCTGCTAATTTTTTTTTTATTTCCTCAGGAGATTCAGATACCTCTATCATTACAGCAATCTTTAAATAGTCTTCCCTGTATATGAACACGTTCTTAAGCATGGATTGGCAAATGTTGCTTCTTACACTGGTCATTCCCTTGAAAGAAGTTTAGTGGTTAAAGGTTTTTATTATTTTTAAAAATATAATTATTCATTAGTGGTTTGTTAGCAGTTTTCTTCCTTGGTTCCAAGCTAAGAATTTGTTTCTGTATAAGAGAGATAGTTATCAAAACTTCTTAGTTGCTATGAAAGAATAACAACATATTTTAACTATAGGTACGCAGGAACCAAGGAAATTCCCCATAGCTGCTGTAGAATGCAGTTGCTCAAAACGATGTGGTTATAGATGGTGAGTTGGACTAGATGATCCTTGTGGGTCCCTTCCAACTCATAATATTCTGTGATTCTGTGTGATTCTGTGATAGATAATCTGAATTAAGTCAGGGTTCCTTCTGTAGAAGGTTCCAGATACATATTTAGTTTCATGTCTGTTTAAAGCCCTTATACCAAATTTTGCTTCACTGGTGTTAACAAATACTAGAAGTTTTGTTTATCTTATCAACAGTCAGAAACACTGTAAAGAGAAACAGTTCTAGCCTTCAGGGTTTTTATTCCCTACAGTAAGGGGAAAACAGAATCTATGAGTGCATGCTGTCAGTCAGGGTGTAGTAGTAATCATATTCTGAGCAGCTGTTACTGTTTTTATGTGGAGAAATGGAAAAAGGTTGAGACAGAATGGTGTTTTTTCTTCCCTCTTGCCCCTCCCTTCCCTGATTGGTTCAGTTATTGTTTTTAGATTTACAGAATCTTTTCCTGAAAGATGCTTTCTGACTCCTCTGTTGTAGAGGAACCAAATTAAATTTCTCGCTATGCCAGATTTTTAATCAACTGGAGGGCTTGAAGAGTGGGAGGGAATAACAATATAGAGTGCAGTTGTGGTGTCAGCTTTTCCAGATGCAGATTTTTGAGTAACTTATTTTTACATTCAGTATTCATTTCCAAAATAAACACAAAATAATTCTTCTACTTCATAGATCAATTTGCAATGCAGGATACATATGAGTAAACAGGATAGCCAGCAGTACAGAGAAACAGAGTTTATTAGCAATATCATTAGAAGGGAAAGTCGTGCCTTACCTCTGTCAACAGTACTTACATGGGATGTTTCTTTCATCAGGAAGTCATTATTCACTTCTCTCCTCCTCTTCTCCGTGATAAGCCTAAATATGGTAGAGAAGNGAGAGCACATCGCAGAGCATAACACCAACCTAGATCCCTCACAGTCTAGCAGGCCACTCCAAGCCGGAAGGGGCCCATTTTGTTTATCACAGTCTGCAACTTCCTTGTGGTGAGAAGCGGAGGGACAGACACTGATCTCTTCTCTGGGATAACCAGTAGACTTGAGGGAATGGCCTGAAGTTGTGTCATGGGAGGCTTAGGTGGGATATTAGGTTCTTCACCTAGAGGGTAGCTAAGCACTGGAAGAGGCTCCCCAGGGAAGTGGCCACAGCACTAAGCCTGACAGAGTTCAAGAGGCATTTGGATGATACCCTTGGGCACATGGTGTGACTCCTGGGGAGGTCCTGTGCAGGGCCAAGAGTTGAACTCAATGATCCTTGTGGGTCCCCTCCAACTCAGCATATTCTATGATTCTACTTTGCCAATTGCAATTTATAATTGTTATTTATAATAGGAATCTGATGCATTGTTCTTGCTGTCTTTTAGAGAATCACAGTGAAACTCTTTTCCGTTTTTTTGTGTTTGCTAAGAAGTTCACTCCAGCAGGCTATCAAACTTCTGATTTTTCTGTTCTTAATGATTTTTTGTTAATTTTGGTAGAAATTGATAGCACTGGACTGTGACCAAACTGCTTCAAAACATGATGTAAAGAGAGCTTACAGCACCAAATTATGTAATACCAAAACCATCCTTGAAAAGCACAAGGTCTTCAAAATAACTGTGCAACCTGTAATTTGCTCACTCTATCTCTCTCCTAGTAAGACAAAAATGTAAACTGTTGTGAATATCAGAAAGGTATTTCTGATAAAATATTGGACTCTAACATGTGTTAAATTCCATTAAATTAGCCTGCACTTCCATGTATTGATTTGAAACTTCTACCTTTTGATCAATAAGGCAAAGCATTGCACTGATGTCCTTGAAGTAATTATCAAATTCACCACTTCTTGGTGGTTATACAGTAAACCCTCGCTACTTTGTGATTCACCTGTCGTGGCTTCAGTACATTGTGGGGTTTTTCGCCCTCAAAGACACCGTAGTCTTTCCTCCTTTCTCAGTGTTTTCCTGTCTGCACATGCTCAGTGTCTCTGCTGCCCCGCAGGGCGGTACTGGCCTGCGCCGGGGGGGCAGGACTGCCATACCCTGCAGAAGATAAAGAAGAGAACAAGATGAAAGGGAGACGAAGACTAAAACAAAGGTGAGTGAAGGACATGACCTTAAGGTACGCCAGGGGAGGTTTAGTCTGGATGTGAGGAAGACGTTTTTCACAGAGAGAGTGATCTCTCATTGGAATGGTCTGCCCAGGGAGGTGGTGGAGTCACCGTCCCTGGAGGTGTTTAAGATGAGACTCAATGAAGAGCTTAGTGACATGGTCTAGATGATGGGAGGCTTGGATGGATGGAGCATGGTGCCCATGGTTCCACACTTGCAGGCCTGATCCCTGAGTGGGCATTCACTTGGGAGTTGGACTAGATGATCCTGTGGGTCCCTTCCAACTTGGAATAACCTGTGAACCTGTAAACCTTCCAGGAAAGCATTCCATGATATCACCTGAGTCAGGCACACAGTCTATTAGAAATGCCTAGAAAATATTTTGAATAGGGTCCTTGATACCTGAATAATGTAAGGTCACTGTGAGAACAAAACTACTTGAAATGAAGATGGTCTCTTGTCACTGTAAGCACAAGAGAAAAAATAGAACTTTCTGCAGCCTGCTTCTTTATAAGCTGATCTATTGCAGACATCTTATGGAACTCATTTGCACTACTTAATGTCATCATTAAATGTGGGAAATAATTTATAATGTCTTGGATCTTAAAAAGCCCTTTTCATGCCAAATGTATTTGAACTGGATGAATCCTCAAATAATCCAGTTTCTGTGATTGCCATCTGCCTTTTCTTGTAAGAACAGCCAGACATCTCCAGTACCATGTCTATTTTACAAAAGTAAAAATATCTTTGTTATAAAAATGCCCTCATGCAGCAGTAGAACATGTAAGATAATAGAGAAACATTCTGTGAGTGATGAAGAAATACATTTTAAAGGAAATATGTTTCAGAAACACTGAGTTGTCCAGAACAATATTGGTCCATTATTTGAATAGACAATATCCGAAATGTTACAGATGTAACAGATTCATGGAATATTCTGAGTTGGAAGGGACCCACAAGGATCATCGAGTCCAACTCTTAAATGGTACCACTGCCTCCCTGGTGGGAATCAAACCCCTGGTCTCCCATGTGAGAGGTGGGGACACTCACCACTGCACTAAAGTGGAGATATCCACTAAAGTGGTTGGAGATATCAGTCACTGATAAACATATTTCAATGTATCTGATATTTTTGTCTGTGCTTTAACGAAAATAATTTAATCTTAGACAAGACTCATTATTCTGAAAAGACAGTAAAATCACTTTTGCAGTGCCAAACTTGATGCTAATTTTCTTAAGGAAGAAGAAAATATCACCTCCCACTTCACAAGCCCATGACTTTCAAAAGACAGATTTTTACCATTACAAGTTAAATCTGTAAAAATTGTAATGGCATTTTCCCATACATAGGCCACTTCAGGGAAACCAGAATAAATTTCTCCTTTTATTGATGCATCATTCTGCTTAATCCGCAGAGGCAATCCACTGAGGTGTCTGGCTTATACTCCAATTAGGGAGAAATTAATTATGTTTTCTAGTGTTTTGCTCAGATGGATGTTGTTTTTACAGCATTTTCTGATCAAATATGTTAGCAAAAACCAGTAGTCATTAGAGGTGCCTACCTTATTGGAATATAGCCAGAAAACCTCGTGTTTTTATCACAGTTTCTGTCCTGCTATAATATATTGGTTATATTTGGAACTTTTATGACATCAGCAGTAGAGAGTAGTGTGGGTAAAATTCCTAAGGCATTAGGTACTGCTTAAGGAATAGCAGAAAGAGTAAAACATCAGTAAAATGTGACTTGTGAAAAATCACATTTGTAGAGGCTTAATTGCTAGGATGTAAGAATTCCAAAGTTACAATCTACTACATCAAGTTGTACCCAAATCAAGAAGGATTGTGTTTATTTTTTGTACCTAAGTTAAAGTTTTGCAGGTATTTGCACTACTACGAAGTAATGTGCACATTGAACAAGAGTGGCATCTAAACATGCCATTGTATTTCAGAAAGAAGAAAAAAGAATAGGAATAATAACAAGCAAAAAATATGTGGGAGGGTTGGAATGTTGTTTTTTAATTGCTCAGTGATGTTTCATTTAATATGCATTAGGGAAAAAAGCCTAAGTGTTGCTCATTCATCTACAGCTCTGCTTCGTCCTGGTAAAATCTGACAGATGTGCACACATTCACTTGTCTGAATTGTTTTGTTTTCAAAAACAGTATGTGTAGTTCTGCCAAGCACGGTCAAAACAAAATTTATAAGAGAAGTAATTCTGACAGGTAAACTCATTCCTGAGCTGCTTACAATTCTAAACTTCCTTTGTGGTTTTTATTTTGCAAATCCAACTATGCCAGTCTGCAGTGCCTTGTGAGAAGTGATGTGAATCTTCAAGTCCAGAGCAAAAAGGCGGAACTGCATGCTTAACATGCACGGGAGAAATATCAAAACACATATCACAATCTTGTGTAGTTCTGGTTTTCCGCCTGTAAGGAAATAGTGATTCTATAATTCTGTGAAATGAGGCATCCAGTCATGAGAGTTCTTTGGAGAATCATGCTCCCTATAATGCTTTTTCTAATGCAGAAGTAGCCTGTCATTTCAGGGCAGGCAATGTAAACCTTTTTCTGGCTCACTGGGCCAAAATTGCATTGACTATGATTAGAATGGAAATTGGTGCAGGCTCTGTATGTAGAAAAGGAATTATTTACTGTGTGCTTCTTATTTCCGTGTATTTTAATCTGTATCTCTAAGGCTGGGATTGCAATACAGAACATTTGCTGAGTTTGTAGTGAATTACTAGGCAGATCTGTAGCCAGTTCTTTAAGGCTTTGCATGTTGAGTACCTACAATTCAGTTGCTAGCTTGGGTAAATTAACTTCAGCTTTTCTTTAGTAGGAAAAAATAGCCTTTTATTTGTTTTTGCAGTTCTTGAATATATGGAATCAAAGTTCACTTTTAAAATTTTTAGTGGACAAGATTAGTTAAAGCAGAAACCTAGAAATTGTAAGCCTTTAGCTTACTCCATAGTAGAACCTCTTCAGTTTCATCAGCTGTATATATTCATCTGCCTTAGGGACTTTACTGATGGAATGAATTTAAGAGTCTTAATCACTCTTGGCAAATTCTTTAGGTTTTGGGGTCAGAATATTTTAAACACTTAAACTTATCAAGTTGCAAGTCATTTTGTGGAGGTTCTACCTTTTTCCTCTGGTACTAGAGGATAATGGGTGAGGTGCTCAGGTTACTCACCTTAGTGCCAGTTCTGTTCAGTGCTCCTATGAATGAGATATCCCAATTCCCTGTTGGCAGTTAGGTAGCCTGGCTCTCTGTTATCCTAGTCTGTCTTCCCTCTTGTTGTATTGGTTTTGCTTAAAGATTCCTAATGCACAGGTAGAAAATATTGAGTCACTTTAGCAGTCTATCTGGAGAGAAATGAAAAATTGAATCATTCTACTTCAGTTGCCAACACCATCTCTTTAAACAGTTGTCAACAGAAACCAGTATTATTCACTGTTAAAATTTTAAGATGACTTTGTGTGATAAAACACCTCTGTGATTACTGATGGTAAATTTTGTCTGCAGTAACAGTCATTATGTGATATTCATTGTTATAATACTTAGTTTAAGATATATTTGCCACTGTGTCTTATTGATCCTTTCACATTAGAGAGCTGTTTTGGCAAATGAAGGTAGGTTATTAGTGATATTTTCTGTGTTTCTTCTAAGTAGTTCATAGGGAAAAAAAGAGAAGCTGCTGAGAAAGCAATTATAAGCAAGGAATTTAAAAGAGGCTATGAGTATGCATAGCTTCCTCTGACATTCAGAGGTTCAAAAAAGGAAACTCCGTTGTAGAATTGGTTCTGTGGGAGAACAAATGAATGGACATGTTCAGTATCTGATTTGTAACTGTTAAACTATTTAACCAATGGCTTGTAAATGCTCAGGAGCCTCAAAGGTTGGCACATTTCACTATGTATCAGTTACAGCATCACTATGTATCAGCAGTTCCTGAATCTATATGGAAGGAATAATTAGCAACTGCATAGAAGGGAGGTATAAGAGGCAAAACCTCAAGCCTCATGTGACCAAAATACTTGGAGCCTCTGATGGGAATGGTAGTTGACTTTAAAAATAACTACAGTTGGCCCTCTTGCATTTTGCGCCCCCCATATTGCGGCTTCAGATCTTAGCGGCATGACTTTTTAGCGATGAAGGAGGCCCCATTTTGCAACTGCACATGTGTGACCTGCTTTGCCACCCCTCCATGGGCTACACCGCTTCCCCACCCCGCATCGGGCACAGCCAGGGCTCCGCTGCTTTGCCACCCCCCCCAGCACAGCCAGCATGGCAACCGATACACAGCAACACAGTGCCGAAACAGTGACAGGGATCGTTTGAGGGTGTGGGGCAAATTTGCATGTTAATGAGCTGCCATTCAATGCAGAAGTAGGGCTTCACGGAGCCCAATTAAGACCGTGGGTCCGTGATATAGGAGACCAGACTGTAATTCATACTATGGCGGTGCTTTGTTCTCATACTTTTATTCTGAGGGAAAAAGTGGGTTCTTTTTAGAACATAAGACAATCTGTATTTGATGTCCATTACTGACTTCAAACCTCACTGACTTTCACTTCATTGATTGTGTACATATCTTAGAAATATAAGACTGTGTTTTAAGTCCCCCAAATGATATTAGGAGATACTCTCTCACTGCTAAAGCATACGGTATATTTTAGCATATATATTTATTTCTATTTAGTGACACAATAAAATTTCTAATTTGTAGTAGCTGAATTTTTATCACAGAATCACAGAATATTATGAGTTGGAAGGGACCCACGAGGATCATCTAGTCCAACTCACCACCTAACACCCGTACAGAGACCGAGAGCACATCCCAGAGTGTAACACCACCTAGATCCCTCACAGTCTAGCAGGCCACTCCGAGCCGGAAGGGGTCCAGGGTCATCCAGCCCTACACCCCCCAGCTAGACCATGTCACTAAGCTCCTCGTCCAGTCTTCTCTTAAACACCTCCAGGGATGGTGACTCCACCACCTCCCTGGGCAGCCCATTCCAATATGCAATTACTCTCTCTGTGAAAAACCGCTTCTTAACGTTAAGATTGAACCTCCCCTGGCGTAGCTTGAGGCCGTGCCCTCTCGTTCTGGTGTCGTCAGCCTGGAAGAAGAGGTCTACACCCATCTGGCTGCAATATGTTAAAATATTTACATTTGCACAAAAACTGGTATTGGCTTGCTTTTGGCTTATAAAAAAACCGAGTAATGACTCCATGCCCTATTTATTACTTGCTCTATCCCTGTCACTCTTTGGAATAGAAAACACTTTCTCTAATGGGTAAATACCAGTTAAAGCATTTTTCATTTCGAATTAATTTTTTTTCTGTCTACCACTATTATCTGAATAGTTCTAATTTTCTTGCTTATTGCAAAAGGACTTTTTCCTTCTCCTTCTATCAATAAAATACTGGTTAAAGTCAAATAGATTTCAAACTCCTCTTTTACTCCTATTGCCTTTAGGAAAATCAGTACTTTTAAAATTATAAATTTAATCCTACTTCTACAAAAAATATTTGGAGAGATGTCAAGATTCCCTACTTTGTGGGGGAGGCTGAATGTCAATAGTGGCAGTATATGATTTTTGATTTGTAACATGCTTTTGTTTAACAAATTCATTTCTTCGTTTTCCCCAGATTATTCTGTATATGCAACCAAATGATTCAATTATTTGATCAGTCCTCACTTATTCTTTTTTCGTCTACTCATTAGTTTTGCATTGTCTGATGATCTGCCTTCCCAAAGCTATCTTCCTATGAAAAAAACTAAGATTTTTTTCCTTAAGAAAGAAAAAAACAAAAAGAAGAAAATGTTTTCCTTCAGTGCCTGAATTTGTCTAGTCTGAGTTTGTCTTCCAACACTACTGCAAACGCACGTCACCAAATACTGTCAAAATACTTCCAGCTGATGTGCTATTAGGTTGTGATTTTATTTAACAAAAGCCTAATCTCATTTCTTGAGGAGAATAGTTCCTTGTTGTGTCTTTTGTATAGATAATTATCTAATCCTTTTAAACTTTGATGTCTTGCCGTTGCCATTGTTTCATTGTCACAATATCCTGTTGAGCCTGATGAAAGCTTCACCTGCCAAGGAGAGATAACATTACACCTTATTTTTTTCTTGAATTCATAGATAGACAATTTAAGATGCAGGATTTTTATGAAATCTTTTTGTGTCATTTGCATTACTTAACAAAATGGGGCAAGGATAATCAAACAAAAACACCTGTGCGGATTTCAGGAGTGAAGATCTAAATGATCAATTTTGTACATCAGGACTGACATTTGATTTATTGTTTAATATTTCTTTATTTAAGGACTTGAATAGAATTCTTCCTATACAACACCAGAATTGAGCTCACAAATCTTCTCAGAAAAAGAAGGAAAAGTGACTGCCCTTCCCTGCAAAAATCAATGCCATGTTAAGTCCCATATCTTTTGAAAAAGCATCCTTCTACATGTATCTAACTTGAGATCATAACTTCATAACAGCCACAATTCTAGGATTGTTAACAATTCTACTTAAATCTGAATTTTCAATACTTTCTTTTTGAGTCCTATTGGATTTGGGTTAAAGGTTGACATGATTAATATAACTTTTTCTTATTGTCAGTTGGCCTCCTATTTTAATGTATAACAGTTCAAGTCGGTTTTCTTTTGCTTAGTCTGAGTATTATGTGAATTATTTGACTTCAAATCTTTCAAAACCATTTTTCTTAAACATTTAGCCATATTGATGTTCACAGTATAGTAGTAGAGACAAAGTAAATGTTGTAGATTGAACTTGATTTTACTTTGATTCTTTCTTGACAGTTCATAAGAGCAATGAATTCCACAAGGCGTGAGTCAAAATATTAATAAATACCTGGAGAATTTTATGGCAATTTGCTACTAGGTTGTTACAGTCAAGGTCAGTGAGTTCTTGCCAAAAAACTTGCAACTGCAGGGTACTAACTCCTTTGGAGACAAAGTGATTTTGTTTTATGTACCTGGAAACTTTGGTATAACATGGGTTATTACTCATATCCAACTGAAGTGAAACTGAATCTTGAACAAGTCAGAAGAAAGAATCAAAGCATGCACGTTGACTTTGAATCAAATGTGAGTCTCTAGGTCCTTGTTTCACCTCTTATCCCTTGTCAGTGGTTTTATTGGTTCTTTCATCACCACTGTCCAGGAATGTTGCTCAGTTCTTATTCTCCGATATTGCCTATTTAGTGACAGGAATTATTGTGTTCTTTAGCTTGGTGGAACACAAGAAGAAAAGTGGCAGATGTGTAGATTTGTGGTTGAGCTAGGAACATAATGCCTTTTTTTCCTTCTTGTCTTAAAAAATCTGGCGGATGGGAAGGTGTTTATTGTTATTCTCTGTAGTGGCCAGTCTGTTACTAAAATGACTAATTAAAAAGGTCAGTCGAGTGCACTATGTCACAAAGTGTTTGCACCTCACAGTTAAGATGACAGGGCACACTGAGAGCTCTCTGTGTGTGAACACACTGTTAAGGCAGAAATGTCTAATATTTTCAGATCTTTCAGATCATGAAAAATCTGTTTTGAGGGGTCTTTACGTTCCATAGAAAATCTTTTCTCATGTTTGTTACTCTTTTGAAACTGGAGAGGCAGGGGTAGTCTCTTTAACTTTATGCATATTAGAAACAAGAAATTGAACACTTTAAAAAGAAGTCATCCTTTTTATCAAGGTTAATACAAGAGTTTTCAAAGCTTGATCCATATTTCTATATTTTGACCCTGCACAGAACCGTCACTCTCGTCTTTTCATATGCAGTTCTCTGCAAGGACAAATAATTACAAAAAATTGTGTCCACGGTAGAAGGCAGAGTCTATTCCACAGCCTATAAAACTGACTGTTGCAGATGGACAGTTTCCATGACCTCTAAAGAAATAAAAGCTTGAGTTTTTAGAGGTTGGGATAAAGAAAAATAGATAGTAACAGCCTCAGAGATTACATGAATCATGCACAAAGAGGAAGCAGTTGCACACACTCATGGACAAATGATTCTGTAAAAAACTCTGGCAGAACTCATTTAGAGCGATGCATGAAACTGAGCAGTTTAGTGACAGAAAGTGAAGCTGACTCTCTGACTCTGTGGCTTTGAGTGATGACTGTTTCAGAAATAAACTGTGAAAACATTCTGGACGAAGAAAGGAGCAGTCAAAAATTTCAAATTGCAAAGGACAAAAAAGAAGGCTCGATTTAACTTTAGTAGTTTTAAAGATTATTTCCAACAAAGAAAAGCAATTCCATGGAGAAGATTATTTTTGTTAATAGTGAATCCAAAAGCAGGTGATTGTGCTGGATTGTTTTTTTAAAGGATTTATTGCAAAATATGGCTCTAGATGTATCAATATGCCCTCCTAAACTGAATTTCAATGGTTATAAGGAAAGGGACATAATCATGTATGATGAAAGGACTGTAGAATTTCTACTATATATAGGTATATCTGTACCCATACTCTTTTAATTACAAAAGCCCTTATGACATTTGTCTATTGAAGAAATTTTGCTCAATAACCCCAAATAAATTCCTGCATGGTAATTGCTGAATTAACCATTTTGTCCAGATGCTTAAGTTCTCTATAGGTACATAGATAAGGTGGCTCTATCTAACTTGGATAAGGTAAGGAAAACATATAATGCTTCTGGTTTACATACAGGATAGTATTTTCAAGACCAGTTTTCACTCAGTCATAACAAGTGACAGTTTCCATGTCTGTAGAAAAACTTCATTTCATTTTATAAAGTATCTCTGCTCTTTAGAATTCAGGAACTTCAAGCCACCTAAATTCCTCTTGCAATATGTGGGTCAAGCTTTGTAGAAAAGGAAGAAAATTTTGCATGTAACTTAATTTCTAAAAGAATTCCATACTCATTTCCATAACTGAGATACAGAAAGATTAGGGAGCTGCTGTAGAACGAGTAAGCAAGTTTCTGAAAAGGCATACTGAGAGCAGATACCCGTTGCACACAAATTGAAAGGAGGAGTAAGCAAAGTTTCTCAATTTAAATATTATTTGTTGTTTTCATTAAGGGTTTGGACAACAGAATAGAGAATGCCCTTAATAAATTTTCAGGCACAAAAAAAATGAAGGGCAGAACAACTACAAGCACTTGGGAAGATTAGAATGTGAAATGCTGATTGATTAGAGCAATAGCATGAGACAGACATGACATAAATCAGTCAGAGAAAAGGGAAAATTCCCATAGATGACTATGATTAGCTATATGCATACAAGTTGGAGGATGTTAGAAAAGTAGAAGTTCCAAAGATGAGGATCTGCAGCTTTTAGAAGATCAAGAGCAAAGCAAGAGACAGAAGTGACCTGGTGTCCTATCTTGTGATAAAAGGTAAAAGGTTTAAATTGAACCAGGGAAAGTTCTTGCTGAACTGTAGAAAATTGAAACACTGAAGTGTTATGGGTTGTTTTCTTTCCACAACAACTAAAGGCTTTGGCAGGTGGTGCTGTGTGGTCCCATGCTAAATGAAGACTGCTGTCTGAGAGACAGCACTCCCTTCAGAGTGGAGAGGCAAGCTTCTCCTGCTAGGAAAGAGATAAACATTAAGACCATTAAGGGTATGTTCTACCCTTGGCCAAGACAAGAAGAGGTTAATTAGATGCACTGGGAATAATAAGGATGACCAGCCTTTTCCTGTAAACATTGTCCGGTGCTCATGTTCTAAAGGAAAGGCATTGTTGCATTGGCTAATTAGACAGGAAACGCATGAAGCCAGTTAAACTTGTGTTTGCACAGGAATGGGCAGCAAAAACTCTGTAACTAATTATGGAAGAAATAAACACTGCTCTCTTTAACAGCAAAATTTAAACTTATCAAGAGATGTGATTTGATCATAAGGAATAATGACCTGTCTGTAACTCTGAAGGTTGAAGTACAGAGTGTTCTTCACTGAACATGGAAACATCGTGCATGCTGGCATGTGATTTAATGCAGAAATATTTGAGGAATTAATGAACTTGCTGGTCAGTTCAAGACAAGGATTTTGATGAATGCATACTTATGTATGCAGAAATCCTTGTGCTACTCCTTTTTATTATTCTTCATTGAATAAAGCCCTTTAGACACATGTTTCAGTTAGTACTTTGAGTAATAAGAAGGAGCAGTGTTAAATTTGTCTTTTCCTAACCACTCTCAGGTCATGTTACAGTCTGGTGACATTGTCAGTAGATCAATGAATCTCGTTGACTTGGTGAGGTAGTTTTGAAGTTTGTGACTTCATTACCTACCTTTCTCATCTGTTCAGAAGTTTCCGATTTCGTGAAGGTGATGGAGTGCTCCTTGTTACAAATCACCTAACTAGCCACATCTTAGTACTTGAGGTGGCACTGGAGAGGAGAGATACAGAAGCTGATACCTTATCAAAAGACTAATGGTGCATTTCACAGTAGTCAGAACACGTCCCTCCTGCAGAACTGGTTTATTTTCACGGCCCACACTGGTAAAAAACCCCTGTGGTCTGTTTGCCAACAATGCATAGCGATCTGTGATCTTCTACAAGTTACATTTTACACTGTGTATAACCCTTGAAAGTACTCTCCTTTTCCCTGCAACAAACAATGCGAAAGTAAAAGAATTGAGTGAATCAGTAACATGTTTTTATAATAACCCTGTTGCCATCTGAAGTGATAGCAAATAAGCCTTTCTCATCTCTTCTTACAACTGAGGACAAAAGGCTGGTTGTGTAGAAGTCAACACACTATGAACTCCCTTTCTTTCGTGAACAATGTCAGACTTTTCCCCACAATTCTTTTCCTGTTGCTAATTATTTTATTTTTCTGTAATGCTGGCAAAACATTCTAAGTGTGTAGGATGGGAAAAAGAAATTAAGACTTCTACATGTGTACAAACAGGCAAAGTCAGATCCAGTGATGGGAAAAGTATAGTTCAGTTTGTTAACAGTCCTTCTTCCATTCCGTCAACTGGCCTGTTTCCTCAAGATGTCATAGCTGAGATGATGCTCTTGACAAAATTTTCTCTTCCAAATCCGTTTGAAGAGTCCTTTTTCTTAAGGTTGCACTTAACATGAATGATACAAAAAGAGATATATCACTGAGAGATACTGNGTATGTTATGTGCAGAGACGCCTTTATCTGTAACCTTGAAGGCCATGGCAGCACGGAGAGCTCAGGCAAGAACGGAGCTGTTAACCCCCTCGCTACCAGAGCAACAGAAAACCCCCTAAACCATAACAACAAGAAATTCCTGGCTGACACAATGTGCAAAGTATCCTGTTGCCTGAATGAATAATGGGGCAGAAAATTGGCAATACTGCCTCTTCTGCCACTGGGCAGCATTTCTAATAGAACAAGATTCACTTTTTCTTTTGATGCCAGGCAGCAGGTTGGAAATGCAACAATCTCATGACAAAAAGAGTTGATCCAGTCAAAAATCACTCTGTCAGCTGAATTCTGCTGTGAAGCACTGGCATTTTAAGTTGCTATTGGCATTTGTGATGCTGGGTCATGTATAGTGCATCCTTTGCACCCATCTTGAAATCAACAGAATTTTAGCTTTGTCCATTCAGTTCCAGGAAGGGAGAGAATTTAGGACACACATCTATATCAATATGTTCCTATTGGCAAGGAAGACTGCATCTAGAATACTGGTTTTTGTTCTCCGTCCTTTGTGCTGGGGACTCGTTTTACACATTATAGTAGAAACATGAGCATGCAATCTGGGATTCGGTATCTGCTTGGAGTTCTACCTTAAACTTGTCTTATTACACTTCTGTCCTTTTTTGGTTCATGTTGTTTGCCAACCCTCTACTATTGATTTCAAAATGTCAGTCCAGCAATACGGATTGGTTTGATTTGTGAAGGCACAAAAACATATCCTGCAAATTCTCCTGGAAAGGACCCCTGGATCATTCCCAGTGAAAACTGAGGCAGTCAGTGCTCAATGTTCAAAATGTTCAAAACTATACCCTCTGGAGAAATATAAAGGAGGGAAAAATTCAATAATCTATTAGGATGTCATATAGCATGTTTTATTGTGTTAAAGTAATCCCTCACTACTTCACAGTTCACCATTCGCGGGTTCAACAAGTCTGACTTATTAGAACTCGTTCACTGCTAGAAGGGAAAGCATTAAAAAAGCCAGAAGAAGAGTAATAGAAAGAAGAATGTTTCTTAATTGAGCTTGAGAAAGAGAACCACAATCGATAGTCTTGCTTTCAACTCTGTCATTATGAGAGGGCTTCCCTGCAGCAGACCATGCCAATATTGGGTGACTGCGTCAGAGTGAGTAATAAATCTGGCTGACATTACAGGCAGTTGTTTTAGTTTACAGCTTTAATAAAATTGCAGCAAAAAGGTAATTATGTTGTATGCATTTGTTTTCTAATAATGTATTTATTTATTTATTTATTTATTTATTACAATTGGCTTCAATTGCTGACAAAGAATTCATTGTCTGAGTTTGATTTATGGACTATGGGAGTAGGAACAAAAGAGGCAGCTTTGATCTCATGCAAGCAGTTGAAAATTCAACAAATATCCCTTTCTCAGAAGTGCAAAAGTGATTTTCTGTTCTCAGAAACTTACATGTATTGAAGGTTCAGACCCTGAGTGTCCTTTAGGGTGCTTTGATTTTCCATTGAAATTTGGTGCTGCTCCTAGGAATAGTGTTGTGTGTTTCTCTCTTCCCCTCTGAATTCTACAGTTTAATGAAAGCATCACTTAATGCTATGGATTGCAGAAGTTGAGTGGGTGAATTCAGTGATCCTTACCTATACCTTGTTTTGTTCATAAATGAATGTCAAAACAAACTTAAGAAACATAAAAGAACATCACTCTGACTTGCAAGTGTGCAAAAAATTCTATAATTTTCATTTTGAGGATCTTTTGTTAAAAATCAAAATTGAATTCAAACGTCAAATTAGATTAGTCACACAGTGGTGACCTGAATGATATCCTATCCATCATAAAAAGTTCAGTGTGGCTTGCCAAGATCAATGTGCCAGGATGCAAAGAGTTTTTGAATTAATCATCTTATTAACTGTTGAGCAGTTAACATTATTGAGCACAATGAGCTCATTCAGGTGAATCCAGACCTAAAGTCTGAGTAGCTCTTGATTAATTTAGATGGTTATCAATTCAGACACAGTGCTCAAGAAAGGAAAGGTTCTTAAAACCATACTTTTTCTGGGAAGGATTTTCAGAAAAATAGCACAAGAAGTTTTGATACATTTATATGTGAATTCTGTGTCAAACAGTTACTTTCAACTAGAAATGTTCTTGTTTTGAAACTAGAACATGGTTTGCAACTGAGTTATAAATCAGTGAAGAAACCAGACAGTGCTATTATGGCTGCAGTCTTCACTGTAGTGTGAAAGACATTACAACCACTGCACATCAAAATATTTATTAAGGGTGATAAACTAGGGCCACTTTAGGAGTGAATTTGATACACAAGGAATCAACAAAAATGCAGCTTCAAAATTATTTTGTAAGTTTTCCCTTGTATTGTACCTTGTATGGCACCATCTTGGTTCTTCATTTATTGAAAAATGGGACGAAATATCCCCAATCTGATACCGATTCCTGCTGAGGAAGAGGAGCCTGAAATCTTTGATAGTATATAAATGCAAATGGTGTTTTTTCCTCAAATATTCCTGGCTAACAGTAATTACTTCATGGTGTTTCAGAGGGAAATCTAGGATTTTATTACCCTGAGAGCATGTAAATATATAAAATTTGTCCTGTCCTTCCTCTTTGTAGTACAATCCACAGCGTGAAGAGATATATTTTGTATGGAAAGGAAAAATGGCATTTTACACTGAACAGATTTATTGAAGTAGACTTTTCTCTGCTTCACTTTTGCCATTGACTATGGCACTTTTAAGAAGGTCTCAAAGACATTAATGTCCTGTTCCAGAAATAAATGTCTATTAACTTTAAATATTCAAAAACCTAGTGAGAAAGCAGCTTTGAGGCATCAGTAAGAATATGCATAGTGTAATAATGGGAGCAGAAAGTTACAAAAACTCCTTTTGGTGAGCAGAGTTGTTTTCTGTGAATGTGAACATACCACACACTGCCATTATGACAAGTCTTTTTGAACGTATGTGCTAGTAGCTTAATATTTAAGGCACTCAAGATTCTTGAAGGCACTGGGTACTGAATAAGTTAGCAAAGTGACCTTGGCAAGTACACTGTATTCAGTCTTGGATATCCTTGAGTAGCAGTTAGCTGAACATGGGAATTTGAGGCCTCAATTCTGCCAATTCTTTTTTTGTTTGTCCAACTCTCTAATCTTCTTATGTGCTTCAGTCTTTCAGTGAGGCCTGCATAGACTGACCCATATGCCTGTGAAGAGCTCCTTGAAGGATTATGGTTTTGTGAATTTCATGTGGAGGTTTCTTCTACATGATACTGTTATCATTGGAAATACTGGACGGTTTTTCATTTGCTGCGTGTGATGAACAGAGAGGGATCTCTCATTGGAATGGTCTGCCCAGGGAGGTGGTGGAGTCGCTATCCCCAGAGGTGTTTAAGAAAAGACTCGATGAGGAGCTCACCGACATGGTCTAGATCGTGGGAGGCTTGGACGGATGGAGCGTGGTGCCCATGGTTCCACGCTTGTGGGTCTGATCCCTGGGTGGGCGTTCTCTTGGGAGTTGGACTAGATGATCCTGTGGGTCCCTTCCAACTCAGAATAACCTGTGAACCTGTGAACACCAAAATGATATTGTGCTTCCCCAGATTTCATAAACAGAAGATTTGGTTGCTCTAATAAAAATAGTAATGTATGCTGTGCTGAATTTAATGGACATAATTCAGCAACCAGCGGCATAATGTGGCTATTTAATTAATATATGTTTTTTTCTGTGTGTCGTTTTATGGTTAACAGTCCCTGATGAGAAATGTACTGTAGATGCAATTGAAATGGATGAGCCTAATGAACATGGATATTTGCATTTCATTACTATCTGGTATAATTTCACTCATAAAACTTTATGGAATTAATTTGACATTATTTTCTTAAGATGATTATAACAATAACTGTTGAAATAATTGTGAGAAAAATCGGTTCAAAACAGTCAAAAAGTTCTTCAACTCAGAAAATCTTAAGATTTCATGTGAAACAGATTTTTGCCTCTAAGTGCTGACAGGGGTGCTTTGATGATCAAGTATGGCTCTAACATACTGTAGCTGAAGTGAAAGGCAAGATTCTTGTGCACTTTATTCTCTCATCTCTCTAATCTCTAATGATTTGCTAAGAGAAAGTAAGGGGAATTTAATTCTCAAAGCAACCATTAAGTTGATGGAAAAGTTCCCTGGAAGATTAATTATTTCTTGTGTAGAAAATGATCCAGGCATGCATTGGATGTAAATGCAGAGTTAGTGTAATTTTCAGTTCTGTTGTTTGCAATTAAAGATGTGATATACTGAGCTACAGGACATAAATTCTTGTTTCAGAAACAGCCCCTAGGGACAAGATCACAAATAAGAAGGAAAATGTTCTGGAGAAAATCAGTTCTGTCCAGAATAATTTTCAAATGGCTGGGCTGTGCAGATGATGCACACACTTTTAAGCAGACCAAAACAAGGCATTACAGCAGACAAAAGTGACTCCCCAAATTTTAATTTCCTTCTCCAGTGTGAGGGTATATAATGTTTTATTTTGTCTTTTGGTAAAACGACACCTACCCTGACATGGGGTTCTCCCTAGTGAAACTCGTCCTTTGCTGACAGCTGCTCCCAAGTGTCATCTGGAGACCAAGCCAAGGCAAAACAGCCAGCCTCCTCCAGTGTGTGTCTGCTGCTCAACTGACTACCTGCACCTCTGTTTTCTGGACAGCTGGTGACGTGAGCAGTGACCCTCAGTAACAAATGACATCCCTTCAAAGGACATGTTGACTCTAGTGTGGCTTTACTTAAAGGCTTTGAGCAAGTAGACTTATGGTCTATTCCCATGCAATAAATATCTTGCCAGGGCCAGCTGAATGAAATCATGGATGTCTGGGTGAGAACAAAAAAGTAACCACAACAGAGCCATACATATCTAGTGGGAGAAGAGGTCTGCTTGTTAACTTCACCTGTCAGTATATTTTCTGCTGAGAACAAAGGAAAAGGTTAGTCACTCCAGCATTTCTCACTACTTCTGTAGGTTATCTCTCTGCCTTGCCAACTTCTTCCTTCATGATGAAGTTCTGTGGGTGTTACGGTATACTTAGAATTTGTGCACTGCAGAGTTTGAATGAACAAAACTATTTTATTGTCTAGTGGTTATGTACGTGTTGCACCTAATTTCTGCCCTCTCCACAAGCCAGAATACCTATTTAAAGTGTACCAATGCTTATACAATGGTTACTCTGTCTGTGGGAAATTGCCTACACACAATTCCCCATCCATTACCAGCAGCACCTGTACCTTAGTACCATTTTTTGTTCTAACTTCATTTAAACTAACTTCTGTTATGTGAACATACATAACTCAAACTGATCCTTTAGTGATGATTTATTATTAGATAGCAGTAGAAGAGCTTCCATGTGATGTGAAATTTCATTATATGGCTAAGTAAAGGCAGATTTTTTGGAGTGTTTAAGGCAAAAAAGAGACATCATAATTTTTTTTCCCCTGAGGTAAGAGCACTAATTCTTAAACTCCACATCCTCTGAAAGAACTAAAGCACAGGTATATTTCAGACATGTAAAGTTTCATGGCAAAGGAGAAGAAAGAAGTGAGAGAGGTTTTGGGGGGAACAGGAACTCTTAGGATAATTTTAGCAGCTGTAGAAAATTGAGAGCAATAGAAGAGCAGTCTATTTCATAGATACGCTAAAGGTTTGTAAAATTTTCTATCTGCATTTGACTGCCAGGAAGATGTAACAGAATTGACAAGAGCTGCCATTTTAACACGAATTTTGATGGGCAAGGATGTTTGTAGTACTTAACTCCTGTGTCATATCTGTGTATCACAGGGGGTTTGACTGATTATTAGGCTGGTAGCATTAAGCTGCATCTCAGATGAGAGCTTAGAAGACTGCAAAGATTTGAGGATCAGTTAGGGATACAGAATGTTTTGTTTCAAAAGAGTCTCAAAAAAAGAAAGTGGAAAACTGAGAGGCTAACTTGATTACGTTTTAGCCCTTGGTTTGATTTGCTTGATTTGTGTCTTGATGTGTGCAGAAAGAGTGTCTGAAAGGGCAAAATCTAAAGTAAGTTTTCAGAGTAATATCTGAAGATTAATTGTTATTGTGGCTATAATAGAGTCGCACGGTTCACAAGTTATTCTGAGTTGGAAGGGACCCACAGGATCATCTAGTCCAACTCCCAAGTGAATGCCCACCCAGGGATCAGGCCCACAAACTTACAGAAGAGTTGATATTCTCTCCCTCAGCAGCCTTAGCCACTTAGCTTTTCTAAAACCCTAATCTATTCTCATCCTTCCTAAATGTCAAAAACTGAGAAGCAAATACATAGCAGGATTACCTTAGCTATAACACTGAAACGTCATCACTTGTTCCATGATATATGCCTGGTAAGGAGAGTCTGCCCAGGCCTCAGCGGTTCTGTACCCTAACAGTATTCCTTTCCCAAATACACAAAGTCAGCTGAGTAATTTCTTCCATAATGTCCTGAGCTTTCTGGATAACACTTGTTCTGGTTTCCTCTCCCATGAGAAACCAGTTGTGATTGTCTCCTATATTGCTGACCTTTACGTTCAACTCATTGTCTTTTCAGAATGTGCTCATTTCCTTTGCGTAATCTAAATGAAGAATTTTCTAATAGGGTTTGCTGCTGTTTCTCAGGTTTTGTCTCCTTTTTGGTTAATGAACAGCTCTGTGGAAAAAAAAAACCCAGATAAATTAAGGAGAGGTTTAATTTCTAGGATTTTTTCTAAAATTTCTGACTAGTGTGCTTATTTGATTTTTTTTTTTAATATCTATTGGCTTCTAAACTAAATTGAGCTATCTGCTTTCTGGTTTACTAATTTAGAATGACAGAGAAAGGAGGGATACGTACAGCTTGAGACCAAGACAGATGGAGACAGTGTTCCGAGTCTGTTAATATAAAATCTGAGACACACCAGATAAAAGGGATGTTAGAACATGACAACTTTCTTATATTATTTTGGTATTCTTTGCAGGACAAATTGTTTTGTCACAAACCCCCCACAAACTTGGAAAAACCAATTTCTAATATGGCCTTCAATATTGATAACTGCAGGGAGAAGCATTTCTAAAATGTAACAAACCCACATTTTTTCCCCACATAAAGACAAAAGCTTTTCTTTTTTCTTCTCCTTCCACTCCCGTCTTTGAAGCTGAACACCAATTCTAGTGAGAGCAGGAAATGCAAACAACTCTGAGTTACATCAGACCCCATAGCTTTCCAGACCTCTTGGTTGTTTCCAAAACATGAGATATTCTGAAAAGTTGTCTTGCAGATTTGGGGAGAAACCACCTCAGCTCCATTTATGCATTTAAAAAAAAATTACTGTTTCAGTTAATAATGGGTTTAGATAAGAACAAGTTACTGGAAACAGCAATAAGATAACAAACAGTAACAGCAACAATATTAGTAGCAAAAGGTATAAGACAATGAAAGAATTTACACAGAAAGTAAAACACCACTGGACCATGTCACTCACAACATTTTCTCCCCCAGTCAGAGAGAGTCCCTTACTTCCATGTCTGGGGGGCAACATGAGATGATATCACTTTAGGATATGGCCACACCCCCCTCCTACTCTGTCAAAAATTAACCCTGTCCTAACTGAAACTAGGACAGGAAGAGACAAAGAATTGTGCTCAAAGACATCAATGGGATGGAGCTGGGTTGTCCCTCCTGCCTTTCAGTACTCTACAGGTTGAGAAGGAAGGAAAGGGAATGAGTTTAGTTGCAAATGGTGCCTGAATACTGGAGGTAAGCAAACTAAGAAACAGACGAGGAGATGAGAGGAGTCAAAAGAATTGATAGAGATGACCTGGATAAGATCCGAGAGAGAATAAGAATGAAGGCTGAGATCGAGTAGATGAGGATTGCAACAGATTGGAAACACTGGGAAAAAGTCAAACAGACAATAAGAAATTGACTGCAAGCAAGTCCTCTACGATGCTCAATCATGCCTTATAAGCCAACTTTCCCCCCCTTCAGAACACCTTTACCTCTATGTTTCTCAGATCCAAAGCCCAGAGTGGAAGTTACAGTATGTACATGAGAGAAGATGTCTTATTCATATACTCAGAGTTTTGTGGAATCTGTGTCTCAAAAGGAAGATTTCTGCTGTCTGCACTGGGAGTTGTGATGAGGCCAGTAAAATCAACATATATGTTGTTGCTCGGAAGAGACATTGTATTCAAAGAGTTCTGACATCTACATAAATGTCTATCTCTGTAGTTGTAGTAGACAGAAGTAATTTTATAATTTAATTTTGCAATTTCACCTGACGAGCATAGATTTCCTTTGTCTGCTAAAGTCAACTACATATTACCTTTAGAAAAATACAGCATGTTTTTGCTTTCTAGTTAATGATGGCATTTGAATGACATATTATAGAGTAATTATTTAGGGTGTGATCTAAATTTTTTATGTAGAGTAGGTAAGTAGAAAAATACAAGGCTGTGTTTCCTGAGGAGCCCTTGTGCCTCTTTTAATTCTTTTCCTCATTTTTAATTACATATCTTTTCTGGATTTTCATGGCAATTATAAATTCATCTTGTTCCTTTACATCTACTTTTCTTTCAGTAAAGTGCTTGAAGAAGTTGTTTAATGAGTCTAAAGCTTACTGCTTGCCAAATGTCCAGGAATCACACAACGTATTTGTGTTTTGCAGATGTTGATGGAGGTCAGCAGTCCATATGTTGGAAATTTTATTTTTACAGGACACAACATCACATCCATTGAGTGTCAATACTGATTTTTCACTACTGGATTTCAATTTTCTCATAATTTCGTGGGTTTAGATATGATCTTATTTCTAGATATACTTTTTCTAAATCTTAGGACACTTCAGTTTATATTCACAGGATTTCTCTCTTGTCCTGGGTGTTTTCATTTGATATATTTGTGTAACTTTCTAACTAATTCATTAATAACAATTCCAAATAGCAAAAGCAATGTAAGACTGTTACAGCTTTTCTGTTCGATAATTAGCAGTTGTTGCTGATTTCTTTTAAACAATAGCATTAGACTGGTAGATACTGTCAGTGATTCTACATATCTACTAATCACTTTTCCATTGTAGCAGTCCATCAAACCTGTTATGAAATCATCTTATCTTACTGTATAAATAAGATGTGTCTCACTACAGAAGGACAAAATACAGAAGGAAAGGTGAGAACTCTGAGGAAATAAGAACAAAGAAATAAATCTCCTGCAGTCAGAGACAACAAAGGAAACAATGCAGAGAGAAATGTACTGGTTTAGTGTAAATTGCATTTTGATTAGACTCAGAAAGAGAGCTGTGGAAAAGAAAGCCAAAAAGACAAGATATCCAGTTTAACGTTTCAGGTGTGGGGAAGAGTTTTGAGTAACTTTTTTTAGCTTTATACAAAAAATTTTTTCTCATGCATTTGATACTGACAGAGAAGTGGGACATTCCAAAAGCCAGACTGGTCTCTTTGCGCGCTGTCCCCTCCC
>WEKX01013976.1:0-20180 GCA_013390025.1 Pitta sordida | reverse complement strand
CCCCCCCCCCCCCCCCCCCCCTTCTAATAATGCTTAAATCTGCTCTTGAATAGCTTGATTTTCTAACCTTAGCATAATTGTCTCGAGTGCTGCCATCTTTGGCTCCTTCTTTGCTGCCTTTTATGTTGAGTTAGTGGAAGCACTGATAAGTACCATGAAGATAAGCCATGAAGAATTTCCTCTTGACTGAAATTCTACAGAAGTCTACAACACACTCTTCTGGCATGTGTAGACAGCTCTCCAAACATCAAACTGTCTTTGATGCAGACAAATACAGACTATACAGATGAATTTGCAGAATCCTGTTGTGTTTTATGTTCTGTCTGACCTTTTCAAAAACTGGAATAGAGGGCACTGTATAAGAAACCAAGTGCCCCTTTGTCAATGCTGCTAACTGAAAAATACTTCCTCAATAAATGCAGGAGGTTGGTTATGTATTTTTCAGTTTTACTGGGTTAAGATATCTCTTTACTAGTTGAAATCTGGCCCTTTCTTTCAGAAGAATTTGTGGAGAGTGAAGTGTTGACAGGCTAATTCATTTTAGAAGGATGAGAATTTGAAAAGATTATGAGATTTCATTCAAAGAAGACTCTTCATTCAAAGAAACTCTGACAGCACTCCTTGCCATAGGAGGCCCCAGGTGTCTCAATGTTGCAAAGTTAGGGTTTCCCAGGCCCCAAGAGCGCTGACCTGAGCCTGGGGACACCCCTTCCCCACGATGGAGGCAGTGCAAGCATGCATGGTGGCAGCAGCCCGGCCGCAGCTGCGGAAGTGGCAGTGTGGCCGAAGAGAAGCCTAGGTGTTTTCCGGGGGTCTCTCCAGGCAGAGAGGGATCAGAAGTGCTTCCCTTTGCTCCCTTGTGCTGTAAGAGCCCATGGGGAGGAGTGGAAAAGTCTCCCTTGTGCTTCGAAGTGGTGGGGGGGTGGAGTGATGGGCATGGCCTGTATGCATATTAATGTTCCACATGTGTTTGCGACTTAGACGTTTCATGAGACCCTGACAAGACTCCTTCCTCGTGAAGGGTGAAGTATTACTCTATTGTACGTTGCAATGCTGTCAGAAAAATCTATGCAATAAGTATCTTCCTCAGCATCAGAAATTCTGTAACTGGGAAAAGAATTAATCAAATAAAAATGAAACAGATACTTGCATTTTATAATATTGCAAAACAAAAGTCATGTAATACTATTTACTATATTTTATCCAAATAGAAGCAATAACTCCAAGAGGATAGAACCACAAATGCTTTTATATACTGAGTCTTAGACACCTGTCTCTGGGCTTTTTAGTTTAATTCAGGTTTTTATAGTGTTCAGACTATTTTTCTTTTTCCAGTTATGTTTTATTCAGTAATAGTGTCAATGTCTATTAACAATAAATATAATTACTAGCTAATAATTTGATTCAAAAAAGCTTTCCTCTTTTTGTGAAATGAAGAAGAGAAAAGTGATGCTCAGGTCCTCATGCAGTGTATATTTGAGGACATTCAATATTGTCAAATTGAACTTTGTGAGCATCACACCAACAGCTCACAAACAGGCAAGGGAAAGGCAGAAAATACTCTTCTTTTAAAGTAGTAAAAGTGCTCTAATAGTGCATATGCAGAGAAAGACAGTTTCAGAAACACACCCAAAGCAAATTCATACTGAATTTCAGCAGGAAAAAGCTACTCTGAAAATAATTTATTCAAAAGGAGAAAATTATCTTCTTATTAAATCTCACTTCTAATGAAAGATGGATTCAAAATCTTGGACCTAAACAATCTTGAATTACTTTGGATCTAGAAATCAAATCCACCATTGGAATTCTTCCAAACCAAATGATAAATGTGAACAGTCACATTAATCTTTACTTCTCCACAACAGATATAAAGCCTCAGGGGAAAAAATAATAATTTTTACGTATGAAGGGAAAGGAGGAAAGAATTTATATATGCCAAAGAGTACTAACGAATTTTTAAAAGAAAGGGAAAATACTTTTAATAATTTAACTTCCAACATTAGTTTTTGTCTCCAGATCATATGCCAATGTTCTCTGAGTTTAGATGTGCTACTTCTGATTATTAGAATTTATAGGACTGTCCTCCTACAAAGTTAGTCTGCCAGTAATTATTATAATTATTAATTATTATATATAATAATATTATATATCATTCAATGTTCAGTGAACACAAATTAACCATGAAAGACCTTACAGAAGAATGCATTACCTCGCAATATGTGACATGTTGGAACCTAACAATGTAACAGTAAAACACAATCAAATGTGCGTGTTGCCAATGATATACAGTAATGCCTCACTGCATTGTGACGCCTCCATTGCAACCTTGCTGGTTTGTGAGAAAATCTTCTCACAAATCTGCCTCATCGTTATGGTTTAGGGCTTTTTTTGCTGCTCTGGCAGCGAGGGGGTTAACAGCTCAGCTCTCAGCTAGCTCGCTGCCATGGCATTCAAGGTTATAGAGATAGAGACGTTTCTGTGAATAACATATTAGGGAGAGAAGAAAAAAAAGTTTAGTAGCAAGATGTAGGTGCCGGCTCAGAACCTGCGTTGAGAAGCTGAAAGCCCGAAGGCCCCCCCAGGCCCATGAGAGAAGNTGTTAGTTAGTAAATAAATCCTTCATATTCTTTACTTGTAGCTTGCCTTGCTTTTTTGCCTGTGACCAGTTTTATTTTCCAGTTTTTCTCCTCCAGAAGAGGTTGTGTGGAATCTCTGGCATCCAGCCAGGGTCAAACCATGACACTCAGTGATTCACAGAGCTTCCCAGCCAGCACATGCACAGCACCTCTGCTTCACCGAGGGGTAGTGCTGGTGCTCCCCATGGGGCGGGACTGGCCTGGCCCCGCAGGGAGGGCTTGCAGTACCTCTCGCTCCCGTGGTGTTTATGGTCCCATGGCGTCATGTCCCAGTCTCTGCCCCGCTCCTGTGTGTCTCCATGCCTGGTCCCTATAGCAGAAGGTTCATGCCACAGTATGCCCTGGGGAGCTGCTGAGACCCAGCATAGCACCGCCACAAGTCATGCCGTCCCCTGTTACTATAAGCCCAGCCAGGGGACTGACCCCCACTGGTGTTACTGTTTCCATGGCTACAGGTGGGGAGGGCAATGCAGTCTGTGCTCAGGGACTGTGCACATGGTGCACCTGATGACGTAGCCCCAGAGAAAATGCCCCATGTAAGTGGGGTTGGGATGGCCACAGCGACGGTGAGACAAGTGCTGTGTGCTGGGATGGGGCAACAGTGGGACATGCCCACAAGTTAAGGTTTCCCAGGCTCCAAGAGTGCCGACCTCATCCCCAGGACACCTCTTCCCTGCCATGGACCCAGAGCTTCCCCACCACAGAGGCAGTGCAAGCATAAGCGGTGGCAGCAGCCCAGTGTCAGCTGTGGAAGCAGCAACGTGGCCGAAGAGAAGCCCAGGGATTCTCCAGGGAGTCTCCCCAGGCAGAGAGGGCTCAGAAACGCTTCCCTTTACTCCCCTGTGCTGTGAGAGCCTGTGGGGAGGAGTGGAAAATGCTCCCCAGTGCTCCTGGTTGGCTGGGGGTGGAGCAATGGGCATGGCCCTGTGTGCATATTAATGACCTGTGCATGTTTGCGACTTAGACGTTTCATGAGACCCTGACAAGACCCCTTCCTCGCGAAGGGTGAGGTATTACTTTATTTACCTTATTCCCCACCTTAAGCCTTGTCTAGATGTGTTGCCAGGATATGTAAGATATGCGTTTAATTTCCCCAGTTAAAGAATTCAGGAGTACTGACTGTACAGCTGCTCTTCCTCACCCTCTTCCATTCAGTCTGTACTTTATACAGAAAGGCGGGAGTGAGATCGAATTGCTGAATTATTTAAAAAACATTTTTAGGTACCTAGTCTCTGTGGAAGATTGGGTGCTAAAGAGATGGAGGTTATTACGAACAGCCTACACACCTGATTTGGAAGAATAATCTCTGGAAAAAGCTGGGTTGCTGCTATTTTTTTCCCTGCACTCTTTGCTTTCCCTGTTTCCTAGTCTTCTCCATGCTCAGTAGTCTGCTTGTGTTTGTCCTCATCAGACATTGCTTTGGGTTCTTGGGCACTGGGATTTTTTTTCTTAATGAACCCCTGAGCACTGAAAATCTGTGTTGCAGCCCCAGCAGAAATTATTCTACAGGTTAGCCTGAAATAATTAGGTGTTATCAAACCCCCCCAACTGTTTTACAGGTGAAAACTTCCAATCTTGCTTAAAAGCCTGTTACTGTGAACCCTCTAAATTTGCAGGGGATCAGGTGTTCTCTGGTGCCATGAATGTCCTTTCCCATGAAGATAGGTGCATCATAAATATGCAAATAAGCCAGGCACATTGCCCTGCCCCCCTCAGATGCTGAGCACTGGAGGTGCCGCTCCACACTCTCAGATGGGTCAGGGAAGTGAAGGGAATCTCTTCTGATGCTGGGGTAGTGGCACCACCTCTGGAAATGGTCTCAGGGCAGCAGCGGAGCAGAGAGCAGCACTGGGTCCTAAAGCTAGCTCACACCACCTCTGGGAACAGTCCTAGGGCAGCAGCTTACGTGGACTAGCGCTGGGTCCTAGAGGTAGCCTGCACTGCCTCTGGGAACAGTCCTGGGGCAGCAGCTCACAGGGACCGGTGCTGGGACCCCAGGGCCAGCCCACACCACCTCTAGGAATGGTCCTGGGGCAGTGGCTTGCAGGGACGAGTGAGAAGTGCTGCCCCGGCGCTCTGCAGGGCTGGCCATCCCACTCCACTGGGGAGTAAACAATAACTGTAAACAACAGGAGATAAACACTTATCTACAGAAAAGGTTTTGCGAAGCAGAACTGACCAGTAGATACCTTCAAAATATTTTTAGGAACCCAGCAGATAGATGTTTAACTCCATGTGAGAAATAAATACAGTCGTACCTCCGTATTTGCTGGTTACAGGTCTCCTGTGAGTCCCGCGAATTGCCCAATCTGCGAACATGGGCATGCCATGAATATGGCAATTTATTGCCATGAATATGGAAACTTTGCAACACTGCAACAGCCTGAGGCCCCTTACAGTGGCAGGGGGCATTGGTGTTGGGGCTTTTTTCCCTTTAACTGCGGCGGATACGATATGCCTGCTTGTCCCCAGGGAAAGGAAGTCCCTGCTTGCATTCCACAGGCACTGCACTGCAGGAGCACTTTTCCTGGGGCTATGTATATCACCAGGTGTGCCAGTTGCTGGGCGCGCAGCCCCCGGGGACAACACAGCACTTGGCGCTTGGATTCCACCTCAGTTAGCACACCTTCTGCCACCGGCATTGCCTCCCCTGCCTGTAGCTAGGAAACAGTAACACAGACACACACACAGGCTCCTGGCATGGGCAGGCAGACAGTCCAGGCTGCCTGCCATGGCAGAACAGGACTGCGCTGTGCTGTGTGTTACAGTAGACTTCCCAGCTCCTGGCATGGACAGGCAGGCGGCTCAGGCTGCCTGCCAACGGCAGAACACGACCGCACCATGCTATGGTGCCACAGGACTATACGCCACCTCCATGAATAGCTTTTCATAAAAATCACTGGTTCTTTTAATTTCTGGCCTGAAAAAAAGTAACACTAATAAATATCTTAAATAGCATTTCAGTGACAAATTTGAAGCCAGACTTTTCCAGAAGTGTAAAGATTTCTGAGATATGTCTGTAGCAGGACATTTAAGCAAGTAGTTCAGATAAGCTATTCCTGATATGAATAAATTTATCTGATTTCATAATTTCTCACAAGAACTTAATGTAGCTACCTGCATCTATTTTAGAGTAAAATTCACTGTGAAGAAATACCAAGAAAATGAAAAGATACATTAAGTGAACTTTTTAGGAAAGTATTAAGGCTACTTATGTTTCTTACAATTGTACCACCTTCGATGGGCTTTTGCGTAGCCCAGGTCTCCTCTCTATACCACGCAGTGTGGTATGTGGGCTTCAAGCATGAAATTTGATAGATCTTTTATCTTTTTAGATAGATCTTTTTAGATTTTACAGATCTATGCTTGGCTCTCAGACTACTAGAAATGGGAGAGAATATTTGCAATGACTGTCTTACGTTAAGCTAAATGTGCACATACAGAACAAGATCTACTAATAATGACAGATCTTTTTTTCCTCCTACTATCTATTTTATGCAGTAAGTCTATAAATGAGATTTCCCCTTCATTTCTATAATCTTATAATTAATTAAGAGCTGAGCATTAATGCAGTACTAAAAAGTGAATTCTCCAAGTTTCAAAAGAAAATATTTCAATTCTCTATATTCTTTTCAAAATTCCTTTTCTAAATTTTAAAAGAAATAATCACCTGTTAAAGAAATATTTCCATAGGCTTCAATGTATTGCTCAGTTCTTTCAACATGCTATGCATATCACAGTTTACTAAAATAAGAAGATAACATATCTGTGGGCCAGAAAGCCATACAATGTAACTGCTCCCAGTAGAAAGCAGAGCACTGTGAAATGTCTGACACAAGCCCAAAGGCAAACTTTTGTGCATTGGAATAAGATCTGCAAAACTGGAGAGTTTGACCCATATTTTGCATTCTTGGAACTCTGGTTTTGCTTTTAGAATCAATGAACTTTGGATTAATTTTTTTTGTTCTTGACTGCTTGTTGCATCTTCATTCATACCTGTAGGAACATTTTTAAACACATATTACTGAGGTAAACCGAAGTGAGATGGATGCCAAATGTAGGTCTCAGTGAATGTGCAGAATATATATTTCATTTTGAATCCATTTCAATGAGTACTGCATAGCCTTGGACACAAAAGCTCTGCTCTGTTTTGAAGTCAGTTTCTGTGTTATATGCTCAGCCTCCCAGAGGGAGTTGCTGGCAAGGGCCCAAGACGCTGTACTTACAGATGAATGCTCTTTGCTTATCATAGTGCAGCGCAGGGATTGATGGAAATACAGCATTGCATTACCAGGAGATGTGGGGTTTATGAGCAGCACGCAAAAACCTGGAGAGGTCTTCAAGAGGGTGCACTGACAGATTTAACATTAGAGATCTTTGAAAACAGATTTGGGTTTTTTTCGGGGTGTGGGGGGGTGTACGATAATTTCCTCATCAATATGTTCCCTACCTCTGATTAAGAAGTGAAAACTAACAGTGTCTGCAATACAGTATTTGGGAGAAACTGAATTTTTATATTCCGACTGCACTTTCTTAAATAGTGTCTCAGTTGAAACATTCAGCTTCTTACAGCCCAGACTGTAGCAGTATTTCAGTTTCTATACTTGTTTTTGTTCTCCTTTATTTCACAACATCTGTTAACCAGCTGTGTTTCTAGCTACTATTTTATTGCTGTTTATTTTGTTACACACAATAATCTTCAGCTCAAAAAGAAGCAGGGACTGGAAAATTAGGGGGATGGAGGGCAGTTTTATGTGCTGCTTGTCTTCTGAATAACATTGTGTTGTCAGCAGGTATGTACTCAGGCACCTAGGTCCAAGGAGAGTAAGTTCATATTTTTTCCAGGTTTTCACTTCCTCTTTACATTCCTTGACTTATTTTTGCCCCTGCTGTATTTTAATTACTATTTCACTTATTACAAATGTCCACATTGCAAAATTAACTTTTGTAGCTATGATGACTTTGCCTAACCAAATTTATTTGGAATCTCACAATAAGTGTAAAGAAAGGTCAGCAAATTTTTTCTCCAATAATAAGGCACATGTTCCTACCTGTATTGAAGGAAGTTTATCTTGTGTGCAGATTCCCCACTATCAAATTTGACATATAGTCCCCACGTAAGATATTTAACACAGATTAATCTTTCAAAACACAAAAGGGCTCTGGTATTTTTAAATTGTTATGTTCTTCCTTTTCCACATTTATCTCACTCTACTGTTGCTGCAAATAAAATGGGTTCTTATGTTCATCCCACTTTATAGTCACATATTCGAACCCTCTCTAGAGTTTGCCTCTTTCCATGTACTTTCCTAGCAGTTAGGAATAATGAGAAAGTTTTCCCCCAAATTGACAAAACTTAGCAGCATTTGCAACTCATTTTGCATGTCTTGAATTTTCTTGCCTAATTAAAACCCCCTCATTTTCCTTCTCAAGTTTTAAAGTTAACACAAACAAAATACGCAATGCTCTATTGATCTGCTGATCAGTGTTGTTCTCTGAATAATAAATCTTAACAGCGCCAATGGTAATCGTTTGATGTATTGCTCTAATATTTGAATACATGCATCCAGAACACTGCTCATCACCCAAGCAAGTCAGAATATTCACAGTTTTTGGTGACAAATTATGTGCTTGTCAAGAGCAGGGCTCACCTGAGATGCATTAAGAACAGAGACAAAATGCTCATTATCAACTCATTTGTTCTCATTTATAAGAAAGAGAATCCCACCTGACTATCACAAACAAAAGCAGAATGTCATCTTAGGGAAGTGATTATATTTCACTGTTACAAGCATCCTTTTCTCTTTTAGCAGTCTTGTGTCAATGTTTATTCCCTGATGCTTAATACAAATGGATTTGTTTAATTTTCTTTGCTCCACATTTTGCTACAGATGTTTTGTTGTGGCTATGTGTTAGCAAATATTTAATTAGTATTGTCTTTTTCCATCCTGGAAATACAAAGAATAAAATTATTTCAGAACATCGGTTTAAATACTGATTTATCTTGAATGCAAAACACATCAAGTAGTCTTTAATTTTTTGTTTAAGTCAAAACTTCTGCCCAAGCAATTGTGTGTGGATCTAGATGTAGCTTCCAGCTGTGCTGTTATTACAGTCAGTCCTATTTCACTTAAACTTATCCCTACTTTTTATTCTATGAAAAATAATTGAGCATATACCCATCACTAACCTTGAACTGGCTAACACCGGTACTTGTATTGCCAGTTGCATGATAAAAATAGGTAAAAAGAAGTTGGAAAATCTTTTGGGGAAATAGGATAGATGAGTTTGTGCTGAGCTACTACTATTCTCTGAACAAAACAATTTAAAGGTGGCTGGTGTTTGTCTGCTCTGTGTTGCAGTGTCTTAAACCCTCAATAGTAAGCATGTGGGATACATATTAGGAGCTTGATTCTTTTCCTAGGGTGTAAAAAATAAAACCTACTGTAGTACAGAGATACTTAAAATAATTTTTAAGTCATCCACCTGTGTTTGATTTCAGTAGTACTGCATCTTTGCCAGCTTTGAGGTTAAAAAATGAGAGCAGGGCCAGATTTTGTTGACTGTTAAAGTAAAGGTAATAATGTGCTCACTTGTTTGTGCAATGAACCAGTTTGTCAATGCAGTTATCTTGTGGGCAATTTTTAGCAAGAAATATTCCTGGGCTTGTTTGAGTACTGTACATGTTTGTGACTTAATGAACATGGGTTGAAATATGTAAATAGGGGTTCTGTATATTCACAGTATTCACAGTATAGATAAGGTTGGAAAGGACCTCAAAGGTCATCTAGTCCAACCTATAGTCCAACTAACCTATCCNTCTCTTTCCACCTGATCACTCTCTAAGTAATCCATCCCCAGGCCATAGTTCTGCATTTGGTTGTAATAACCAAAATGCAGAACATTAAATTTCATTCTATTGGAGTCTGCCCATCTCTCCAGTCTGTCCAGGTCTCTCTGCAGGGCCTTCCTACCCTCTAAATGATCAACATGGGCTCCGAACTTGGTGTCATCTGCAAATTTGCTCATGATGGCCTCAATCCCATGATCAATATCATCAATGAAGATGTTGAACAGGACCAGACCCAACACCGACCCTTGAGGGACACCACTAGTAACCGGTTGCCAACTAGATGAGACACCTTTTACCAGCACTCTCTGGTCTCGACCATTTAACCAATTCCTAACCCAGCAGAGAATATTCCTGTCAAAGCCCCTTGCTGCCATCTTCCCCAGGAGATGTCATGGGCGACTGTGTTGAATGCTTTACTGAAGTCCAGATATATTGCTGTATTGTGGCAAAAATACAGAGCAGGCAGAGCAAGATGAAAACAATGTACAATATTAAATGGATATTGGATGAAAATATGTACAGTGCATTAATTCATTGTTGTATAACTTTCTTCTCCAAGGGAAAGGAATGTTGAAGAAAAGCACAGAGTGAAAACTCATCAAGCTTGAAAAGTCATTGTGGGAATTTTTGAGTCTTTCCATTACTTTCAGTGGAAATGTTAAAGATTACAGTAGCTAGGATCATCTACTGCCTGAAAGTAGCTGCACTTTAGATCAAGTTTCTGGGTTTGTGTTTGTGTTGTGAGCGTTGTGCACTGATTATCAAAAATCTGTATTTGAAGCCTCTACTCACTCCTGCTTAAGAAAATGAGGCACCAGCCATTCAGTGCAGGAACCAGCTTTGACCAGGGCGTGTGGGAATGACTGCACACAACAAAGACAAGGGAAGGCTTTTTGTGCACTTCCTGTCTTGCAAAGTCCTCAGTGCTGTATTGTGGAATCCAGCCTCAGCTCTACCACTTTAAAAGGCTTATTTTCAGCTCAGTCTTCTGTCATTTCAATGACGGCATCCTTAGGAAGATAAGTGTGTTGTGCTTTGATATAGCACTAAATAATATGCCTTACGCACAATTTAATATGCAACTCAGTGGCCCAGTCCAAAATATCTAACCTGCTCGGTGCTGAAGATCATCAGTCAGCCTTATGAAGTTCATAATTTTCTTTTCTCTCACATTTTAGATATGTGCTTTATCTCCAGGAAATACCACTAGAAACCATTCTTCTCCTATTTCCTCCAGCTCAAACTTGTAAAGTTTGAACTCAGAAAAACAAAAAAGGAGGAGAATTCATAACCTCAGTGGAATACATTGAATCAGGAAAATGATGACTTTATTTTTCTGTTTCAGTTTGGGTCTATTTCCAGTCTTGACTGCATGTGCTGAGAAGGCTGAGGTCAGAGAACCAGATATTGAGTAGCCAAGCAGGACAAGTATTTTTATCCATCCATACCTGTAATTTCTTTTCATAATAGTTTCCAAACTTTTCATATTATGGGTTTCCAGGCTGCTCTTTTGACTGGTAGAGGTCATTGTAAGGCTATATATACATAGTCACATATATATCTATATCTATCTGTTTTCTTTCATTTCAGATTTCAAGGTTCTTGGGACAGAGGTCACCTTGTCATTCTCTGTACTCATTGAAGTTGTGTGGTACTGCAAATAAATAAAGGAGGATCAGGTGTGGTATTTTAGGCTGTGAACACAATTGAATTTGAATAGCACAAACAATTCTAATATTATAGTATTGTAACAAATGGTTCTGCATGAGAAGAAAGCGCATGAGTTTTTCATGTCAAGTGCTAGCTATGTCTAAAGGGAGAAGAAATGTTACTGAAGACATGACTCTGAATATATGGCACATATATGCATTCTATAATAAACACTGCACTGCTCTTAGTAACTGTAATAGCACTTGTAAACCCATACTATCATCCAGGGTCACTTTCCACAAGGTCTTCAGTCCTATCAGAGAAGCAGGAGACCAATAAGAACAGTGTTTAAAATCACTATTACCTTTCCCCACCCCCACCCCCCCCAAGTTCTAAATTCATGATTTTCATAAATATTTTGGAGGCAAGGGAAAGGAAACGCTCCGTTGTAGTGGTTACTATATGTAAAGATCAAAGTCTGTTTTCTAAAGGACCTTTAAACCTGCATAATTTTGGACAAGATGCTTGAAAACATGACTTGTATAGTCATATAGTATGTATACATAAGGCTTCTATGACCCAATTATACCAATAAATTCTGTGCATTTGCACAGCGCTCCCATTATTGGTAGCTTATATGTATATCCTAGTTCTTTTGAAGAGCAAGCCAGTCGTACAAGAAGCTGCAAAGGTCTAAAGGTCTTCCTTTGAGAATGCAATGGAGCAGCAAACATTTTTGGCATAGAAGACAGTGATGAAACACAGCTGGAAAGAGAAAGCAAACTGGGAAAATAAAATTCTTTCGGCTCTTGGGCCTGAATATGCTGAGTAAAGAATGCAAACTTAAAGCAAACAAAGCAACAAAAAAACCCCTGGAAAAGCATACACATGGTTAGCTGTGCACTCCCAAAATGATTACTCAGGAAATCTAATTTTAGAAATGGAAATTATGGTGGATAATTACCTGACTGTTCTTAGGAACCTTTGCTCTTAGCTCAGACTCAGCAGAAGCACCTTATTTAGCCTACAGAAAATGTCAGGTAATTTCAATTACCTTTGATTTCAGTAACAAAGAACCTGGTCAATTTGAAGTACTTTGCATTTGCTAAGGGCATGCAGATTCATAGTCATTACACATTGGCTAATATAGGGTAACTTTTTTACTTGGTATTAGCTTGTGAGGCTAATCCTCTGGTATCAGTTTACTGAATTTTCTATGGTTTTCACTATTCTATAACTTTTTATTTTTAGTGGGAGTCAAGACAGATTTATAATATAACATTTCAGATTTTCATTGTCTCTTCTTTTACAGCTTTTGACACCATTTTTACATAAATACAGTGAACCTCCGCATAGTCGCGATCTGTAATTTGCGAGATCCCATACTCGCTCTTGATTTTCCGGCGAGCTGTGGGACCTGGCTGGTGCACAGAATCTACCGCGACCCAAGTCTGCTCGGCGCCCAGCCCCGCCGCTTGCGCGGCTCGTGTCGCCAGCCCCGCCCCATCCCGGTCACACAGCTCGCACAGCCTGGTCCCTGCTCGCACAACCAGCCCGGTCCCCGGTTCCCCGTCCCCGGTTCCCGGTCCCCTGCCCTGCTCGCACAGCCAGCCCTGTTCCCACTCGCACAGCCAGCCCTGTCACCGCTCCTCCACCCCACTCGCACGGTGAGCACAGCCAGTCCCATCCCCAGTCGCCCCCCCTGCTGCTCGCATGGTGAGCACAGCCAGCCCCAGGCCCGGCCACTCCCGTTGGTGTGGTGAGCACATCCAGACATCTGAAACAAGCTCTCAGGACCGTCCCCCAGACCTTATTAGGGGAGGGGGCGTGGCTACGGACGTGGCTTACTTGACTACGTAGTGGGGTCACTATCTTTGGGGATTCCAAGACTCACGTGAGGAGGACCAAACCAAACAGCCCGTGAGTAATGGGGGATCACTGTACCTCCATAATCTGCTTATGTAAACAAGTAATTTATGACTTCCAGGAATAGAAACAGCAATAAAATTCCTTGTTTTACACACAGATTTGATCATTTAGCTTGTAATAAAAGGGAAATAGGTTCTAAAAGGGAAATAGGTTCTACATTGCAGTAGATGCTCTCTGTTTGATGGAAAATAGTATCTTTCATTTAGATTTTAAATCAGCATTGTATGTTAAAACTCTGGCAATTATCCCTTTCCACCCTAAATCTACCTACTAGATGTACCATGCAAGATAACTTTGCAAGTAAGATATCAACTTGGCATCTTTACTTCATTGAGAGGAGCTCCCATTAGAATGGAGCAAACTTTTTCTCTTCTGTCTTCACGTCTTCTCTGGATGATGTGTTCATCACTGGTCCAGCAGCTGCTAATAGCAAGGANTTGTCATTCTCTGTACTCATTGAAGTTGTGTGGTACTGCAAATAAATAAAGGAGGATCAGGTGTGGTATTTTAGGCTGTGAACACAATTGAATTTGAATAGCACAAACAATTCTAATATTATAGTATTGTAACAAATGGTTCTGCATGAGAAGAAAGCGCATGAGTTTTTCATGTCAAGTGCTAGCTATGTCTAAAGGGAGAAGAAATGTTACTGAAGACATGACTCTGAATATATGGCACATATATGCATTCTATAATAAACACTGCACTGCTCTTAGTAACTGTAATAGCACTTGTAAACCCATACTATCATCCAGGGTCACTTTCCACAAGGTCTTCAGTCCTATCAGAGAAGCAGGAGACCAATAAGAACAGTGTTTAAAATCACTATTACCTTTCCCCACCCCCACCCCCCCCAAGTTCTAAATTCATGATTTTCATAAATATTTTGGAGGCAAGGGAAAGGAAACGCTCCGTTGTAGTGGTTACTATATGTAAAGATCAAAGTCTGTTTTCTAAAGGACCTTTAAACCTGCATAATTTTGGACAAGATGCTTGAAAACATGACTTGTATAGTCATATAGTATGTATACATAAGGCTTCTATGACCCAATTATACCAATAAATTCTGTGCATTTGCACAGCGCTCCCATTATTGGTAGCTTATATGTATATCCTAGTTCTTTTGAAGAGCAAGCCAGTCGTACAAGAAGCTGCAAAGGTCTAAAGGTCTTCCTTTGAGAATGCAATGGAGCAGCAAACATTTTTGGCATAGAAGACAGTGATGAAACACAGCTGGAAAGAGAAAGCAAACTGGGAAAATAAAATTCTTTCGGCTCTTGGGCCTGAATATGCTGAGTAAAGAATGCAAACTTAAAGCAAACAAAGCAACAAAAAAAACCCTGGAAAAGCATACACATGGTTAGCTGTGCACTCCCAAAATGATTACTCAGGAAATCTAATTTTAGAAATGGAAATTATGGTGGATAATTACCTGACTGTTCTTAGGAACCTTTGCTCTTAGCTCAGACTCAGCAGAAGCACCTTATTTAGCCTACAGAAAATGTCAGGTAATTTCAATTACCTTTGATTTCAGTAACAAAGAACCTGGTCAATTTGAAGTACTTTGCATTTGCTAAGGGCATGCAGATTCATAGTCATTACACATTGGCTAATATAGGGTAACTTTTTTACTTGGTATTAGCTTGTGAGGCTAATCCTCTGGTATCAGTTTACTGAATTTTCTATGGTTTTCACTATTCTATAACTTTTTATTTTTAGTGGGAGTCAAGACAGATTTATAATATAACATTTCAGATTTTCATTGTCTCTTCTTTTACAGCTTTTGACACCATTTTTACATAAATACAGTGAACCTCCGCATAGTCGCGATCTGTAATTTGCGAGATCCCATACTCGCTCTTGATTTTCCGGCGAGCTGTGGGACCTGGCTGGTGCACAGAATCTACCGCGACCCAAGTCTGCTCGGCGCCCAGCCCCGCCGCTTGCGCGGCTCGTGTCGCCAGCCCCGCCCCATCCCGGTCACACAGCTCGCACAGCCTGGTCCCTGCTCGCACAACCAGCCCGGTCCCCGGTTCCCCGTCCCCGGTTCCCGGTCCCCTGCCCTGCTCGCACAGCCAGCCCTGTTCCCACTCGCACAGCCAGCCCTGTCACCGCTCCTCCACCCCACTCGCACGGTGAGCACAGCCAGTCCCATCCCCAGTCGCCCCCCCTGCTGCTCGCATGGTGAGCACAGCCAGCCCCAGGCCCGGCCACTCCCGTTGGTGTGGTGAGCACATCCAGACATCTGAAACAAGCTCTCAGGACCGTCCCCCAGACCTTATTAGGGGAGGGGGCGTGGCTACGGACGTGGCTTACTTGACTACGTAGTGGGGTCACTATCTTTGGGGATTCCAAGACTCACGTGAGGAGGACCAAACCAAACAGCCCGTGAGTAATGGGGGATCACTGTACCTCCATAATCTGCTTATGTAAACAAGTAATTTATGACTTCCAGGAATAGAAACAGCAATAAAATTCCTTGTTTTACACACAGATTTGATCATTTAGCTTGTAATAAAAGGGAAATAGGTTCTAAAAGGGAAATAGGTTATACATTGCAGTAGATGCTCTCTGTTTGATGGAAAATAGTATCTTTCATTTAGATTTTAAATCAGCATTGTATGTTAAAACTCTGGCAATTATCCCTTTCCACCCTAAATCTACCTACTAGATGTACCATAAAAAAATGACACTGAATTTAGTATATAACCTTCTAATACACGTATTATCTATCAAAGAAAAGGCTGTTTTATCAGCTGTCATAACAAGGAATTGCAAAATGGCAGGCAGTTAATGTAATGAAGATCTTTTTCTCCCAGGTGTTTATATATTTTCTATCACATTAAGACAATGCCAACTGAACACTGGATGCTACTGCATAAGTAATCAAAATCCACTTTAGTACAGTGGTAAGTGTTCCCACCTGGCATGTGGGAGACCTGGGTTCAATTCCTGCCAGGGAGACAGTGTTAAGAGTTGGACTTGATGATCCTTGTGGGTCCCTTCCAACTCAGAATATTCTGTGATTCTGTGATTATTTCTGGAGTTATCCATGCTTAGCTAGCACCTCAACTGTTGGGACAAAATGACTGGGTTTGTGGGTTTGGGTGGTTGTTTTTATATGCAAAAAGCCCCTTAAAGACCTAATTAAATAAAATGTGGAGAGTAGAAATTTGATCTCTAAATTTAAAGTAAAATTATGATTTTCAGTAAAGTAGTCAAGTAAAAGCAAACAAATGTCGAATTTAGAATAATTCCATATATTCAGAGCAGTCCAGGCAAAATTTGAGAGCAAGATAACTTTGCAAGTAAGATATCAACTTGGCATCTTTACTTCATTGAGAGGAGCTCCCATTAGAATGGAGCAAACTTTTTCTCTTCTGTCTTCACGTCTTCTCTGGATGATGTGTTCATCACTGGTCCAGCAGCTGCTAATAGCAAGGAATTAGCAGTCTGCCCCTGCTAGTTGTTCTCCAGCTCCGCGGGAGTGAGCTCCGCGCTGCTGCTCAGCAACCAGCAGTGTGCACGTGGATACGCAGCCAGCATGGAGCTGGGCACAGAAAAAGCCTGGAGACATTAGGATTTGGAAGGCTGTTTGTAAATGAACCTGTCCCCAACAATCTGCTTCCCTGAAGTCATTGCCCAAACTGCTTATTTCTGTAGCTGCCAGCACTGAGGTTTGATGGACTGTGTTCACTAAGAAACAGGAACCAGGGAAGAAGGGAGGCATCTTTCCATATCCTTCCAAGAGAATTAGCACAGAAACCCAAAGCACTGGTTCTGGAGAGAAAGGATAAATCCTGTTGAATTTAGTGGTTCTGGATTCAGATTCTAATTCAGGACACTGTATTTAGTATCTGCTAGAGAGATGGGAGATGCCTGCGAGAGGCAGAGGGAGCAGTAGCTGCATCAGCTATTTCAAGTTAATCTTTCTGTAATCAGGAATAAGCAGTACTGCATACAGCAGCATCAAATAAAGTGCTGATAACACTTCCAACCTACAGAATTCAAGATCTTATTTGCACTACTTTTTGAGAGAAATGTAATTGCTAGTTATAGGGTAGTGAAAGTCATGTTATCTTGAAACTAAGTTCAAGAAAGGTTTTTTTCTGATCCAATTATGAGCCTTGTCATCAACCTATGCAACAGCTCATTCATATTTCTGCCAAGGTTACACAGCAGTGTGTCTCAGGCAGTGCTGAAATGTCCTTCTCTCTCTGAAAGCAGCCTTTAGCTTTTGCACCTGAGCTGTTGTCATTCATCCACAAATTACATAATGAGCAGGATTCAGCTGCTCAGATAATATGAAGTTTTTGGGTAAAACTATGGACTCAGACATATATCCTTTGTTACCATCATATATGAAGGGCAGTGGCCTAGACCTGTTAATTTAAAGTATTTGAATTGCATATTTATTCATTGAGAAAAATACACACTGACTCATTTTTAATGTCTTGCTAATGTACCTAATCTAGTAGCACCCAGTGATATGTTTTTAATGTTGACTGCTTGTACCAGGAAAAAAAGCTAAGCAAGCACATAAAACCCCCACATCCAGTTTTGCCAAAATACTTCTGTAAGCTGTACCATATGGTCAAAGATAAAATCTAATATTGGAGATACCAGTCGTTTCATTGCTAGCTCTAATACACTGGGGAAAATAAGATATTTACTCAGAAGGATTCATAATTTGACTTAAACTCTTCTGGTTTTATTGCAACAAATGTCAGTGCTGCCTTTTCAGATCATTCAGCTACTCATTAGCGCCTTGGCAGATGTAATACTCCTGTTGTCTTGCAGTTAAATTTTAACAATCAGACTTTTCCATATCTATCACAGCCTTCAAGCAATTAATGCTATCAGAAGGAAAGGTAACTTCTTGGATAACTGAAGCTGCCTTCTAGCTGAGCATTCCAAATAATTTCTCAAGTAAAAACGATTTTATAAGGATTTCTGGATCCCTTCTGAGCTTCACAAAGATTTTATATTCCCAAATCTACTTTACTAAAGAAATTTACCCAAAAGTTTAGTCAAGTCTACTAAAAAAACCTAAGAAACTGTATAGTAGTCGATCCTTTTAATTCTCAGTATTAAATAACTGCATCAAATGAACAAATGATGTTGCTATTTATATATATGAATATAAAAGTATGGTGCTTATATATCATATACATAACACATGGCATTTCACAAAATACAGCATTTATACACAGATGCTCAAGAGTTCCTATATGACTGAGGCAGTCTTTAAACTCTACATGAACTTTAGCCACAAAAAAAGAAGAATATCAGCTTGTAGATAGGTTTCTTGTAAAGAAATGAAGTTTACTCCCACACACAGAGCCACCATACAAGATAGTCCTAAGATTTTGTTACCTGTGATCTTCTATCTCCTTAATTTGAATATGTTATGTAAGAAAAAGATTTACTTATGGAATGCACTGCAAACTGGCATCACTTTCAATATTTACATTTTTTTATTAGCAAGTCATTCAGACTAGTCCATTCATAAAACTCTTATGATAACTGCTAGCTCTGTTTTTATCTTAATCTGGTTCAAAGGCAATAAAAACCTATTCTTAAAAGATTGATTTGTTATTACTCTAGAGTAGTAGTTTAAAATCCATGTACTTATTTCAAAAAGGACTCATAAACTATTAGATCTGGTCCAGTAGAAATGTTGATTAAATATACTTACTCAAAATCTGATTTGGATTTCTACTTTTTAATTTTTTTAAATTTTGTTTCTAAGGCAATCAGGATGATAATCACCCACTCCTGTAAGAATGAGAAGAAAAATGTCCACAACCAATTCATGCCTACTGAGAACCTTTCTTTGAAATGCTGTTTGCTATTGATTGAAAAGAAATAGCAGGTAGCTGTTCGGAAAGGCAATCTGCTTTTCAGTCAGTGTCAGGGAGGGCGTGGTACAGGCTTTACTCAAATGACCTTTTCAAATACTGGGATATCAGTGTTTTCAAGTGTTTCCCTTGAGCTGCATAGATGAGGTGAGAGCTGGAAAAGGTAATTCTTTGAGCTACTTTTTTTGAGAAACATTACCAACATATTTGGGTCAGTACAGCTCCGTATTGAAGCTAATAAGCAGGAGATGTGAACAGTTGAATTTCTCTGAGATGGCAGCAAATGAGACAAAAATAACTTGGGAAATGCTTATGTAAAATATTAGAGTTCCTAATGTCCTTTGATGCCGCTATGTAGACAGAACTGGCAGCATATTATCCAATGCAATTGTGCTATGATTTGGATTAGGCCTGCTGGGGGCAGGGGAAACCAACTGTCTGTATACTCACATACACATACACACATATATTACAGGCACGTGTACTGTCACAACTTTATTCCACTACAACCTGAAATACGTAGTGACCATATACAAAATTTTAAAACTTTTTTCAAAAAAAAGCCTGCTAAAATATGTCACGTGAGTAAAAACTGTTTTCCTTTCTCTGTATTGCAGTACTGGTTTTAAACCAGTCACCAGTCCTTTGCTCCATCTTTAGGTGACTTCTCAGAAATTTCAGTAGAACATTTACCAAAATATTTTTTTTCTGGAAGTAGATTAAGGGAGTTTTTTTGTTTTTTTTTAACCTTAGTTCCTGATGAACGGCCATCTAACTCTGCTTGGTTGCCCAAACAAATTCCAATTCCTAGCTATTTCCCACTGTTTCATCTTTAGCCACACTATCTGGGTCTAGGACCAGTGACTGTCATCAGCTATTTGGGGAACCAGGAGGATTGGAAGGGCAGGCATCCTGAGGACAGGTCCTGAATATGGTGGTTTGCTCCATTAACTAAAGGAGAGATGAGACAACCCTCTCAGTTGCTCTAAATTGTTCCTTTTGGCTACTGCTGTGCATCAGGTTCTTGTCTATTTCACTCTGCATCTCTCATCTGCAGCCTTGTTTCAATCTTATCCTCCCACAGTCTTTGTTCCTGAAGTTGGTTAAGGCTTCTGACTACATTTGCTGTCTAAATTCTCTGTACCTGTTTCCTTACTGATTGAATGGTGACCAAATTGTCTCACCATTCAGCTCTCTCTTACCCATCTCCCTGCCCGTTTTACTTGGTATCACAGTATCACAGTATTGATA
>WEKX01013975.1:107955-151915 GCA_013390025.1 Pitta sordida | reverse complement strand
CTTATGAGTGTTGCAGAGATTATGTGGATTTATAAGTCATGCAGCACCATGAGACCGAGCACGGCATGGTCCCATGCCATAGTGCTTTCCCCGCTCCTGTATGTCTCTGTGTCTGGTCCTTATTGGGGAAAGGGTTTACATAGTCTAACACATGCTGCCACGACATGCCTCAGATCACACAGGGCCCCATGTGAGTATACATCAGTGTCAGCTGCCCACTCTGCCCCGNATTTTTAAATTGCAGCTAAACACCCTTATTCACGAGGAAGGGGACAGCCCAGGGGTCTCGCAGAAAGCCAAACTCGCAAAGAAGTGTAGGTCGTTAATATGCATGCAGGCCATGCCCATTGCTCCACCCCCCAGCAATCCAGAGTGCTGCGGACCATTTTCTGCCTCTCTCCTTGGACTGTCAACACAGGGGGGCAAAGGGAACCATTTCTGAGCCCCCTCTGACTCAGGAGACCATCCCCCCCGAGAATCTGTTGGCTTTTCCGGGCTGCTGCGGCCGTGTTCCCACAGCCCAAATCCCGCACCATGGCTCCCCCACCCCGACGTGCATGCCCATGGTGTCCCGGCATGGCATCTCGGGCCACCGGGGCTGCTGCAGGGCTGGGGCTGCTGCGGGGCCGCGGCTGCTGGCCCGCCAGGGCTGCTGTGGGGATCTAAACACCAGGCTCAGCCGGAGAAAGTGCACGCCCTCCCTGTGTGCCCTCCCCGGGGGGCGGGCCCATCCCGCCTCACAGGGAGAGCCAGCACCGCCCCTCGGCAAAGCAGAGGCACTGCGCATGTGTGCTTTGCACAACCTCGCGGACCCCGGAAGCTGGACTGCGAAAAAATTGCTTCGCAAATGGGTGGGATCGTAAAGGAGAGATCGCGATGCAGCAGGGATTCACTGTATATGAATGATTCTCTCAACCTTTTTTTTTTTTAGGCCACCCATTGTAAAGAGGATCTGGATACCTATTTCAGAAGTATGTATCTGTATTTTATATATATAAGGTTTAAAACAATGAATCAGATCTTCGGTGACTCAGTCATCTAAAAATAAGTTGGAATGCTTGAAAATAGAAAATAAACTGTTCAAGTTCATGGATAAACATTTATGCCATGACATTATGTTGCGGTTTTTGCAGTTTACCAAGACTAGAGTAACTTCCATACATACCATACAGAAGGAAATAGAATTCTTCTGGGAGGACTCATTCCTCATTTACATTTTGAAAATTATTTACAAATTCACTTAAAACCAGTCATAAATCTAAATAGAGACTAGAACACATACACAAAGATGTGTATTTGTGTTTTGTGTGTTTATGTCTTGAAAGACACAAACTCACATTTGTATATGTGTGTTTGTGTCTCGAAATAAAATTTTTCAAGAGTTTTTTATAAATACCTGTACTGGTTTTGACAGCAGGAGGTGTAATTACGAACAGTGGACGAGAGATTATTAAAGAGTATACCAACTTTACTGAAATATATATCATCATACCTCAGTTATTCATGTTGTCATATTCGAATCCTGAGTTTTCCATGGAAATATTTTTCACAGTCTTTCTTCTGTTATTCACAGAGCAGTGCATAATTTCATGGGATGGTGCGACCTGACACTGCTGCAGAGGGCAGCTGCAGCCCCGGCCAGGCCTGCTAGGACTCAGGAAGTCTTTACCTGTAACACAAGGACCCACGTGGGGCCCCCTTCAGGCCATTCCAGTCACAGTAGCCAGCCTGGACTTGTGCATAACCACATATGTGCATATTCAGAGCCTCAGTCAGAGCACTCCTGCCAGTGCTAGCTGCTGCAGTTAATGGGATCCACGGGAGACCCACAATCCATGAATACACGTATATATACAGTGAACCCTCAGATTTCACAGGGTTTTGGGTCTCTCTGACTCCCATGAAGCCCATTATCTGCAAAGATGGGCACATCATGAATATGCAAATTATCCCCGCCCACCACCTCGCCCCCTGTGACGGCTCAGGAAAACAAAGGGAATGGGTTTGCCCCCTTCCTGCTCAAGGAGTCCTGGGATTCCTGGCTGCTGCCACCTCATGGGAGCCAGCACTGCCAGGAGCCCTAAAGATGGTAATCATCCCTCCCCGTGGAGTCAAGTGGGGTTGAGTGTTTATTCCCTGGTGTGCCCATGCCAGGGCTATTGAAGTTGTTGTTGATGTTCACAAGTTCACAGGTTATTCTGAATTGGAAGGAACCTACAGGATCATCTAGTCCAACTCCCAAGTGAACACTCACACAGGGATCAGGCTTACAATTGTGGAACCACGGGCACCATGCGCCATCTGTCCAAGCCTCCCAAAATCTAGACCATGTCACTAAGCTCCTCATCGAGTTTCCGATTAAACACCTCCAGGGACGGCAACTCCACCACCTCCCTGGGCAGACCATTCCACTGAGAGATCACTCTCTCTGNCAGCTGGATGTGGCACCATTCACCAACACTCTCTGAGCTCGTTCATCTAACCAATTCCTAACTGAATATAAAATGCTTCTATCCAGCCCATGCTCTAAGAGTTTCTCCTGAAACTTACCATGGGAAACTGTGTCAAAGGCTTTGCTAAGGTCCAAGTACACAACATCTATGGCCTTTTTTTCTTCAACCAGGTGAGTCACCAGAACATAGAAGGAGATCAGGTTGGTCAGGTAAGACCTACCTCTCCTAAATCCGTGCTGACTGGGTCTAATGGTATGGTCATTTTGCAGGTGCTGTATAATAGCACACTGGACTATCTGTTCCCTGACTTTGCCCGGGACTGAGTTCAGGCTGACAGGTCTGTAATTACTCAGATCATCTTTCCTGCCCTTCTTGTGGATGGGTGATGTGTGTGTATTTAAACTCACTCAGCTGTGTTTAAACATGGCCAAGACACTGTTGTGGTCCGACAAACCTGGTGCCACTCAGCGAGGCCTTCCGAGAAACTCTCCACCTGCCCATAGCCATGGACCCCACAGATACCTGGGAAGACCCTGGTTGCCACAGCACCATGCCTCTGCTTAACAAACACAAGATAAAACTCACGAAGTACTGCATATATATATTAAAAGATACATATATGAACTGAAAACTGTATGATATATATAGATATATATGTGTGAATTAAATGAGCAACAGCAACAACAGGGAACAAAACCCAAAAAAACCTCACAGCCACCCCCACAAAACCACCCCCACAGCACTAGAAAAGTCCACCCAAAGCAGTGGAGAGATGCCAGGAGCAGCAAGAATACCAACTGCTGCCATGCACAGCCAGGGACTGTACTGTCTCCCCTCAGGAGCAGATGGACACCTCATAGAGAGGGAAGCAACTGGCCGACAAATCCAAAAAGGAGCAGGGGAAATCTGGTAAAAGGATCCAGGGTCCAGGGTGTCTAGCAGTCAAGCAAGGGCAGCAACAGTAGCAGCAGGAGTGGCAGCAGGAGCAGCAGCAGCAGAGGAGCAGCAGGTATTCCAGCAGTAAGATTGAGGCCTAAAAGGCTTGAATTCACCATCCCTTTGCTGCTGAGATGGGGAGAGATGTGGTTTGGAGAGGTGAGATGGGTGCTGGACTGCTCAGAGATTCCATGTTGTCTCAGCCTAGCTGTGTGGATCTGCTGTAGCATTATCTCCTGGCTCTGATGGTTCCCCAATGTAAAAAAAAGAGTCTATCTGTCTCCACACGCACACTTTTAAACCCCTCACTTCACTTCCTTTGTCGTTTGTCCCCTCCACTACTCATGGGCGGCTTCCAGGGTTCCCCATGGTTGGGACACAGGAGAGTTCTCAGTCTCTTCTGCAGAGAAACTGGAAAAACCAGACGGCAAAATCATGCCAAAACATGGTTGCCGGCACCGGCCTCCCCAGTCTGCCATCTATGGCAGGGCAGGCCTGGGCCGCCAGCTATGCCTGCTGCAGCACCTACGCCCGCTGCTGGTTTTGCTCAATCCTTGCCAGCACTGCCACCGAGCGGACTTGATCCTGGTCCCAGGCCAGGGCTGCACTCGTCATAGCGGCAGTGGGAGCAGTGGAGACCCCCGGCCCCCCCTTGTGCCATCTGCTGCTGGTCCCCCGCGTCCGGGTGGCCCGAAGTGGCTCAGCACTCTGGACGCTGCACGGCTGGGACTGTTGCCTTCCACCCCATACCATTCTGCTGCTGCTACCCACACACGGGGCCCCAGTATGCGGTGTGGCCCCGGCATCCCTCCCAGCAGCAAATCAAAATGGGAAGAAATTTTAAAAGGTCCCCCAAAATGTTACCCCAGCCCATGACACGACCAAAGAAGAGAAGTAAATGAGAATGAATGAGAATGAGCTCCTTTTCTACTCCTTACTCTTTCAACATACAATAGTATATTTACACTTTATTAAGAGTGGAAAGTGAAACTCTCCTTGACATTATACTGATGCTGAGGTAATACCTGATGGAATTTGGTTTTATTTCGGTTTTGGTTTTTTAAATATTTTATTTTGGTTTTGTCATGCTAGTGAAAGTATAATACCAAATTTTTAGGTTCTTAAGAAGTTTCTGCGCATAAATTATTCAGAAACACCAAAGTAAAACAAAAGTAAATGTATAAATATAAATATAAAATAAAAGTAAAATTTATAACTGATACAGTCCTGCTAAAGATTATGAGTTTCCCAAGGGATTTTTTTTGAGGAATCCTGTAATCATCTGATGAGAAGTAAAAAACAGTCATGGATCAGAAGCTACCTAAGAAGTGGAAAACAAAGAGTAGGAATTATTATTATTCAGCAGGGCGAGGGTTAACATAGCAGGAGCTCTTAAAGAGTACTAAAAGAAAATTTAACTGTCCCCTAAAAATGTGTGTCAAGCAGGTAACAAAATTGCATTGGAGTGTTGAACACTAACTATCTGTCTAGCCTAAGTGTACTAATAGAAAGCATTTATACACGTGGGGATGTAACAATCCAGAACCAAGAAGAGTACAGTTATCCTAGAAAAAATACACACAATTCTACTGACATAGAATTGTCTTTTAAAGGTATAAGTTATTTTTCTTTTTGAACTGAAATGATTCCTATCTCTCAAAACAGGACAACTTCTCCCTAGTCTTGGAAGTTTTAAAACAGAATATCTACATCCAAACACAGAGGATTATGTCTGTTTCGCACATTTCTTAAAGTGACAAACTGTCTAGGTAGGATGGTTTAAAAGAGAGACTGAGAAATTTAAAAAGGTAGTCAGTATAGCCTCACTTCCTCCATATAACATTCATAAAGAAACTTTCAGAAATAATCTTGGGAAAGAGCTCTTTCTATAGATTTTCTAGGTAGTTAGTATATGTCTGCCCTTTGGAGCAAACTTATAAAGATAGTCCTCAAAGAAGCTATCTAAACAAATTCTACCCAAGAACTGAGTTGTGTTGCACTTTTGTTGTCTTCTTGTGTTCTTTCAAGGTGCAGTCAGCATTTTGATTTTTTAATATTGGAATATAATTTTGGTATTTCTCCAGTTATACGTGTTCATATTTTTATAATATAATGCAGAATGTTTAAAAAAGTTACTGTTACTTTTTCTGAGTTTTAATAAACAACATTCAGAACTCACTAATTTCTATATGATATAATTTAATCCAAACACCTGTTAATACTAAAAAATGAAAATGTGATCCTTCATTTGGATATGCATTACAGCAGATAATTCTACATAAGGCTTGACAGATAATCTAACTAATTGTAATTTTTACTGTCCCTTCAAATAAATTGTATTGAAAACTTTCTACAGATTTCTGATGATCAGAGAGAAGATACTAATTTAGATAGACTATCATAATCTGCAAGTTTTCTCCCTGGTAACTAAGGTATGGCATTTCTATTTGGGAAAGAAAAAAAAGAGCACACAGGATATATTTGATCATTTCACAGTTATTGATTAACACCTCAAAGCCATCTTCATGCATATCAGCGCTAGATAAGTAGTGAAAGAACAGGAACAAAGGAGGATAATAGCAAAACTGACCAAAAACCAGAGACAGTGAAGAAGCTGAGAAAACTTGATGTATATACATAGTAACACACACATGCATAGGTACATGAATGTCCGCAGTCATCCTTAAAAGGAAACATTGCCAATTATAGAAATAAAACTCCAGCTTTTAAATACAAAGAAATACAACGAACTAGTCTTTATTGTAAATAGATTTTTTATGATATTCCAGGCTCCTTTCTTTGGGATTTTTTAATGTGTGATAGAACAGTAGTATTTCTGATATTCAAATGATACACTTGAAATAAACACATCCATTTTGCTAAAAACACATGGTCAAAATGATCTTCTGAAGCTAAATAATTTATAACCACTAATACTATCTACTTATATATTGTGTATCGGATAATTTAATATGCTGTTCATAGGATAGAATCCAACTGTTATATTCTGTCTTGACTAGTGTTTTACTTCACAACCTTTTTCAGACATTGAAATAAGAAATGTTTTTCCTCACAACAGAATTTGCAAATGTTTTTGGAATGTTTCTCCTCTGTTTTATTGATGCCAAAGCTGCTTTTCTTCAAGAGTGTTTCAACTATATAATTTTAAGACCAACAATCTCCAAATCTTTAACCTTCCAGTTAAATGAATTATTGTTCTGGTTAGTTTTACTTTAAAGTGAAGTTTTAAAGAAGTGCAAACATTAAATGGAAGGAGCTTGAAATTATTATGAATCAGTAATTTCCTCATATATATATGTATGATGCATGTTTGTATATGCATAAGTGTGAAGTGAAAATAAATACTTGCTACATATCACCCTTGCAAAATTCATGCTGGGAAATGAAAAACAATCTCCATTAATTTGTATTGCTTTGTTTGCATTTCAGCACAGGAGAAGAAATCTGTTCACTCAATATTTTAACACAGACACTTTTCCAGTGTAGAATTTCCCTTTAAATATTACCTCAAAATACCTATCAACACCCAACAGACAGTTGCATAAGTGCAGTTTTATAATTGGAAGTAATTTTCTCACACTCCCGACTTGCTGTAACATTCTGATAATTGATAATATTTGTTAAAGCATCTGTAATGAAGAGGACTGTATCTCCCTGCAACAAACTGGATTCATTAGTGTGTTGTTAAACACTGTGGTTTTCAAGAATGGATAAGAAGCTGCAAGAACAAAGTACTTCCCAGTTCTTTGCTTCATTAAACAATATGAAGGACTTCTCCAAAGGGCACAGCCTTGAATGTGTAGGTTATCTCAACTAAACCTCTGCACTGAAGAATCTACTTCATTGAGAGAGACCCCTCCATGCCTGTGTGTGAATGATAAAAAGGAACAAAAGATTCAGCTCACTCAAACAGAAGGCATTCATTGAACCCAGACTCTGTATGGTAGCAGACTTTAGGATGTTTGAAGCACAACAGAACAGCAAGGAAATAATTTACTCTAGTGTTACCAAGTTGGAGAGTGAAAGCTCTCCTAAGTGAGGGAGGATTGCTTTGAAAACAGATGAATCAAGTTAATTAGTAGGGTATATATCACAGATCATGAAATAGGCCTTTAGGATTTGAAAGTATCAACCTAATACTGTGAACATGTAGAATACATTTTACATTTGCTTCTATTATAATAGTTTTTAATGAAATAATGAAATGAAATGAAATGAAATGAAATGAAATGAAATGAAATGAAATGAAATGAAATGAAATGAAATGAAATGAAATGAAATGAAATGAAATGAAATGAAATGAAATGAAATGAAATGAAATGAAATGAAATGAAATGAAATGAAATGAAATGAAATGAAATGAAATGAAATGAAATGAAATGAAATGAAATGAAATGAAATGAAATGAAATGAAATGAAATGAAATGAAATGAAATGAAATGAAATGAAATGAAATGAAATGAAATGAAATGAAATGAAATGAAATGAAATGAAATGAAATGAAATGAAATGAAATGAAATGAAATGAAATGAAATGAAATGAAATGAAATGAAATGAAATGAAATGAAATGAAATGAAATGAAATGAAATGAAATGAAATGAAATGAAATGAAATGAAATGAAATGAAATGAAATGAAATGAAATGAAATGAAATGAAATGAAATGAAATGAAATGAAATGAAATGAAATGAAATGAAATGAAATGAAATGAAATGAAATGAAATGAAATGAAATGAAATGAAATGAAATGAAATGAAATGAAATGAAATGAAATGAAATGAAATGGGGATGTGATTGAATGACAGCATAATAACCCCTAAGAGCAAATCCCTACACAGAAGTCTTTTCCTTTAAAAAAGTATTATTATTAGGGCTTTCAAAATTATGCCAAGTTTTCTGCAAGAAGCAAAAGCAAGAAAAGCAAAAATATACATCTTTGCAAATAATAAGCTTGAAAATTTCATCAGAAAGGTAATTCAGCTAATAAAGCCCTTTGATTTGTCAGCACTGGAGAACAGCAAAAGACAAACATGAGTAGGTTGCAACAACAGATACAGATGTTATGGATGTGAATTGCCTCTCCTCATCCTCTGATGTATGTGATTCCAGGAAAAGATAAACAGTAAAGTAGGGATAATAAATACATTAGAAATTTTAAGTTTTCAGTAAATACAAATAATTCTTAAGGATTTGTCTTCCACTCTTAATATGTAATTTTGTCACAGGATATTACAATGGATCTGATTTATTAACTCATATTTTACTAATAATATTCCTTTCCTGATTGCTGTGGAGATGAAGTTTATGTCCATGTTTAAGTGTGCGTGTGAGAGCTTTTTCTCCCTGGCCCAAAAGCTTTTAAAATCTGTTCTTTTCAGTCAAATTTAACAAAGAAATAGAGGTCTCAAGCAAGTTCATTATGTCAAGTTTTCTGTAAATAGGCAAACTAGTACCAATGAAGATACTTCAGCTGAGGGAAAAACAGTTCCATGAGCACATATATTAGACCGTTGAGAATTGATATCACTTTCGGAGATGGAGGAGAGTCCTTCTAAATGTCCCAATGAATGAGACAGAGCTCATATCTTTTTAGGCATCAAATTTAACCAATCACAAACCAGGAAACTGTAGAAAAACAGACTCCTTTTAATTCTAAAACAGATTTGTGAAGAAGAAAAATTGTCTCCAGAATGGTTTATCTTTATTTCCTATCCACTCTGCTTTATATTCTACTTTCCATCTGTAGATCCAACCAAAGTTAAGAAATAAAATTTCTTCATTACCATTTAAAAAGGGTGACAAATTGTAATTTAGGTAAAATTATGTTATTCATAAAGAAGATATTTTATGAGGAAAATACCAACATATTCCTAGAAGACATGGAAAAAACCATGTATTTAAAATCAGGGTTTTTTGTCATCACTTTAAAACTAATTAGTATCACACCTACATTTGACAGGACTCTAGTTCATGCTTGGCAACCAACTCATTCAAGACACAACTTAAGCAGAGAATACTCTTTTTCATCATAGGGAAGGTGGTCTCTTCCCAGAAAGAAAAGTATACAAGTCCAAGCTACCAACCCTGTAAACCTGTAAGAAGATATTTAAAAACAAGAGTTTGGTTCACATGTAATGATTTTCAGTTTTAAAATAAGAATTGGACATCTCCACAGAAAAATAAAATTATTTTACAGTGCACATAAAAATCAAGACTTTGCAGATACAACAGCATCTAAATTTACATTTACTTTTTTTTTTTTTACTTTATAACACCTTAGGGTGAAATTGGGAATTCTCTAGATGATGACTGAAATGTCATGGAGTTAAATCATGTCAGAAACATCCACAAACTTATATCCAGGACAGGGGCAACAGGATCTGCTCTGAAATATCTGCTACAAACAAATCTTCTCCTGACATTTAGCATTTTGGCTAGACTATTGAGTTGTTAATAAGAATATCCCTAAATGCATATCTGAACTTGTTGTTTATTTAGTGGAGTTGTATTTCCACCAGAGTGGACTATCACTACAAAATCTCATATAATATACATATTTCGTTATGGATCTAAGATATTCTTATTATATGTAAATGAATGTAGAATATTCATACTAAGCATGTGAATTTGGTTACAAAAAACCACTTTTTCCTGAAATTGACAGAGGCAATGAAGACACAGAAAAGTCTTCCATTTTTCATACTAACACAACACTTTCTTTTGTTATTTTTACGGCAATAATCACTCAACGGCAAAAAATCTAAAACTATTAGGGATTGGTATATAAAACTGCAAGTACATAAACAAAAAAATTCAAATAATTTAATGTGCAAATTTGATTGACACCAAGAGATTTTGGCCAAGAATAGATTGGACCATTGTAAGACTGGCTACAAAAGGTTGTCTGAAAAGACTTTGCCTATGAAGTTTGGTGTTTCACGAAACTTCCCTTCTGATATATGATATTTAGACTCACCACTGAACATTTCATCCAGCCCACAAATATGATTTATACCATGCTGTTCATCTCCATTTGTTAGAATAATGCTTGCTGTATCTCAAAGGTCTTTCACCTGAATGATCTTTCACAGGTGAATGAGATGACTAATATAACTTACGGTGTCTAGAAAAGAATGCTGTAATAAATTACAGACCTTACAGCATGGTCTGTAAAAAAAAAAAAAGATAAGGTTATAGATAGACAAGTATTGGAATATTTAGCAGCAAATGAAGAAATATATTACAATGGAAACACCCTGTTTCTCATCCTGTTTTGAAACTGACTAAGTCTAGGAATAACGCCATGGTTGACCTGAAGGCTGATGGATGTTGTCTTTTAGATAATGTGGTTGAATAGAAAACATATACACGTGTGTGTCAGTACATGTATATGTATATGTACATGTGTACTTATACACACATATATATGTGTGGAATCAACCGTAATCAGCATGTGCATTTGCATTTCTGCTAGGATTTCCTCCTGAGTTTAAATGCTGACTCAGAAGAAGAATGAGTTCAGTTACAAATTAGCCAGTATGATGCCCATCTACAAAAAGGGGAAGAGGAAGATCCAGGAACCATAGGCCTATCAATCTGATCTCCATGCTGAGGAAGGTCATGGAGCATATAATTTTGAGTGCCATCATGTGACATGTATGGGACGACCAGGTGATCAGGCCCAGCTAGCATCAGTTTGTGAAAGGCAGGTCCTGATCTGCCACGAGGGGTCACCTATTGAGTGGATGAGAAAAAGGCTGTGGGTGTTGTCTCCCTGAATTTTAATAAAGCCTTTGACACCATTTCCCACAACATTCTCCCGAAGAATGTCTTGCACTGTTCACTGCATGAAAAACTGGCTGGATGGCTGAGCTATATCCAGCTAGTGGGCAGTCACTAACAGTGTTCCCCAGGGCTCAGTATTAGGGTCAGTCCTGTTTAATATCTTTATCAGTGATCTGGATGACAGAACTGAGCACACTCTTGGTCAATTTGCAAATGACACTAAATGAGCAGGAGTGTTGATCTGTCAGAGAGCAGGAAAGCTCTACAAAGGCATATGAACAGACTGGATAGAGAGGGTATTGGTATGAGGTCAACAAAGTGAAGTGCTGGATCCTGCACTTGGGTTAAAACAATGTCACAAGGCTGGAGGAAGGATGGTTGAAAAGATGCCTGGAGGAAAAGGACCTTGCAATGCTGGTTGACAGCAGCTGGACAAGGGCAGCAGTGTGCCCAGGTAGCCAAGAAGGCTAACAGCATCCTGGCCTGTTACAGAAATACATTAATACCTTGCTGTATTGCGACTCCTCCATTGCAACCTCTCTGACTTGCGAGAAATTTTTCTTGCAGACCAGCTTCAGTGACTCACGAAGCTTCCCGGGTGATGCATGTGCAGTGCCTCTGCTTCACTGAGGTGCAGTGCCAGTGCTCCCTGTGGGGCAGGACGGTGCCTCTCGCTCCCGTGGTGCTGTGTCCTGGTTCCTGCCCACTCCCGTGTGTCTCCATGCCCTGTCCCTACAGTGGAAGGCTCACGCCGTGGGACGCCCCAGGTGGCCGCTGAGACCCATCGCAGCACCGCACACAAGCCACGCTGTCCCATGTTACTCTAAGCCCAGCCTGGGACTGACCTGTGTGGGGCGCATTACTGTTTCCATGACTACAGACACGGATGTGATGCAGGCTATNACAGACAGGGATGTGATGCAGGCTATGCCCGAGGACTGCGTGTGGTGCACCTGGTGATGATGTAGCGTCAGGGAAAGTGGGGCTGGGCTCGCCACGGCAATGGTAGGGCCAGCACTGTGTGCTGGGACGGTGCAGCACTGGAACAAGCCCACACCGACACCGCAGTTGCTGCAATGGGAGGAGGCTTGTGTTCCCCCATGCCCTCCCTCCGCTGCAGCAGGGGGAAGCGGTGCTCTGATGGTTCCATACAGCCATCGCAGGATAAGGGGCAGTGACTGTCCCTCTGTACTCGGTGCTAGTGAGGCCACACCTCAAATCCTGTGTTCAGATTTGGGCCCCTCACAACAGGAAAGACACTGAGGTGCTGGAGTGTGTCCAGAGAAGGACAATTAAGCCTGTAAGGGGTCTGAAGTACAGGTCTGATGAGGAGCAGCTGAGCAAGCTGAGATTCTTTAACATGAAGGAAAGGACGCTGAGGGGGACCTTATTGCTCTCTATAACTACTTGACAGAAGATGGTAGTGAGGTGGTGTTGATCTCTTCTCCTAAATAACACATGATAGGATGAGAGGAAATAGTCTCAAGTTGTACAAGGGGAGGTCTAGATATTAGGAAAAATTCTTCCCTAGAAGGCTTGTCATTCATTGGAACAAGCTGCTTGGAGAAGTGGTTGAGTCACTGTCCCAGGAGGTGTTTAAAAAGTGTGTGATTGTGGTGCTTAGGGACATGGTTTAATGGTTGAACTCTGATAATCTTACAAGTCTTTTCCAAACTGAACAATTTTATGATTCTATGCTTAAAAAGGGCTTCTATTACTGATGATGTGATGAATTACGTTTTAACATTAAAATATGGCATACCACTCATTCACAGAAAAAAATAATTTGGTTTATCAAGGTGACTTTACCTTCTTAAATACACAATAAAAGAAGAATAGACTTTTTACTGAACTGAGAGAGGTTTAGGGCAATGTCTACCTTGCTGTCACTCTTTTTTGTCTACTTTTTATTTACAAGATTTCCATTGCTCCTCAAAAATTATGATAAAAATAGTAACAAAAAGCTTTATTGAGCCTAGTAAATAAAGAAAGAGCACAGAATTGCCTCTTTGCTCTAAGCCATAGTTTTCCATTTTAACTATGTAAATTATACACTCTACACAGGATTCAGTACTAGAAGATCATGAATGTCATTGTCTTTTTCTAGTCTTTTTCTTATATTTGTGTGGTCAGCCAGAAAAGTAAACTGATGCAGTTTAAAATTTTCTCTCTGAAACATTTATGTCCACCTATATACGTTGTTCAAAATTCGCTGCTGTATCAGATCCCTATTCAGCTAACAGTGCAGTCTCATGAGTTCTAGCAGTAGTATAAGAAACAAGTATAAGAAGACATAACCAAGGGCAGGAAGGTGAGGCTACTTGCTCTTAAGCTGATTTAAATCAACTGAGAAATTGCATCTCACTTACAGGCCTTTACTGACTGAATGAAGTTCAGTGTGAGAGGTGAAATTAGATTTCGTAAACACATTCAAAACTCACAGAATCACAGAATCACAGAAAGTTATGAGTTGGAAGGGACCCACAAGGATCATCTAGTCCAACTCACCATCTAATACCCGTACAGTGACCAAGCATACTACTTCTTAATGTGGAATATTTATATTTTTATCTTCATTCATACAGATTTTGAGGAAATTTTTTGAGAAGAGCTCTTTTCTTCTCTCCCTATCCTAAATTTGCCTTACTGTATGTGTGAAGTACTACACTGTTAGACAATTTCACTATCAAGAATATAAATACTGCACAGCTACTTGCAATAACTACGTACTTCAAAGTGACATCAGATAAGAAGTCACTTTAAAGTCTTGCAATCTATACTGAGCAATTCAGAATGAAGGTGAAAATTAACTGACCTATGCTAAAATTATACTCTTATAATACCCATAGGTATTATGCAGACAGGGAATTATTTGCATTTTTAAAACTGTGTGATAGTATTTATCTTAGACAGCACATCACAGAGCCCCAGAAATCTTTCTTCCATAAAAAAGCAGCAAAGGTAATAACTAGATTTTTGTTAATTGAAGGTGCAGTCAAGTTCACTGGAAAGTCACGGACAGTATAAAATAATGGATTCTGTGCATTTCACATAATTTCTCAATTTTGTGCCACCTGGCAGTAACAATGTTCATTTAGCAGCCTCTGTGGAGGGCAGCAGTTTGTAAAAATGTTTGAGTCAGATAAAACTGAAAGCACAGGAGAAAGAAGTATAAAGGATGATCTGTACAAGTAAAAAAGAAAGGATGGAGGTGAAATTGGAAGGACATTGCTTTAAGAAATTCAAACAAAGAAGAAAAAGGGATGAAAAGTCTAAGTTGAACAGGTACTTAAAATTGATAAGATGAGAATATCCCTTGTGATATTTAATGTCTGTACCTTAACTCTCATATTCATGTGTGCTTGTAAAGCCCTTTGTGCAAAGTGTTTGTCTTTTGAGATTAAGTATTCTGTGAAAATTCTCTCCAACAATGTCCATGTTGCCCATCTATGACAAAGAAGAAATGAAGAGTGATTTGGTAGGAAAGGAGCTTTAACATACACTGAAGTAGGACCTCCAGGTGTACTAAAATTCACATCACTCAAATCTAAAACCCTCCTTTACCCATTTCTTGAGTGGAAAAGACCACTTTTCAAAAACTTCACACTGATGACCTTCTTCACATTCAGAAATTACTGAAAAGTGCTCAAAGTGAAAAGCTTAGGGCTTGACATATGTATAAAATGAAATAAAGATAACTGAATTCTAAATAGATTGTGAAAATGTTTTTTGCTGCATTTCAGTTAGACTGAAAATTCAATGTAAATTTTCATTGTGCTTATATTTCTGGATTTAAACTTTTGCTTTAAATTAGATGTTTACAGACTAGAATGATCTCAGCCTGGCAGAAGTCCTCAAAACCACCAAAAGTTGCGATGGTGACTATTTTCTGTGTTCATAAAGTTTATGAACTTAATAAAATATATTAATAAAATGTAAATTTTACTGGCTCAAGGCCAATCAAAAGAATTTCATTTTCTTGGGCATGTCTCATCTCTCTGAATTCCAGTACACCAAGAGAAAGTCTTCCGACATGAGATGTATTGACTTTCTCTCTAGCTAGTGAAGGGAAATTTCAGAAAACAATTAATTCTAGTTAATTTAGAATTAAATTAATTACTTTCCTGGAGAGGCTTCCCTAACTAAAAATGGTAAGAATTAACCAGCAGTTAGTTGCAGTGAATTTAAACTTTAAACTCTGACTCAGTCAAAGAATTAACACATTAAAATCCAGACTGGAAATCGTGCAAAATCTGTCTCAGGCCTTGACTAATTATAGAGGTGCCTTACTTTTTACCTTAAAATTCTTGGGGCTGCTATATGATACTATCTGTGTGTCTACATTTGTAAATCCTGCCTAAAACAGGAATTAAGAAACAAGATACTGTTCTGCCTGAGCGCTCTGTGAGGTTTTTCTGGGAATGACTGCTGTATGGCCTATGAGATCGAATTCTGCACAGAATGTGTTTGTAGCTGCCACAGCTTTTAAAAACATCACCAAAAAAGGTTGATTTATCCCAGTTTAAGTACCAAGAGGTTATGGTAGTCCCGTGGGAATGGGGAAAGAAATGGTCACAAGCCTGACTACTGAATGCTTCAGGAAGCTGCCTCAACAGTCACACTGCAGGCTAATGCAGGCAGAGGGAGGAGGAAACATCCACACACCAAGAAAGATGTGTATCCATGTAGCAAGAAAAGAAAGCTGGTATTTGGTTTTTTTAATTACCTTCTCCCTAATCTTTCCTGATTCTCCGTTATCCATACAAAGAATTCATTCATTAACAGTAGTTAGAATAAATAGTACATAGTGACAAACTGACGATCTGACAAATTTTCCTAGAATATATTAATCTTATTTTTAGGAAAAAGTCCAAAATAGGATGTGAGGTAATTGGTGTACAATTTCTTGTTCAATAGACAACTGCAAACTGCGGAATAAATATCTGTATCCAGGATCTCTTGATCCCAAAAAAACAAGGCTCTCTGGTTTCTTATTATGTAGGAATGATGATGTATTCTTTAGTCTTTTTTTTTTCCGCTTGCCAAAGTGTTGACAGATTGAGTCAATTAGTTATTCAAACAATGTTTCCTGTAGGAAAGCTCCGTTATAGGCTTCCTCATTCTTACAGGAGTCAACATACTGTTTTACTTTGAGATAAAAACAGAGAAAGCAAAGAACCCCAAAAGGTACCCTGCACAAAGACAAACAGAAATAGAAGCAAAATCACCTCCCTACATTTAGTTTGCTAAAAATAAAACTAAAATCCAACCCATCATATGTAGATGCAAAAACTGCTAGCAATGGAGGACGAGTGAGTTCCGTCCAATTTAGCAATCTAAAGACCAAGAATCCTGCTGCCTTCAAGTCTTAGCAACACAAACTTGCAAAACCACTCCTCTTCCAAATCATTAGCTGTGGAGATAATTGTAGGGACATGAGTCTGAATTCCTTGCAGCATTGAATGGCAGTCTTAGAACTACTGGTCTGTTTACTTTCTTGGCTGCAGGGTTAATGATATAGACAGCTGAACAATTGGAAAGGAATTGAACTGTATATTGCAAGGTATTCCTCAAGTGCCAGAAGGATAACTGACCCTGCTGTGCTTTCATTTTCTACTCATCCAAAATTATTTTCCCTGAAAACCTCCTACCTTTTTTTTAAAATTGTACAGTTTCCTTTCCTTGTGGAGGTGTCTTTTGAGTTACCATTTCTATGCAATTTATGATACAGAACTAAGTTGCTATTGTGAAGTCTGGTGTTCCACCCTCTCACAAAATATTTCAATAATTTGTAACACAGAAATACACTTGAAATTAAGGAGAAGAAAAAATACTTTAGAGTTACTGTCATGTGAGACTCAAAATACAGGCAATCTGGGCTACCTGAGACGCATTTAAGGATTCACAGAAACACTCCTCCTGAACACTTTTCCTAATTCTCTGTTACATTTCATGGATCAAAGGACATGATTTGCCAGAAAAGAAGCAAAAATGCACTTTGTACAGCTATTCCAAGGCAGAAAATTTGTGCATATGGGTCCCTTCAGGGAAAAAATATGTACAGTGTGATTTTTCCTTTTATTTCATGTTTACCTACTACTAGGTCAGAAGCTTCAGTCTCTCAGACTGTTTCAAAAATCCTTTGTATTCTTCTAGAAGCATATTGAAGACCTCAGAAATAAATTTAATAGCTTTTATCCAGGTCTTGTAAGAGTCAGGGATTAAATCTCTCTGTGACCCTGAATCTGTAAGACTCTATCAAGTAGACTCTACAAGTTGCTTGGCAACCTAACCCAAACAAGGATCAAGGCTAAATTAGAGCAGATAATAAATGTCTGGGAGACAAGGAATGTGTATTCCTTTATTGTAGTAATAAAAACTAAAAGGAATGACTGTTAGATCTTTTCCCGGAAGACAGCATGAGATCTCACATGATTACAAGTTTAACTAATTAAAATTTAAGAATGCATATTATTTAATTTGAATTTATGTTGGAGGGAGTGCAAAACAGTAGAGACATTGGCTTGCACCCTTTGGTTGTGTCTTACAATTACCCCTTCAGAAAAGTAAGCTGTTAATATACAGATAAAACATTCAACTTTCAGATTTTGTAACCAAAACTCAAATCCTGTTGCACAAACTAAGTACAATTTTAAATTTTCTACTTTTTTTCTCATTGCACTTTCAGCTACAAAACAAGCTGCAGTCAAAAAAACATATTGGCTGTGACAACTTAAAGATTGGAGTAAAGAAATACTGTTGAACATGTAAATCTAACATTTCAGAGTGAATATGTGTTTTTCAAGCAGCAGATCCTCTTCCAGTATAGAATAAAATTTTTGATTTATAGGTTATGACAATTAAATTTTTTTCACAGACTGAATTTTACCTAGACAGCCAACAAGAATGAGACAAAAAATTAATTTGGATAAGGAAATTGAGGAGATAACTACTAAAATATTACATAATACACCAGTTCTTAACTGTTTATCTTAACTACTGATAGGAATCACTGCAGTTCTAAATATTTTCAATTTATTTTTAAGGACACAAGAATGATTAGTTTAACTGGGACTTGAGTTTAGGAAACCCAGTGTCTTGTCTCCAGTGATAGTCAGTAGTAGATATTTTGGGAAAACATGTAAGAAAATAGCAAATGTTTTTCCTTTTTGTGTTTTCACAGATTCACAGATTCACAGATTCACAGAATATTATGAGTTGGAAGGGACCCACAAGGATCATCTAGTCCAACTCACCATCTAACACCCGTACAGAGACCGAGAGCACATCCCAGAGTGGTAAACATAAACCTAGATCCCTCACAGTCTAACAGTCCACTCCGAGCCAGGAAGGGACCCACAGGATCATCCAGTCCTACACCCCCCAGCTAGATCATGTCACTAAGCTCCTCATCCAGTCTTTTCTTAAACACCTCCAGGGACAGCGACTCCACCACCTCCCTGGGCAGTCCATTCCAATGTGCAATCACTCTCTCTGTGAAAAACAGCTTCCTACCATTACGTTTAAACCTCCCCTGGCATAGCTTGAGGCCGTGCCCTCTCATTCTGGTGTCATCAGCCTGAAGGAAGAGGTCCACACTGTTTTGATTCCATCCCCAGCGTATTCAACCCTATTTGGTAAGTTCTTGCTCTGCAACTTCCACCACCCTCTCCAGCTTAATTGTCCTCTCCCTGAAAGGTTATTTCTCTTTTGTGATATCCGCATGATGACATTAGTATGTGCTCTTCAATTTTGTGTGACAAGGAACAGTGAATAGTCATTTAGTAGTTTTTCTTTGCCATGCTTGAGTTAACTGGTACCTTAACACAGTATCGTTTTTTAATAAGCAGAATACATCTACTCTTCCTAACCTGACAGTATGTTGTCTCAATTATATACAGTTATACCCTGTCGTTCGTGAGGAACAGGACAGGCCATGGGTCTTGCAGAAAACCATAGAATCACAGAATCAGTAAGGTTGGAAAAGACCTTAGAGATCATCAAGTCCAACCTATCCCTTATTACCAATCTAATCCAGCCAAACTTGTTACCTAACCTAACCTAACCTGTTGCCATCCTACTACCAACACACCATCCTACCTATAACACACTACCCTAATATCTAGGTCATGTCACCAAGTACTTCATCCAACCTTTTCTTAAAGACCTCTAGGGAAGGTGACTCCACCACCTGCTTGGGCAGCCCGTTCCACTGAGAGATCACCCTCTCTGTGAAAAAGTTCCTTCTAATGTCGAGTCTAAATCTCCCCTGACGCAAATAAGTGCAGGTCGTTAATATGCATGCAGGCTACACCCATTGCTCCACCCCACCGGCACTCCAGAGCACTGCGGACAATTTTCTGCTCCTCCCCTTGGACTGTCAGCACTTGGCAGCAAAGGGTACCGTTTCTGAGCCCCCTCTGACTCGGGAGACACCCCGCCCCCGCCCCACCCCGAGAATCTGTTGGCTTCTCTGGGCTGCTGCGACCACGCTCCCACAGCCCAAACCCCGCACTGCGGCTCCCCCACCCTGACCCCAATGTGCATGCCCACAGCATCCCAGCATGGCATCTCGACCCGCCGGGGCTGCTGCGGGGCAGGTGCTGCTGCGGGGTGGGGGCTGCTGTGGGGCCAGGGCTGCCGGCCTTCCAGGGCTGCTGCAGGGCAAGGGTTGCTGTGGGGTGAGGGCTGCCGGCCCGCCAGGGCTGCCGCGGGGCAGGGGCTGCCACGGAGCCGAGGCTGCTGCAGGGCTGGGGCTGCCAGCCCGCCAGGACTGCTGCGGGGCTCTAAATGCCAGGCTGAGCCGAAGAAACTGTGCGCCCTCCCCGCATGCCCTCCCCGGGTGGTGGGCCCGTCCTGCCTCACAGGGAGAGCCAGCACCGCCCCTTGGCAAAGCAGAAGCACTGCACATGTGTTGGCTGGGGAAAGTCACAGATCCTGGAAGCCGGACTGCGAAAAAATTGCTTCGCAAATGGGCAGGGTCGTAAAGGAGAGGTCACAGTGCAGCGGGGATTCACTGTATATCTTTTCTAATTTCCCCCTGTTTGAGAGAAAGCAAGAATTTCATGTAGTATTCATAGCTGGAGACTTATAACAGATTTATACAGTAGCATAATGACAGTAAAACTAGACTATTTATGATGCTTGCCTGTTGAGTGCTTTCTCTTTTTTTAATCTTACTAGTCATATGTAATATTTTATTGCGATCATTCTCTCTTCCTATGTGTTAGAAAAGTTATTTGAGGAATTGATATTTAACTCATTAGAACTCCAAACTGTTTTCTGACAGTTTTAAGATAGAAGGTGAGGATTCTAAAAAAACCAGCTAGCAACTTCGGAGGCTAACTGCATGATTGCAAACATAGGATGATTTAGAAATGTAACTGTCCAACAAGAAGTTGTAACTCATCCTGTCCAAAGGTAAAAGTCTTGAACAAGTCAGATGAGACATCTCTGTTTCCCCACCCACTCACCCTTCCGGCGAAAAAAAGGAGTTTAGATAATGACCTTTGAGGTAAAAAGTCTACAGATATAGGAGGATACAGATAAATCCCACCTTGCTTGTCTATACATAGTTTGATAGGAGATAATATATTTAAGGCATATCTAATATCAAAGCTATCAGCTCTGTTTTTCTTGCTTAGTATGAATAAACAGATAGGAAAAATTACAAATATTTGTAATTTGTACAGGGTCAAAAGTAATCTGGAAGTTTACAGATCTCTTGGTTTTGTAGGAGGGAGAAAACAGCAGAATAAAAACTGAGGCACGGTTGATAATGGTCAGCTTCTTACTTGTCAGGAATTCATGTATGACATTACCACTTCTTCATAAGCATCTTTTTCTAATAAAAAATGTGTGAGAGCTGTTTTTATTCAGGTTTTGTTCATTTGTTGGGGGGGCGTCACATTCTTTGAATTAAAAAGAATATTTTAAAAGTTTTTTAAGGCTCTCATGAGTATGGAAGAGCAGATATATCATCTCACATGGACTGCTTAATGCAGGCAATATTGTAAACAGCACTCTAGGGAAAAGTTTCAGAAGTGCATTTAATTGCATTTTCCAATCCTTGTAACAGCGAGGGATTAAATTGAAACAAAATGTAATGGAACCAGCTCTTTCCTATCTGCTTAAAGGAGGGCAAAAAGCTAGCTGAAAACTGTGTTTATTAACTTCCTAGGGGAAAAAAAAAGCCTATCCAAAATTAATGAATTTATAAGCCTATTACTTCTCATGAATAATGGAGAATTCTTTATCTGGAATCTAAATGAGCTTTATGAGAGGTTAAGAAATTAATATTGGAACCTGCTTCATTTATTTACAAGTGTTTAATTCCCACAACCTGTGGAATCTAAAAAAGGACATTGCAACATCCATGTGGAATGAGAAACAATGCTCAATTAGATATTATACATTACTCAGAGATGTAACAGGCAGTATGTGTTAGTCAATATTGGTATCTGTTCATAAGAAATACCTGTTTTCTGTACTGCTCTAATGTTTTCCCATTATCTTTATACTTTCCAAAAAGCAAATCTTAAAAGTTCTTTTTGGAAGTTTTCTTCCACAAAATATTTTTTTTTTCTGGAAAAAGCTCTTTTCTGGATAAACAACACAGGAATAAAATATGCCTCTTCAGGCAAATATTGACAGTGATTGAATCCCCAACATCAGTGTGGATCAGTGATACCTGCATGTTTCAAGGTAACAAAACTTAATTGGTAAGCAGTGACACTTCTCCACTATGAAAGGAATGATGTGAAAAAGGAAATAAGCAACAAATAATAACTCTTTAAGGTTCCAAAAAAATTTTGTTGTAAAGACTCATACTTGACATTACAGAATCATAGAATGGTTTGGGTTGAAAGGGACCTTATAGATACCTAGGTCAAACCTCCCTGCCATGGGCATGGGCAACTTCCATTAGACCAGAGCCCCATCCAGACTGGTCTTGAACACCTCCAGGGATGGGGAGTCCACAGCTTCTCTGGACAACCTGTTCCACTGCCTCACTAAAGCAAGTTTTTCTCCTAACTCCATCCCCAGTTACTCTGTTATTCTGGTTATATTATTTATTACAATATGTCTCATTACATTGTTTAATACAAATGCAATAGGCAGTAGAAAAGAGAATTTCTTGAGAGGTCTTGCAGCAGTAGAGGTGATCTGGACCAAAGAGGCTGATCAACTGTGGCAGCCATGGGCAAATTTGAAGTTGAGAAGAATGGGAGTCTCCTGAGCTAAAAGAGTAGCTTTGAAACAAGGAGAGACAACAGCTTTTTAAAAAGTGTTTAGCATATTCATCCTTGCTTTTGTTCACAGTTGTGACAGGATCAACTTGTGAGTAGTTTTAAACTGTGGTGTAGCCTGCTAATTAAAAGCAGGTACACATATGAATTGCCTAATCACAACTAATCTCCAAAGAAATTTGAAATCTTTCTTGAGCAATTTTCTCTTTGGTTTTCTTGGTGACCTGTAAGACTTGCTTTATTAATCTTTAATATGTCAGACTAGATTCACTAGGAAAAAGTAGTCGCATTATCCTAAGTTAGACTCCCCAGTTGGAACTAGCCTGACTGGACAAAGAACCTGTTAAGTAAAAACACCTGACTAGCAGAATTTTGTCAGTCATGTTTGGTATCCAAATTACGTGTTCAATACTAGAGCTATGTCACATTGACCTGAATTGTGGAGCTCATGAACAGAAAATGTATCATTTGCTGGAGAAAGGAGGGTATTTTCTCTGTGTTTTCCATTGGATTGTTGCCGTAATGTTGGGATCTTTAGTCTGGATGAGAAATAAAGCAGGGCTAAGACATACTAGATGACCTCTAGTAGATCTGTGTCTTTATATGATTCACAATTGGATTCACTTATGGCTTCATTAGTAGGACCCTGTATTAGCTTTCCAGATGTGTAATCCGGCATACTTTAAAATCCTGTCCTCCTTGAATTTATATTTATTTGAAAGAGTGAAATATCTCTCTGCAATAGATTTGCAGTAGCTTTACAGGGGAGTAACCAGAGCATAAAGTAAAATAAGGAAATACTGAGAAGATTTTGAATAAGGAAAATAAAAAATGTATTTTTTGCTTTATTATTCTGCCTTTCAAATGTGAATTGCTAAATGAAAAAAAAACAAACCCAAACATTAAAAGCTACATTTTCCCATATAGAAATGAAGAATGAATTGCATGAAACAAAAGAATTTGGCAGGCAAAAGTATAAATGAAAAATATTTCATAACCACTCCAAATTCAGCTCTTTGATTTCAAGATCTGTGATGGCCTTGTATCTATTTACCATGTATCTTTGTATGGAATCCTCCTTTTTTTGTTGGATTATGACAGAAAAATAATTTGACATAAATACAGACCTGAGTCAAGCAGATGACTATCAATTTTTTGTTTTATTTTGTATGTAAAGTGCTTATATATGGCTTTCTGTGCTTTAAGCCCTTGGAATGATGAATGTCTATTATTTCACATTTTCCCTGCTGTTATTTTCCTAAAAAAAGAATTCTAATATTGTATTCTTGCTCTCTCACTCCCTTGTTCTTTGCTTCTCCATCTCTCTCCATCTGGCCTCATCAACAATAAAGTCAGAAAAGCTCACTAGATTTTAGCAGACATATCATTAATTATAGTTCCTATGGTTCCTATACAACTGAAGAGACATATAGGCTATTCTAAAGTTCTTTCAGTGAGAAAAGGAATTAAAATTTGCAATGTCTATTTTTCAATGTATGAGCTTACTGAGAATAACAAAACCAGAAGATTAGTGTCTGTACTGAAATGAATTACCTCTACATCTACTTGCCTTGACTTTCAAATACAGATTTGTCGTATATATATATGCATACATAACACATAATATAAGTCAGATAAAATATTTGAGCAAAGATATCTAAAAAGACCTATGAGATTGACTGGGAGCTCAAACAACCTTCTGCAGTGGCCATCAAGATACTGTACACATATCAATATCAACATTATATATTGTGGGTTCACATACAGTCAGCCCTCTTCACTTTGCGCTTCCCATATTGTGGCTTCACTACTGCACAATGTGATTTTTCCGTGACTGGGGAGATCTGTTTCACAACTGTGGCTGTGCGAACTGACAGTCATGAATATTCGAATTAGACAGTCATGAATATTCAAATCAAACCCCACGCCGTGCTTCATGGATCACGGTCACACTGCTCTGTCCATGCCACATCAAGAATGGAGTGGCTAGTAGGTCAAGAGAGGTTATCCTTCCACTGTATTCGGCACTGGTTAGACCACACCTTGAGTATTGCGTTCAGTTCTGGGCCCCTCAGTTCAGGAAGGATGTTGAGGTGCTGGAACAAGTTCAGAGAAGGGCAACTAGGATGGTAAAGGGGCTTGAGGATAAGCCTTATGAGGAGAGGTTGAAGGAGCTGGGTCTGTTTAGCCTAGAAAAGAGGAGGCTCAAGGGTGACCTTATTGCTGTGTATAACTATCTAAAAGGAGGTTGTAGCCAGGCAGGGGTTGGTCTCTTCTCCTTGGTCCCTGGGGACAGGACGGGAGGTCATAGTCTTAAGCTTCAGCAGGGAAAGTTTAGACTTGATATTAGGAAAAGGTTTTTTACTGAAAGCGTGATTCGGATGTGGAATGGGTTGCCTGCAGAGGTGGTTGAGTCGCCAACCCTGGACATGTTCAAGGGGAGGCTGGACGAGGCGCTGAGTAATATGATCTAGATGTAGAGGATAGGTTAGTTGGATTATAGGTTGGACTAGGTGATCTTCAAGGTCCTTTCCAGCCTTATCTATACTGTGATACTATCTTCATTACCCTTCTCTGGACACATTCAAGTACCTCAACATCTTCCCAGAATTGGACACAGTACTCAAGGAGTGGCCTGACCAGTGCTCAGTACAGGGGAAGAATGTCTTCCCTAGCCCTGCTGGCCACATCATTCCTGATACAGGCCAGGATGACATTGGCCTTCTTGGCCACCTGGGCACACTCTCAGCTCATGTTCAACTGGAAATCAACCAGTAGTCCCAGGTCCCTTTCTGTCTAGCTGCTCTCCAGCCACTCTGACCCCAGCCTGTAGCTCTACATGGGGTTATTGTGGCCAAAGTGCAGAATACAGAACTTAGACTTGCTAATCCCCTGCTGTTGGAGTTTGCCCAGCAGATATATAACTATATCTCTATATATACAGTTATACCCTGCTGTTCGCAAGGAACGGGACAGGCCACAGGTCCCGCAAAATGTTAAACTCACAAAGAAATGCAGGTCGTTAATATGCATGCAGGCCACATCCATTGCTCCACCCCCTGACACTCCAGAGTGCTGCAGACAATTTTCCGCTCCTTCCGATGATCTGTCTCAGCACAGGGGAGCAAAGGGAACCGTTTCTGAGAGGCTGCTGTGACTGTGTGTTCTCGCAGCCCAAACCCCGCACTGCTCCCCCCCCAGCCCTCCGGCCTGGCCCCGGTGCTCGTGTCGGCTCCAGGGGCCGCACGCCGCCCAGCACGTGCTCGCTCTGCCTCCACGGTGGGGAAGGGGTGTTCCTGAGCTCTGATCAGCATTCTTGGAGCCTGGAAAAACCTGAACTTTGCAACACTGCAACAACCACTGCCATTTATGGTGGGGTGTGGGCGTCTGTATTGGAGTTTCTTTCCCTTTAACATCCACCAGTCCTGGTAGAGGCAGCACTGCCCGGGCTTTGACTGGGCTTTGAGCAACAAGGAATGTCATATCTTGTGGTGGTGCTGCACCGGGTCTCAGCAGAGCACACAGGAGCGGGTCAGGGACCGGGGTGCGGTGCCGCAGGGCCCTAAATACCATCGCGAGCTGCAGAAACCTTGCGCCCACCCTGGCCCCGCCGCGCACCCGCCCGCCCCCATTGTGCTGCGTGCCCACGCTCGCAGCGTGGGCACGATCACCAGGGTTGGGGTGGGGGGGAAGCGGTGTGGGATTTGGGCTGTGGGAGTGACCACAGCAGCCCAGAGAATCCCACAGTGTGGGGGGGTTGGGGAGTCAGGTCAGTATGGAAGTTTCTTTCCCTTTAACATCCACCAGTCCCGTGAGAGAGGGGCAGTGCTGCCCGTACGGTCCCAGAGGGTGGGGGAACAGAAGCTTCCTCCTGGTGCAGTGACAACTACGCCCTCCCAGCACACAGCTTGCTTCACTTTCTTGGAGCAGTTTCCCAGGTCAGGGATGGGGGCACGGTGCTGCCATTGCGAGCCCCCTCCCCACAGGGCAGGGTGAGTCCCGCCCCACAGGCACCGTGGCACCGCCCCGCGGCAGAGCAGAGCAACTGTGCATGTGTCAGCCAGCTAAGGTCGCAGACAGCTGAATCATAATTGTGAAAAATCTGCTTCACAAATGGGTGGGATCGCAATGCAGAGGTCGCAATGCAGCAGGGATTCACTGTACTTATATATATATCTATATGTATATATCTGTATTTATCACCTACTCTGAAAATGTTTTCTATGTAAAGACTGACAAAATGTCAACTGCATTGTCTCTGAGTTCAGATAAAGTAAATGCACCCAAAGGATTTTATTGCAAATGGGTTTCTGTGTCATTAATGCAAAGAGAAGAACTGTTATAGTGTCTTCAGTTTGTTTGTTTATCTCTTTTGGTCTTAATTTATGACAGCTGTCTGGGAATCTTCCACTGGGAAATGCACATTAAAAAACATTTCAAATGTTCCACCAAAACATGTCAAATTCTTATAATTCTTAAAAATACATCTAATTCTTCCCAACTGGATCCAGAAAGGTTTCTTAGGTATAATCTCTTTCACTGGCAGCCAGATTTCTGCTTCCTTGGCACTCCCCATAGCAATCTCCAGCAGTCCTGGTAACCTGGGAAAGTCAAGGAACATTGCTTCCAGTGAAGCCTGTAAGGTTCCCTGATATGCACCCAGTCCGCAGTAGCTCTGAGTACCTCAGCTGGCCTTGCAGCTCCTGGAGCTTCCAGACTACTGTCCACATCGTAGAAATCCTGGCAGAAGACCAGTTTAGATTTGAGGTAAATTGGAAAGTAGTACTAAAAAAAAATTAAAATAAAAAAGAAAACTGTCTCTTTCCTAAAAGGAAGATCCCAGGGCATTGCCTTTCAAGGAGACATATCTATATGATGCTCAAATAATTTTCTGTAATGGGTAGGAGCAGCCAACTATTTAGCAGTATGATCCAGGAGAGTAAAAAGCTTTTTGAAAAACCTTCTGTCAGTTATAACAAGGAATATCTGCATCCTGGCACCTGTCTTTTGTAGTCTTGAGAGATAACTCTTTCACAGTTTATGATTCTGGTCTGATTAGGGAAAAGTTGCATGCTTAATCATTGAGTTGGTTCAAACTGATGAGCGATTCATTGGAGATTTGGCTCATTTTGAATGGAACATTTTAGAATTGGAAAAGCTGACTTTCAGATGAAAAAAACACTAGTAGAGATGTTTGCTAGGACCCAAATACGGATCTGCTGCAGGTAGTAATGGCTTACTCAGCCCTGCTATAGCTGGATACAGACGTACATTTACAACGAGCCAGAGGTATTCTACAGCAGTACAATTGCATCACCACTGCAGAGGGTAGCATTGCAGTCATTTAGTCAAACTTGAATAGTTACAGTGGTACAAATAAAGGTATTTGTGGATTCTTAAAGGATATGTTCCAAATACTAATTTCAGGCAAGTTCTGGGAAGCCCTCAGAAGTTTGAATAAAGTAACACACCTGCAGAGTCAGTGGAGCAGTCAGGACTGAACACAACAGAAGAATTTCGAGGAGGTGCAACAGCAAGATTGTGGAATATGAGCTAAATAAAATGATAAGTGAAAAATTACAGGTCTTTTCTGGAAAGGTCGGGAAGCTAAGAATAAACTAGGTTTTTGTGAGGAGGAAAACAGCACTAGGAAAATTGATGTGAAGAAGAGAGGATGAAGACCTAAGAAAGTACATGCTATTTCCTAGTTTCTTCTGCGATGGGATTTTGTACTATACATGTGTTATAGTTCTACTTGAAATAGTTCCCTGGAGGTTAGTTTGAAAATGAAGATACAGTCATACTTCAGTTATATGCGCTGTCATATTTGCCTCTTCTTGTATTTTCCCTGCAATCTTTACTCAGTTATTCATGAAGCTGTGCAGTCCCGCACTGCTGCAGCACATGGCCTTGGTCCCAGGCCCAGCTGGCCCTGCCAGGAGTCAGAAAGTCACACATTCCGATTCTGGCCTGTTCCGGCTGTGGCAGCCAGTCTGGACTTGCCAGTGCATGTCTGCATATGTGCATACGCAGAAATTCATAGCCTCAGGCTGAGTACTTCTGCCAGTGCTAGCTGCTGCAGCTAAAGGGAAAAAAACCTGACTCCCACGCTCTTCGCTGTCATAAGGAGCCCAGATGTTGCAGTGTTTAAAAGTTGCCATATTTCTGGCAATAATTTGCCATACTAATGTCTGACCCATATTCATGGATTGAAGGTTCGGCAGGACCTGTGGAGACCTGTAATCTGCGAATATGGAGAGATGACTGTATGTATTTCAAGGCAAAATGAATATGAAATACAGTCTTGCCTCTGTATTCACAGATTACAGGTCTCTTGCAGGTCCCGTGAATCTCCCAATCCATAAATATGGTTCGCAGCAAAAAACCCCCTGCAAACACATGGCTGCAAATTGTGGCAAAACCCACAAATATACACAATCACAAATTGCAGCAAAAGGCATGAATACATGAATACACGATTGTGAACTGCGGTAAAAGTGACGAATATGTGAATATATGAACTGGGAAGCATGAATACTTGAATACTGTGCATGTGTCGACCAGGAAACTCCTCAAATCCATGAGTACCATTCGTGGTTTAAGAAACCACGAATCAGTGAAGCCGCGAATCAGAAGATGTGAATGGGCAAGTTATTATTGCTTTGTGAATGAAAGCAAACATCTTAATTAGTTTGCAAACAATCTAAGAAAAAGGTTAATTAAACATTCTCTATGTTTTGGCTACATATGTGTAAAATACAGGCACAGAATAACCCAGTTATAAGCACTTTCAAGTTATTGGGCTGAGCTGTTAGAGAAATAAGATGCATAATTTTCATACTATAAAGGAGTGTTGTCACTGTGGTCTTCATTCTTCTACTTTAATATCTCCTGTGTAATGATAAACAAAGAATCAAAGACGAGACCAGCATTGCTGAAATGTACAATATGGGTGTCTAATATAATTATAATTAACAGTTTCCATTCATTTGCAAGTTATACCCTGATGGCATTGCTCAAGAGAGGGGAGCATTAGTGGTAATTATGCTTTGACTTTGTAATGTTGGATTGAAGCGATGGTTTCTGACAAAACCAGAAATGAGTGGTTGCTTCAAACAGTGTAACAACACTGCCATCTAACTGCTCCTACAGAGAATCACAAGTTATCAACAGTGAAAAATACCTCAAATTCATGAAACTGGTGTCCTTTTATTTTTTATGGTGGCTGCATAAAGATAGTTTCCATGTTGGTTTTTTTTTTTTTTTCCAAGTTGTAATATTAAATCTTTGTACTTCTGCATTTGACTGCAAGAAATTAAATTTAGCTTGTCATTGAATGACAGAGGAGAATTTAGAACTGTAATGGAAATGTGCAAATCTGGCTTTGTCCAGGGATGAGACATAAGACACTGTGTGTGTTAAAGGGCAGTAAAAAGCCCAAGAAAACAACGTACTCCTTGATCACAGGAATGTCTACATCAAATCACATGACTGAACTACAAGTCCCTAACAAATGCTCTAGAATAATGTTGAAAAACACTTAATATAGAAAATGGTAAACAATTCTCATTCTGTTGAGTTCTGTCTTATCTTTATTTTATCTCATGTTGATTAAGATGATCTTTTTATTACTGTTTTTTTCACATCTTGTTAACACTGTTGTTTCTGAAAGTGACTTTCACCAGCAAACAGGACACTGAGTACAAAAGTCTCTTATTTCCATGCCTTGAATCTGATGTCCTTCAAGTCTATTGAAAGGTGGATTATCCCTCTGATATTAGGGCTTCCAACAGTACTTAATATATTTTTTTTCAAGTGATTTCTCTTATAAGTTCTAATTATTTAACTTTTAATTTGCAGACATTCTTACTGCATCTTTAGTTGTTTACGTAACATTTTTATTTTTTACTTTATGATTTTTTTTTTAGACAAAAAAAAAGTGGTACAATGATCCCCTGGAATTTGCTGGGGGTCGAGTCTGGACAGGTCCCGTGAGTTACGAAATCTGTGAAGTTACCGAATCCATGAATATTCAACTACACCCCTCCTGTAGCAATGCACCCTCCATTAATAAGGTCTGGAGGGGTGGTCCTGGGAGTGTGGCTCACACTGTAGCACCTTATTAAAATAAGCGCCCTTCGGTGCTTCGTGGCCATGAAATCCGAGGTCCAGGACATTCTGTGCACATGCACGGTCTCACAACTCACTGAAAATCCAACTGTGATTAATTGACTATGTGGATATGCGAGCCATGAATAGGTGGGGGATTGCTGTATAATCAAAATGCATGATCCCACTAGATTAGATAAAATCAATGTATTCTTTACATCTCTTGTCTCGTTTTACAGTTAGCTGTAAAAAACACCTAAGTACAGTGGATCCCCAGTGCATTGCGACTTCTCCATTACAACCCCACCCATTTGCGAGGCAATTTTCTCGCAGTTTTGATTCAACAATTTGCGAGTTTAACCGGCCAACGTATGCGCAGTGCCTCTGCTCTGCTGAGGGGCGGTGCCGTGGTGCCTGAGGGGCGACACTCACCCTGTCCTGTGGGGAGGGGGCTCGCAATGACAGCATCGTACCCCTGTCCCTGACCCGGGAAACTGTCCCATGAAAGTGAGGCAAGAAAGGTCGGACAAGCGCTGTGTGCTGGGAAGGGGCAGCTGTCTCTGCACCAGAAGGAGGCTTCTCTTCCCCTGCCCCCTGGAACCATACGGGCAGCACTGCCTCTCCTGGGACCGGTGGATGTTAAAGGGAAGGAAATTCCGACACCAACGAGACCAATGCCCCCTGGGGACACCCGCAGAGGAATGATGAGCATATGTGGTGGCAGCAGCCAGGTTTCTGAGCCCCCGAGCCTCCCCCCACCCCCCCGAGAATCCGTGGGCCTCTCCAGGCCACCGTGATTGTGCACCCACAGCCCAAACCCTGCGCCGCTGCTCCCTCCCCCTGGCCACAGTGCTTGTGCCCAGGCGTCCCGGCGCAGNTCCCGGCGCGGCACGGCCATGGAGTCAGTATGCCACACCAGGGCTGCCGGTGCGGGTTGCCAGCATGGGGTGGCCATGGGCTGGGACGCACAGGTGCGAGCACCGGGGTTGGTGGGAGGGAGCTACGGCGCAGGGTTTGGGCTATGGGCATGCGGTTGCGGCGGCTCAGAGAGGCCCGTGGATTCTCAGGGAGGGGTGGTCTCCCAGGTCAGAGTGGGCTCAGAAACAGTTCTCTTTGCTATGGGAGAAGCAGAAAATTGTTGGCAGAGCTCCGGAGTGTCAGAGGGTGGAGCAATGGGTGTGGCCTGCATGCATATTAATGACCTGCTGTCCTGGTTTAGGTTTTTGGCTGCCCTGGCAGCGAGGGTGTTAACAGTTCAGCTCTTGCCTGGGCCTCAGTCGCTGCCATGGCATTCAAGGTTATAGGGAGAGAGACGTCTCTGTGAATAAACATATTTGGGAGCGAAGAAAAAAAAATGTAGTAGTAAAATGTGGAGTGCCGGGTCAGGACGTGTGTAAGAAGATGTAAACTATGAAGGCCCACCCAGGCCTACTGGAGAGGGGGTAGGAATGTTCTTCCAGGCANGGGGGGAAAAGGTTGCCTTTTAAATGATGCTTCTCACATAAGTTTCTGATCTTGTTAGTTAATAAATAAATCCTTTATATTCTTCACTGGTGGTTTGCCTTGTTTTTTGCCTGTGACCAGGTATATTTTCCAGTTTTCCTCCTGTAGGAGAGGTTGTGGGTGAATCTCTGGAATCCAGTCAGGTTCAAACCACGACACTTGCGCGCCTTTGTGAGTTTCACTCGTGGCCTGACCCGTTCCTTGCAAATGAGGGGATATAACCATATAAGACACTTTCAAGTAAATACAAAGGGATGGGAGTTAAGACCAAAACATCTACAGGTAAAGATCTAGATGCAATAGACCTGGAAGTAAAAGAAAATTAAATAAAAGGTAGGTTAGTTTTTCCTTTAGTCCAAAAAACTTTTAAAAGTCAGCAATGTTTAAGATCTTAACACACTTCTGGGAAAAAAAAGTATGCTGATGTCTAGTGATATGTCAACAAGAATGTTAAAAATTTAACAAATATGCAGACTGGAACTTTCCATCTTTACTTTTCAGAGTGTGATGATGAAGTTGAAAGTTAAGTTGCTGTTACAGAGCTCTCAGTTTTTTTACAAATCAAATGATATGAGAGGGAAAGCACAAAATCTCTGCCTCTGCCTGCCGTAGTTCTTCAATATCTTACTCAAAGCCTTGTTAGAAGACAGAGAAAAACATATTTTAGGCTGAATTTTTGTTAAATTAGATATTTTCTTTGAGGAGAAAAGGCAACTTAAAAATCCATATATATATTTTTGTAGGCATGTTCTCTATGGTCACTGTCTAGAAGGCTGAAAATATCACATGGATAATAAGCTATCTAGTGACTCTGCAAGAGGCAAAGCACATCTTTCGCCAGAACACTTTTTCCAAGGTTAGCAGCTCAGGACTTAATGAGATGAAATATGTAATTTAGAAGCATGAACATGGTTTCATCTAGTTTCACTCATGACAAAAAAATTCATCTAATAGTCACCATGGAGATACCTTTCTTCTGTTTTCTGCTTACAGCATATTCTCTGTCTGCTTCAGAAGAGCTTTTGGAGCAGGTTGTTTATGATAGTTTATGATTGCCACCTGGTGGCTAGTAAAGAAAATAAATTAGGTTTTGGAAGCTTCAGGATTATTAAGACACAGTATTGAAGCTGCTTGATTCAGGTAATATCCCAGGAAAAACCATCTGAAATTATGCAGAGTAAAGTTTGCGAAATTTTAACTCATTCTTTGCCTCACATTTCATTGTTTAAAGAATATTTAGATGAGAAAAGAGAAACCAATAAATGAAAACAGAAGCTGAAATTCAGTTAACATGGCATTCATGAGGGACTACCTGAACTGCCTTCCATCAACATACATGGACAGATTTTTCCTAACTGGAGTTTTTTTGGAGTGAAACATATTTATGAACAGTAGAATTGTTTATAAACAATCAAAACCAACAACAAACTTCTGCAAAGTTCTTTTTCCTGCGTTTAGTGTTTGTCTTAAATTTAAAATTTGATTCTAGAGGAATTCCTGTTATGGAAATAACAATCAGAGCAAGCAAAGAGCATGTTGTGAAATTTTTAAAAGCTGGACTGGAAATCTCCCTCCTGGCTTTTGATGAAGTCGGTATCATTGACTATTCAGACTTATTGCAAGGAAAAGTAAAGGAAATTGCGTTAGTAAGTCATCAGCAAATACCCAACTGTTTCAAATAACAGGCTAATGATTTAACTAAAAGAAAATTAAATTCGTGACTCTGAGATCACTAAGCCATTTGAAAATAGATAAACTGGCTAGAATTTTTTCTCTAGTGATCAAAAAAATGTATAAAGAAGGAAAAGGATATGAAGGAAGAAAATCTATCTGCCCTCTTGACTACTTCGTTCTTGTTACCAAGCTCTATCTTTTTGTCTCCTTTAATTTGGAACTGTGTAAACATGTCTCACACGATGCCCGAACAAGAAAAAGGGCAGAGGGACTGTGCCCACTCACCTGAAAGTGAGGGCACTTGCATGAAGGATACAGACCTCAGTCACAGGAAAAAATTAAACCACCGCTACCTATGTGCTGCATACATTTAAACCACTTTATTGATAAAAAGTAATACAGAGTGCGCAGTAATACAAGAAGGGCAATTAGAAAGGACAAGAAAAAAGGAATTAACTGGCCACCACCACTCCCAATATCAGAAAGATTGCTAAATCTCCTCTCCCTTATTTCTATTCAATACTTGGGCATTTGGAGAAGGGATACCTCACATAATTACATTTGATATTCTTACATATATTTTCCCTTCAGTGTAGAATACGGTGTTCAAATCCTGGGGAGTAAATTATTATAAACAATATGGAATTGTTATGCATATAGAGAATAGGGAAGGTTTGTATTTCCTCTGAGTATGTGGACAAGTTTTTGAGTATACTTACATTCAATGAAGAACTTTATTTTCCTCACATATTTTATAGAACCTGTTTGTCTGAATCAGAGTTGTAGATTTACTGTACAGCTGATAGTAGATGTCAGCTAGGCACTGGAAGCCTCAATTTGCATTATATTCATTTCTTTATTTAATTTATTATGCTTATAACGGATAGATTAATTCATATTACTTAGACTAGAAATTTAATTATTCCGTTTTAAGATTGGACACTCCAGGGACATCTCTTAGGAAGTAAAATGAGATTTGAATTAAAGGAGACAGAGCATCAAATGCCTGTAAATAGGAGTTTTGATTCCCAGAATATAAGAGAAGCAGTTGTTCAGCTCTCGGTCTTTGCCTCATTTGTAGACAATACAGAACCTGGCAGAGAAATTCAATTCCAAGTTTCTTAACGCTAAGCATTACTATGAAAGAAACTGTTCATACTGTATAAAATATTTGTTACACAGCCATCTTTGTTTTGACAAGATGTTGTGTAAGTTCAAAGGCAGGATAGATTGGTGTTATGCTGAATTTAGTGCTCTGGCTGAAGATATTTCAAAACACTTAGAGTTTGGTTTCAATTCTTTATACACATTCTGGGATTTTTTGCAAGACTGATTTTTTCAACTGTGTGGAAGACCTGAATTTTTATAATGCTGTCACAATCGTAAGACACTGTGAAGTAAATAAATAATTATATATTACATTGACAAATTAGGACTACATCATATTCACAGAATCACAGAATCACAGAATATTCTGAGTTGGAAGGGACCCACAAGGATCATCGAGTCCAACTCTTAACACTGTCTCCCTGGCGGGAATTGAACCCGGGTCTCCCACACGCCGGGTGGAGACACTTACCACAGTACTAAAGTGGATTTTTTAAGTCCCAACAGCTCATCTCACCCCTCACGATTGCAATTACTGGACAGCTCAACTCAAATGGAAATGAACAGTCTATGAATACACTCAACTCTACTCCCTTCTTTTCATTCCTTGTTTAGCCACAATCCATAGTAAAAACAAGAGCATTAAACAGTATTTCTGAGCTGGTTCCCTGTCAGTCACCTCTCCTAAATTCCTTCCATATATGCAGTAACTGACAGGAAAAAAAATTGATTTGAAACTGACATTGATTTTCCCTATGTGAATATAATGGTATGCATAATAACGTTAATATTCAGGTGAGGTTTATTTCTTATATCATATAATTTGGAAAATTTAAGGTAAGTTTATTATAATTCCTTGCTATTGGATACACCTAGTTCTTACTGTAGGACTACAATAGTTTTAATGTATCCTTTAATCTATTCAATTACTGGTTATTTATTTTAATTTTTTTTCCAAATATGAAATTCTTGCTGCCTCAGGAAAAAAAAGGGCTACTACACTCATTTGTGAATTATATTTTGAAAGCTAATAAGCACCTTAATTTTTTTTTTTTAATTGGGAGCATAATCTCAGAGCAATGTGTTATCAAGGACAAGAAGACTGGTTATCTTATGAAGAGAAGTGATTTTCCAGAGCAGCCTGAAAATTAGTCTCAGTAGTAGTAGAGGATGCCTTTAAAATTGTGAAACCCCCACCTCAAACACAACCCTGAAGTAATAAACCCCTCAAAACTACTAACAATTTTCACAATTTTCTTGAACCAACTTGTGATGTGTTTGGGAAATTTGGCTATCACTTTAAATTTTGTTCTTATATTCTAGACTCTCACTTGTTAATATGCTAGACACAGGCTTCCACATACCTGTTTATTGCTGCATACTCTGTATTTCACAAAGGACTGTGATCCTACGCCTAGTATTTCTTCTGCTTTCTGACTACATATCCCTGTACTACTTTCAGCTGTATCTCCAGTTTCAGGTATTTCTGAAACCATTATGTTTCTGGGAATTGAAACTGTATTTAATTTAAGATTTTTTTCCAGATAACTTTCTAAATTATTCCAAGGAAACCATGGTTTCGCTGAATTGCCTGAAGAGTAGCACAAGTAAAGTAAAATGCTTAATTCTCCATATTAATCTGTTTAAATTGTTCTTGTGGGGAAAACAAAACAAACCAAAAAACCCTAATAATCTCTATTCAATCACCGTTATAATAAAATAATGTTAAGATGAAGGAGTCTATGCATTTGACAAGGACGTATTCTTATTCTGGAAAGATAAAGATTTCTAGGAGCAAATCTCTGAAACCACTTAACCTCAAGGCAGGAATAAGCAGAGTGAAGTTTCACTCATCTTACGTGAGGATCAGATTCACAACCACGTGAGGAACCTGAACATGTGTAGGTCCAGGTCCATAAGACCCAAACAGATGCATCCAAGAGTCCTGGGGGAATTGACTGATGTAGTTGCCCCTCTCCATGATATTTGAAAAGTCATGGCAGTCAGGCAAAGTCCCAGTGTCTGGAATAAGGGAAAAGTCCAAGATCCTCTACCTGGGTTTGGGCAATCCCCAGTATCAACACAGACTGGCAGATGCACAAACTGAGAGCAGTCATACAGAGAAATGCTTAGGGACATCAGTGGATGAAAAATTGTTCATAAGTTAACAATGTGCTCTTGCAATCCGGAAAGCCAATCCTTTCCTGGGTTGCATCAAAAGAAGCATGATGAGCAGGTTAAAGCCCTATTCCACTGCCATGAGATGCCACATGGGGTCCTGCACCCAGCTCTGAGGTTGCAAAGCACAAGGTGAAGTGTATCCAAAGGAGGGCTACAAAAACGGTCAGAGGGCTGGAACACTTCTCCCATGATGTTAGGATAAGAGAGTAAGGGTTGTTCAGACTGAAGAAGAGAAGACTCCATGAAGGCTTTCTTGTAGCCTTACAAAATATAAAGACAGATTAGTAAGACAGAGGCAAAGGCCTTGTGACACTCCAGTTCTGAAGCCTCACACTTAACTGGGAATATTACTTATATTTAAGACTTTTAAGTTTCCCCACCAAACTTTAGTTCATTACTACCTTCAAATTCATGTCCAGAGAAAATTGTGCCAGGACCTCTTAGAGAATTTCTTTTAACTTAGTAAGAAAATAGGTGTATTGGCAAAAAAGTTTACAGAAATAACATACAACTAAGGAAAAACATTATGCTAGAGCATTAGCAAACACCAACCTCACAAAATTTAGTGAAATAATATTAATTGATTTCAAGGTCCCAATAAGAGAAAGACAAGAGTAAAGGAAAAAAAAAAGGGATCAAAAGAGTGAAGAATGAAGAAAAGAGAGAAGAGAAAAATAATTAACTCCAGGAGTTGCTAGATCTCAGGACAGAAGGCTGAACAAAAATGGAGGCCCTGTGCGTCTATTTATATGGTTTGGTACTGTGGCCACTACCCCCAGGTGGGACACCTGGTTCACTGACCACTCAATGCCCTCTTACGCAAAGTGTTGAGTGGCACTGCCAAACAGAAGCTCCAGGGGGTGTGGTGTGGGTGAGCTACTAGGATGCAGGCCTTCCTTGATTGACAGGTTCCCAAGCCATTGTGCTCCATGGGCTCAGCCATGTTGGCTGCAGACCATGTGCCTTCTGGCTCTACCATGTGCTCTTTGGGGGCAGGCCTTACTGTACGACTGCAGGCCTATGTCTGCCTTCCTTGATTGACAGGTTCCCAAGCCATTGTGCTCCATGGGCTCAGCCATGTTGGCTGCAGACCATGTGCCTTCTGGCTCTACCATGTGCTCTTTGGGGGCAGGCCTTACTGTACGACTGCAGGCCTATGTCTAGTCCTTCCCCCATACACACAAACTCAGGGAGATAGCTCCAACCCCCATAAATTCAGTGAGAGATTAATTTGGGCTCTCACAGGTCAGTAGTGACACCGCAGGGGGGTGATTTTAGACTGAAGGAGGGTAGGCATAGATTGGATACAAGAAAGATTTTTTTATTTTTTTTTTTAATGATGAGAGTGGTAAGGCACTAGGTCAGGTTGCTTGAAGTACTTCCATCCCTGGAATTACTCAAGTCCAGGCAGGATGGAGCTCTGAGCAACTTGGTCTGATGGAAGATGTGTCTGCCCGTGTTTGGGGGTTGGATCTAGACACCCTTTTAAGATCTCTTTTAACTCTAACCATTCCATAGAATATTAAACAGGACGCTATAGTAATCAAGTGGGCATGGACGAGAACTGGATAAGTTAAGAAATTCTTCGCTGAAAGGGTGATCTGCCATTGTAGAGGGGTTCCCACGAGGAGGTTGTGGAGTCACCATTCCTGGAGGTGTTTAAGAGAAGGCTGGATGAGACACTTAGTGACATGGTTTAGATGATGGGTTGCTGTTGAATTATAGGTCGGACCTGATGATCTCCAAGGTCTCTTCCAACCTTGCCAGTACTGTGATACTGTGAAGTGAGTAGAATTGATTGTGTTTGAAAAAAACTCTTTGCTTGCCTGGTCTGGTGAATGCATGTAATTTTGAAGAACGTAGTCCATCACTTTCAGTCCAGAGTATAGACTAGTATAATCATGCAAAGTTTTATTAAGAAAAGTGGAACAATCCATCTTTAAACTAAAAATATCGGATATATAAATGAATAATTAAAAAACCCCAGTGGGGTTCTTGAAATAACATTAAATATCTATCAAATCCTTAGTGAGTTTTACTTTGGTTTATATATGTTCTGTTTCCTTTTTCTCATTCCTATGTGAAAATGTCCAGACAGAAAAAAAATACAGTAATACCTTGCTGTTTTGCATGTTGGTTTTCGCTGCCTCAGTGCATCGCGGGTTTTTTTCCACCGAGCAGCTTTTGCCACTTTCTTATACTTTCAAGGTATTTTGGCAGGTCATGTGACCAGCACAAGTACTGGAGCTGCTGATTGGCTCAGCAGTCATTCACACCTGCTTACAGCCTTCCTCTTCTGCGGCTGCAGGACAGGGCAGGGAGTGTGTCCCTGTGCTCCCCTGTCCCAGCAAAGTGGCACAGGGGGGGCTGAGGGGTGGCAGGGCAGTGGGTGGGCTGCACTTATGTATGTATAAATGCTCTTCTTTTGTGATTTCAACTTTCTGTAGCAGGTTTTTAGAGCTAATCTCTGATAATTCTGTATTTCATTCTGTGAACAGAATGTTTTTTCTTAACTGGTATTCACTTTATTCTTGCTGACTTTATGCTCAATCTCATTATGGTGAGGGAAACCATGCCAATAATTTTGAAACAAAGTGGAGTCCTTACATTTCCTCCTAAGAAGCCAGTGGCCTAATGGGAATCTGGCATTGCTGGTCATCAGATTTTAATCTACAGAGTGAGTGAAATTGATCTCACTTACAGCTATTCATGGCAAGGAAAATCTGGCTTCAAGATAGACATTATGAAATGTAAAAGGAGTTTGTAATTAATCTACATGTTGAAATAGAGCAGTTGTGGTGGACTTCATTCACCCATTGCATGCACCTACCTGTGTGAGCAGATGGGTAGGTCAAAAAGGTGGGTGGATGTAAAGGTCTGAGTAGCAATCCCAGGTTACACATCTGTGGGGAAACTGAGACTTCAGGTTTATTTTCCCTGTATTTACAGCTCAGATCGTTACAAGTGACTATTTTCACCCATTATTTGCTGCAGTACCTTATGCCAGCTTCACTGTATTTTGATTCACATTATCAGGAGAGTCACCATTGATTTCCACAGACATTGCTGTCATATACTGTCACCCAAAATAGTTCTAAAACATTTGAAATCTGACTTGTAAACATCTCTGTACTTACCTCTTTGAACAGTTATTTTGTTGGCATCCCTTTCAAAAAGAACCAATCCTTGTGTGACTTGATGGACAAATATCTAACACCACTTAAAAATTCAGATCCTCTTTGTAAACTACTGAACATCCCATAGGTAATAAATGAACAAGTATTTTTGTAGATATTGCGCCACTGAAATTTAACATACACATGTTTGAAAATTAAATGCTTTTCTTTTGTTGAATGGATGTATTGATGCTGTGTTATACAGCACAATCTGGAAAACCAGTTGAATATGAGGAAATTACCTCAGTCTTTACATTTTTGTCAATAGCATTTTTTGAAAAAGATAACTGCAGTCCAGGCTAGAACAAAAGTGTTTTGGCTTTTTTTTTAAGAAGAAAGTTGTTTAAATTTAAGCATTATTTAAAATCATTATTCCCCCCAACACCTTGGATTTAATTTCATTCACAAATCCTTGATCCAAAAAGTCAGACTCACTGTTTGCATCTTTAAATTTATTCTTTGTAGAGCATTATTTTTAGTATTTTTTTCACAATCTTCAACAGTTTCTCCTGTCATTTTGAAAACAAGTTTTTCTTTGAGTCATTGTAATAAATTATTTCATCAAAGTTCTCTGTAAAAAATTAAGGATAGTATTAGTTGCTTAACTAAAGTTGCTATAATAATACAATATTTAATATATTATTACAATTTACAGCTTTTTTTTTCCTGACAGGACCATGTAGCCCTCTTTTCAATACTAAGAATCATAGGACATTCCATATAGTTAAAAAACACTGATACCTGTTTAGCTCATTTCAAATAAAATCCAGTCCTTAACTCTGAACAAAAGAAAAAAACCTCAAACAACAAAGGAAAAGAAAAAGGAAAAAAGATTAAACACAGTTTATAAATCTGTTTTCAACATGAGCTTTCTGTCATACAATTTGGGAATAACAGAAGAGCAGAATAATATTATGCAAATCTGTTAACATAAACACATAATTTGTAGCTGCATAGTTCAATCTGAATCTTCAAAAGGCCAAAAATCTGGTTTTGAACAAAACAAAAGAAAACAAACAAATGAGACCAAGCAGCTTCTGAAGAACTACACAAATAAATTGTCATTAAGGGTTAATAATAAAAATATAATTATTAGAATTTTTAACCTAATTTTCACCTGTGGGAGTGAAAATATTTTTTTTCAATCTTTCTTTTATTTATAATCCTATGTAAGTTTTTGCATATTCAAACCCTGAATTAAACTTGTTAGAGTTCAGAAAAAGAAAGGTCTATCAAATCAAAGCTCAAAGCTTTGGCTCAACATGACTTTTGCATAGAGCTGCAGATAATTATTTGACCAAACTCTTGGACAAACCTTAGGAACATTTCAATCTTTCAGCTCATCATGTGTTTATTTATCTTCCTCATGTGAGTTTATCTATGATCAAAGGAACTTGGGCCTTCCAAATCCTCCCTGAAGTCAGTATCAGGGTTTCCTCTGAAACTGGCAGGTTTTGATCCATGGCATTAATCCTAGTTCCATCTAAATGAAAAGCATGAGTCTCATTGAATTCAGTGGACCTGTGGACTAATGGCGAATAGGAAATTATGTGAGAATGTCTCTCTGTGGATGAAAAAGGCAATATTTTTTTTCATTAGGTTTTTTTTAAATTATTTTGTTTTGTTCTGGTTTTTATTCTGCATGTGTAGGAAATAAGAAGTAGCAGAACTTTACCCCTTATCAAAGGCATTTATTTTGCAGAAGACTAAGGAAAAACTATGTCCCAGTTTAGGCTGGTGATAGGTGGAGAGAGGGAAGAAATGGGAGTAATACAGAATACAGATTATTCTTTTTCTTCTGCCTTTATTTTTACTGGTCTTCTCCAAACCAAACAAAAACTAGTGACTATTTTTTTCATTGGTCTCATTGGTCACAAGCCTGATATATTCTAACAGATGTAGCTGCTCTGCTTTCTTTTCAGAGTTTTCCTAGAAAACTGGGTAGTAGCTGATGATAGTTAAGTACCACTACCACATAGAAACTTGGTCTTGTAAAGTGCTAGGTGCTCTCATCATCAAATGAAATAATTCGAACCAAGCATGCTTGATTGAAAGCCAATATTGCCTGTGGAAATTATAATAAAGACTCTCAAACATAGGTAATGTTAACAGTTTGTTGAAGAAAAGAGCATCTATCTCTTATATGTGTGCAATATCAGGCCGTGTATATTTTTTATAGACCAATTATTAGTTAATTTATTTGTGCCCACTGGAGCAACACCATAAAAGAACCTAATAAAAATAGAGGGGGTTTCACATTCAATAAAAGTAGCCTGCCAATTAGAGAGAGGATTGATGTGCATTCACAGGAAACTCAGAAACTGCATTCCAGCTGATATCATGTTACCACTTCATGCTACGCCTGCATTTCATGTAAAAGAGTCAGTGGAGGAGCCTAACTCATGTAAAAAAGCTTCAGAAATGTGAATCTTAACTAGACATAGGAATTTATTATATACACAGAGAATGACCCCAGGAGAGCAGGACTAAAACAAGACTAAGCACTGTCTTAGGTGGCATTTTCCTTGGGAACTTCTTGGTTTGCATCACCAACTCCTTTTGTGTATCACGTTTTGTCCAGCTCAATTCAGAGGTGTATATTCACCATTTATAAAGCATACGAAATTTTGGTGCTGTAATGCTCAATGTTGTCCTGACTGTGAATACTGAGACTAAAGATTCATCCAAATAAATATTGTAGTGGTCTATAAAGATATTTCCCTCTGCTGCCTGATTTATCTCTTTGACAGAAAGCACTCTTCTTTCTTCAATTTCCCCCCCTGCTAAAGACTCAATGGGAAGGTTTGTATGTCTGTGTTACAGGTATCTCAGCTGGCAATCTAGTTTTCACTCAGATTCTTTTCATTTTCCACTGCAGTGGGACACCATATCTTCTTTTTTGCCTATCCTATCCTGGACAATAAATCCTGGGAGGAGTAATGTCTGAATGGCTGCATAAGAGATTTCACTAAGACTCACTGACAAACCTCTTGACCCTTCTGCTGAGATAGTTCTCGCAGTAAGAGTAACAAAAGGGTTTACAGACATATACAGCTGGGAAAATCTTCGCCCTTAGTCAGAGGGCTGGCTCCAAAGCATGTTAATCCTGTTTTAGCTCTTTGGGGTGTCCAGTTCACATACTGCATTTAAAGCACACTAATGTTTCCTCTGACCTGTGTAATGGTGCCTGACTGAGACTAAAGGTGTAAACAAGGCAAGCACATGATCCTCAGAAGAGGAAACTGAGACGCTTTGTGTGTGTCCAAGAGACATAGCGTGAGATTGAGAGTGCCTAGAGATCGGACTGAAGGGCTGAAGTAGAGTCAGCACTTTGAATGCAGGTTCTCACTTAGAATCCATGAGTAAGACCTCCTGTCCCACTAACATCTGCTGGAACTGCTGGGTGAAGTCTGTGCTGAGATCTTCCCGCATAAGTTAACTATTTCAAGGAAAAGTTCAGAAGAATAAGAACTAAGTTCATTGGAGACCGTATGGTGGAAAAAATAACCAAATATCCCCCTTTCCCCCAGGCTACTTAATTTTTTATTATAAAATCTATTTCTATGGCTGAAATTCTACCTGAAAATTCACACTCTGTAGAAAGGAATATAAGTAGAGTAATTTTGCCTTATTTAGTCTATCCTTCCACATTTTTTCACTACAGTATGCAGTATTGTAATACATAATTGCAGAGAACATATATTTATGTCTCTTTTAAAATAGTACTATTTCTATATAGATCTACACCTACATATACTTTTTTT
>WEKX01013975.1:94393-106332 GCA_013390025.1 Pitta sordida | reverse complement strand
ACAGAGGAAATTTCTTTCTTCCATATGATCATAAAATAAATATTATTCTTTTTTTCTTCTTCTTCTCAGTCATTTGGAGAAATATTTTAGTATTACTACCTTGATAAGCCAGCTCTTTATCATGTATGTATTTGGCATACAGTACAAGGAGAAATGGAACAAGATGGCAGTTATAACAGTGGCAAGATGCAAATTTATTCTGGAAAAAATTAATATGTGCACAATATCAAGCATGCTTAAGTTTGTGCTACGAAAACTATTACGAATGAAGAATGGATGGAATGGAATTTTGCATCATACATGATTACATGTTGCTTAACTCCACAGAAACGTCTTTGTCTACTCCTGATGTCCCAGGTGCCACCAAGAGAAGCTGCTTACCACATTGCTAGAGTGAAAATGGCAACAGAAACCCCAGCCATAGTGACCTCTGCAACATGACTCTTTGTTTCAGAAATTAAAGAAATGACAGAGAAAATTCACAGACCATTGAACTGCAGGCACTAACTCCAGGTGGGGATAGGGGACAAATTTATTACATCTTGTACTTGAGTAATAATTAAAAGTCTGGAATTGTTTTCTTCTCCATTTTCCCCAATTTTAATTAGGCTACTTTATGTGTGTGATGTTGTTGTCACTGTTTTTCCTCCCATCTCTCTCGTATTGTATGACACGACTGATTGTAGCCAAGGAGTGGAGGAGTCTTATTTTTCACTGACAACACTTGAAAACCATTTTATAGAAAAATAAGAGATGAAGGATGAAGAAGAGCAGGAGAAAAGAAATAAAATATCCTAAAGATAGGTCTCTGCATTAACTCACCATGAGGCAAAAGAGAAATAACAACTTGTCTTCATGTGCCAATTCAATTGGGATGAGCCAGACTTGCTACTGTATTGGTACAGTGTAAAACTAGATGACAGTGAGTAATGGTGTGAACAAATAAACCAAGAGGAACATCACAGAAATGGATGTTAGATGGCCTTTGCACAGCAGAGGTAGATAAAGGTTATAACAAACTGTTTACTGACCATGTACACTTACTAGAATTAAGAGGTCAGTTGAACAAGAGCTCACCTAGTAAGAGCTTTCTCAGTAGTGTGACTCATCAGCTGTTGTACAGTACCAGAGCACTGCCCAGTTATTGCTCCATCACTTTTCAGTAATGTCTGTCCCTTCAAAAATCTACATTCTACCATTAGTTAAGGCTTTTTCTTTTGCATTTCTACATTTTCCCCCAATTTTGCATCAATTCACTATAGTTAATACATGTGCCTCTAACAGAAAAGAAAATAAATAGAAAGCACCATGTTTTATTGAACAAAAATATGTGTGCAAAGATGGGAAGGGAGGAATTATAGAAACAAAACAGTGCTGAAGAATTTTGCATCAGCTGGTGCTTTTGTTGTTGTCATATTTGCACAGATCATTTTAGGCTCCTCAGTCCAGGTTGTAGCAAAATGCTATCAAAACAAATACTCTTGCAAAATATTTGAGCTTTCGCAGCTTAACATGTGCATCTTGAACCGCTTAAGTTGCATGGTTTTCTTCTTTTTGTTTTTCTCCAGAATTTGACAGACTGTAAAGTGTATACAAAAACTCATTATGCACCAGTGATTAAATGTTCATACAACATTAATATTTATCAAGGGATATTTCATATCTACAAAGTAGGTAACTATACTTTATTTCCTAAGAGAACATTTTTTATAGTTTTCCTTCATTTCCCAGCTACACATCAAACATCTCTAAAGTGCACTTCCCAAGTGTAGTTAGAGAATAGGAAGGAATGTAAAGTTTTTAAAAACAGCCCTTATTAACTTTTCCTTCCATTGATTCTACTGTAAACTCTAAAAAGCCTTTTTAAAAAGCAAATTCTCATACACTCAGCAGGTGAAATGTTCCCACAAAAATAAAAGTAAGCAAATTAAACACCACCTCAAACAATGAAAAATCAGCAATCATATTACAATCTTTTCTCTTGACTACTCATATCCTAGTATATCTTTACTCGTTTTATTGCACATTTATGAAAACTGTTGTCCTATATATTTTAAAAAAAAATAGTTTCTTTATCTGTGCTAACACATTCTTGTGCATCCTTAATAAACTAGAGTAACTTTCAACATGTAGAAAAACAATGGAATCAAAAGCAAAGAGATACTTTGTATTGTAGATGCTCAAAGACTTCTAATGTAATTTCATTGACACAAAAATAGTTCAATTTTGGAAGTTCTTGACTCCCATTCTATATGGAAAGCTGCTGGTTATGTGACAGCAGGAGAACTCAAAACGTGATTCACAATGAATGTCAATCCTTCACCTCCAATATGAAGGCTTCCCAACTACTCAACTTGCTGAGCATAACTGGTTTTAAATACCATATCTAAAAAGGCTGCTCCTGTTCAACTGACCAGTGAGAAAGGACTGGACTTCTTCAAACGAGTATTGGAGCAACAGTTTGTTATATATTTCTTTACATTTTTTAACTGTCCGATCCCACCTTGTAAGGAGAGCACTTGTTTGTTCAGCTAAAAGGAACCCCCTTCATGCTCCTTTTGGGTTTGCTCAGTCAACTGTTTTATGCAACAGTGGCAGAGGCACACTGGAATTGTGTACCCATTCATTGTGATTACACAGACAGAATCAAATGTATGTTGTCTGTGACAGGAAGGGGAAGGGGAAAGGAGATGAATGGTTCCTTTGGGTAAGAGGACAGTAAGGTTTATTTGGGCGTTTTTTGTGGTTGCCTTTTTTTTCTTTTATTTTCTCTTTTTTGGTTAAATTTTCTTTTGTCTTTTTTGTGGGGGTCTCGTGGGCTTTTTTGTTGATTTTTTCTTTTTTTTCCTTTTTTTTTTCTTTTTTATTTTTTGGCTACGTCATGGAATCATAGCAGTCATTCCTCTAATAGAAACTGACAGGACATAAAAGACAGAACTATCAGATGAACACACACAATGACTAGAAATATATTGACAGAGAAAAGACTTAATTTAGCTTTGAGAAACCGTCCCAAAAATAAAATCCTGTATTAACAAGTGCAAAAAACAAAACAAAAAAAGAAACTCCAAACATTAAAACACAGTGTATAAAATGGTGTGAGAAATTTAAGTCACCAAACAGCCTTTTAGTCAATAAAAAGCTGTGTTCATGTGTCCTTGTTGTTTGGGTAGTGGCCCACCCTTTTCATTTTACCCAAAAGGTCATTCAAGAAGAGATCTGAGTGTAAAGCACTCAGTCCTTGCTATTTTTGACTGTAGTCATTTGGGTCTGTTGTGTTTCTATCATGTAAGATGAATCCTTTCTTTTATTCCTCATTGGTTGAATTATCTTCCAAAGTTGTTATGCCTCCAAAGACCAGTTCTGTTGAGTTCTGTGCTGCTGAGACTGTAAGTACTGTATGTAAGAGAATTAATACAAGAACACACAGTTTAAGTCTGCTGTTACACAGTCTTGATGCTGATGAAACTGTGAGCGATGTCCTGTGACACACTGTTGAGCCACTTGTTTTAATAGTCCCTTTGGATTGATGATCTGGTAATAGTCCCCATCTGACATCACAGCATTCTGGTTCTGCATTGGTTGGATAGTTTTCATAGAGCCCTGTAGGGTAAACACAAAAGAAAAATAAACACACCAGGCACAAAGACTGGCAGAAGTGGTAGCTGAAAGGAATCACAGAATCACAGAATCACAGAATATTATGAGTTGGAAGGGACCCACAAGGATCATCTAGTCCAACTCACCACCTAACACCCGTACAGAGTCCGAGAGCACATCCCAGAGCGTAACACCACCTAGATCCCTCACAGTCTAGCAGGCCACTCCGAGCCGGAAGGGGCCCAACGTCATCCAGCCCTACACCTCCCTGCTAGACCATGTCACTAAGCTCCTCGTCCAGTCTTCTCTTAAACACCTCCAGGGATGGCGACTCCACCACCTCCCTGGGCAGCCCATTCCAATATGCAATTACTCTCTCTGTGAAAAACCGCTTCCTAACGTTAAGATTGAACCTCCCCTGGCGTAGCTTGAGGCCGTGCCCTCTCGTTCTGGTGTCGTCAGCCTGGAAGAAGAGGTCTACACCCATCTGGCTGCAACCTCCCCGCAGGTAGTTGTAGACAACAATGAGGTCACCTCTGAGCCTCCTCTTCTCCAGGCTGAACAATCCCAGTTCCTGTAGTCGCTCCTCATAGGGCCTGCCCTCCAGTCCCTTCACCATCCTCGTTGCCCTTCTCTGGACCCTCTCAAGCAGCTCAACATCCCTCTTGAACTGGGGAGCCCAGAACTGCACACAGTACTCAAGATGAGGTCTGACCAGCGCTGTGTACAGGGGGAGGACAACCTCCCTGGACCGACTGACCACACTGTTCCTGATGCAGGCCAGGATGCCATTGGCCTTCTTAGCCACCTGGGCACACTGCTGGCTCATGAACACTCAGTAGTTTAGTCCAAGCTATTGAATCCATATCTTTGGGCAAGATTGAGGCCCTCAGAAGACCTAACATTTTGTATAATTAGAGATTTTGAAGGAATATGCATCATTTAACAGGAAGAAGCATCAAAAGGTCATTCAGCAGAAATATGATGATGAGCATGGTTGTGTAAAGAAACAGCATTAAAAAGTAATTGATATTTGAATGATAAGGGTATTTGAATTCTTTCCTTTTGGGAAGTAACAATGAATGAGAAGTAAGAACTAAACAATCAGGATGTTTCTACAAAATGTGAAAGGACCTTGAAATTCTTCCTTCCGTATGTGAACCCATGGCAGTAATATCACCGTTGATGAAAAGAAGACATTCAATAATACATACATGATGTGATTGATACTATTGATTATCAAACAGATATAAATCAGTGTTACAGGAAGAGCTTCCAAACAGAGCTGTTTAGACTCTACTGGTTTACCCTATCTCATCTCAGTTCTTCCAGCTGGATGTTCTCTTTAGCACATCTGAGAGGTGAGGACAGTCTTTTCTTGCTATACAATATTTGGATCTCCTGATATTTCTGACAATACATTTAGGCCATTTTTGCCTTTGGAACTTTACCCAGTTACTCGGCCTGATCTGATTATGACTTTTTGAACACTAAGAGGAGTTCTGTCTTTTCGGAAATTGCCAATGCTGTCTGCATTACTATACAGAAGAGTAGCAGTTTCTCACATACCTTTTTTTTCTGATAAATTAAAATAACGTAATTAGGCTATTTAACTTGTGTTCAAATGCAAGAATGTCTAACATAACAAACAAATAACTTTTCTCCATTTAAATTGATCATGGATTAAATTCTCCAGTAAATAATATACTCTATGGTAGAACTGTGTTTCACTAGGGGAAAAAAATTATCTAACTGTTCTGAAATATTAGGATATAAAATTTTAAAAGCAGCTTTACATCTTGGAATCATCAAGAATTCATTTTCTCTAAAGCATCACAACAATTATGACATTCAAAAAGCAATTTAAGTGTAATATTCACTCACCAGACTACTTGAATTTTGTGAATTACCTGTAAAAGCAGCACAACTTAAAATATGATAAAACTGAATGCTTTTGTTCCTACTTCCATAATATTGATCTGCAACTAAACAAAAAGTGCATTAGGTATGCTGAGCATGGTAAGATGGAGATTAAACCTAGACTAGCACGTTTTTACACAGCTGACACAACAATCTACTATGCTATACGTGAGTTCAAGTACAGTTGCATTTATTTTTGGATTTGATCAAATTTTTAAAGATACAGGAATGAGAGCAACTTGTTTCATGTTCTGTAAATTTAGAGTTTACTCTATGGTAAACCCGACCATTTTTTACCTCTACAGTCAGAAACTTAATGCATCAGTCCAATGCTTGACAATTACTTATTCTTTCTCAGGTCATAGCTGAAAGAATTGCATATTTTTTAAAGAAAATCTGCTGCATTTTGGACCTTGTGGACAACTGTTTATTGCAAGTATAATAAAGCAGTCTTGTTGCTAACATGGTATTTCCTGAGACCCATCTTTTGGTATTTGTGTGCATAAGTCTGTTTTTAAACATTGAACATACAGGCAGGGCCTCCTAAAGCAGGGAATTAGATTTGTTCTGCAACTGCAGTAGCTCATATGATTAGTACTAATTGAAGAGATACAAAAAATGATTAATGCTTTGCGTCCACTGAGACTTGTTTGCTATTTAAATTATATTTTCTGCCTTTCTTATTACAGGAAAACCCAGAGTTCCTTCAAAATCAAAGCTATGTGTACAAGTTGGCAATCCAAAGGTATTTAAATAGTTCATAAGTACTTACTGAATTATAAATAAATTGATGGCAACTCCACAGTCAAAGATGAATTAAACTTGTTCCTCAATGCAAAATTACATTTCCTCTTTATTTCAATTTAAGGTTTGAATTTGCATTTAAATATTTAATAAAAAATTAACTACAGAACCACTATTTATACAACAATGTAGAACATTTAGATAAAATGTCAGACCTTTTCCACTGAAATAATAAAACTTCACAACACATGTTCTTGTTTGTAGCCATAAATATAAGTTTTTGATGCTTAGATATAATTAGTCAGTTTATTCAGTCAGAACTTGTGATTTACCAGAAACCCAGGGAATCTGGCTACATCAGGAATAGGAAAACAAGGAGAAAAATAGTTCATTCTTTTATCAAAATATTCATAGAATCATCAAGTGGCTTGGATTGGAATGGAATTTAAAGCTCATGTTATTTCAATCATAATTCATATAATGCCCTGTTGTGGGCAGAGACACCTTACACTAGACCAGGTTGCTTGAAGCCCCATTCCGCTTGGCCTTAAACGCTTACAAGTATGGGGACTTCACAGCTTCTCTGGTCAATTTGTTCCAGTATCTCACCACCACCACAACAAAGAATTTTTATATAATACCTAATCTAATCTCTTTCAGTTTGAAACTATTTCCCCTTGTTTTATCGTAATATCCATTTGTAAAAGTCTCTCTCCATCTTCCTTATAGGTTCCCTTCAGGCACTGGAAGGCTGAAATTAGGTCAGCCCAAAACCTTCTCTTTTCAAGGCTGAACAATCCCAGTTCTCTCAGTCTTCCTTCACAGGAGAAGTGTTCCATACCTCTTATCATCTTGATGGCCCTCCTCTAGACTTGATCCAAGAAGTCTATGTCATTCCCGTTCTGGGGATCCTAGAACTGGATGCAGTATTCCAAACAGAACCTTGTCAAAGTGGAGTAGAGAAGTAGCATCACCTCCCTTGACTTGCTGGCTGTAAGAGACTGGACTCTTCAATAGCTCTAACAAACATGGTGCTTTGCTGACAGTGTACAATGTCCCAGATGCAGAGGGCATGTACACCCACCACAGGAGGCTGCAAGCTGGTGCTGAACAACATAAGGGAATAGGTGATAAGGTGATAAGTGGCAGATCCTGCAAGATGGAACAGTGCATTTTATCATGCCAATGTCCTCCCTTACATAATGGCTCAGCTGTGAAAACTCTCCACCAGGGAAGTACCGTGACTTTCACAGTAGCCTGAAAGTATTCATCCCTGCTCATGGACCATAACTGGTCTCTCAACTATGCACCTTGAGGCACCTGTAATGTCCTAGAAGGACCTGAAAAGACTCCTGAAGTGTCCCATGATCTAAGGCATTACATCATACAGTGTAAAACTCCCCACCCCATGGGAGGTACGTGCATGCTCCCACCTGAACCTGAGTGTATGTTAGCACATGGAACTTTATGTTTCATGGGTTTCCCCCACCCCTGACGGATCAACACTGTAGCCATCACTTTGACAAATGGACATCTAAATTGTGACAATCAAGTCTCATGGAAGGATCCAAGGGTGGTGACTCTTCTTTTTTCCTTTTCTCTCTCTCTCTCTCTCTCTCTCTCTCTCTTTCACTCGTAACTTCTGAAAGCTTACTAAGTTAAATTTGTGAAGTGCCTTACTTTGGATGTTGTTTTAAAATTTACCAAGTACCTTATTCTAACTTAATGTTCTAAAGTTTGCATGTAAACTTTTGTTATTGAATCTCTGAGAAATTTGTTGTTTCTCCTGTGCACTGCCCAGTACAATCAAGCAACCCTCCTCTAAACTTGCCAAGTGGATCGGGGCATAACACTGGCCAATCTTCTTTTGATGCAGTCTGGGATACAATTGTCTTTCTAGACTGCAAGCGCACATTGCTGGGTCATGTCCATCTTCTCATCCATGAGCACCCCCAAGTCCTTCTCAGCACAGCTGGTCTTCATCTGTTTATTGACAAACTGTATTGATACTGGGAGTTGCCTTGATCCAGGTGCAATACCTTGCATTTGGCCTAATTGACATAAGATTCCCATGGGCCCATTACTTGAGATTTACTTGAGATTTTCCAGGTTCCTCTGGATGGCATCCTGTCCTTCAGATGTATCAACTGCATCAGTCAGATGTATAGCTTCCAGAGGGATGTGTTGACATCTTGGTAGTTCCCAACATCCTCCTTTCTACCCTTTCTAAAGATGGGTTCAGACTTCAGCCAGTTCCTTCAGGACTCTGGGATGCACCTCATTAGGTTCCATAAACTTATGTACGTTCAGATTCCTCAGGTGGTCATGAATCAGATCTTTAAATACAGTGGGAAGGACTTGGCCCCCCCAGTCCGTATTCTGTTTTTCATCCACTTGAGAGGTGTGGGAAGAGAGTTTGCCATTGAAGACTGAGGCAAAAGAGTTGTTGAGTATGTCAGCCTTCTCCAGTTACTTGTTATCAGTTTTCCAACCTTGTTTACCATGAGGGCACATCTTCTTTGGCCTTCCTTTTCTGGTTAACATATCTGTAGAAGCCCTTGTTCTTTGCATCCCTTGCCAAACTCAGTTCCAGCTTCTGCTTGGTGTTTCTCAACCCATCCCTACACTACCCAATTTCATCTCTGTGCTCTGTCCTTGTTTGCACCATGTATTTGCATCTTTCCCTTTAGTTTGACTTTCATTTTGTTTGAATATTATATATATGGATAAAAAGTTTAGGATAAGAAATAAAAATAATATCTCTACCCACCAAACCACCAAGACTTCCCCATTCCTCTTCTGTCTTTATAGTTCTGTTTATAGATATCATTATTTTGTATTATTTGGATATTTGATAATTATATTTCTGAGATTGACTTACCAGCTGTTACTGGCTTGAAATATACTTTGCTTTTGCTTCTAACTTTTCACTTAAAATTCTCAGTTCTGTGTCTTCATTTCCTACATTTTTCCCAGCACTCAGCTGTATTTCATTAGCAGAAGTCTTAGTCCATATGGAGGTTCTTGGACCTTTATCATAACAGAGGATCTAGGATTTGCCAGAACTTTGTTTCAAACCATTCTCCAGATAGATGTGCTATCACTCACAAAGATCATGTAAAAGCTAACTTTTGTTTTATAACCTGATAGATTTTTGCACATGCAGATAACATTTTGATGATCAGCACAGAAGTTCTATCTGTAGGGACTGTGTGTTACTAATGCTGAAGCAAGAATTAAGGCTACTCATTTGACTGAGATTATGTTAATGGAGACATGAATATATAAATCCTATATGTCCTGCTCAGCTGAATTGCATTGAAAGACAAAGGTTATGGTATGAATATTGTATTCACTTTGTGCAGAAACAGCTTTAGGGAAAAAGCAACGAACCATAAGTAAGTTCTTACACAGGAATTGAAATCACAGACTCTCTACGTCTTCATGGTCTGATGATCAGCTAGATCACCAGCTAACTCAGAGAATGCTGTGGATTTTGCCTGAGGTTTTGCAGCAATCAGTCTGCAAAAGCAGTGGTTGCATTTTCACATATCTCCTCAGCACTGTCAGGATGTGTCATGCTTGTGGCTGGATTTGTATCTACAACAGTTCACAGGATCACAGGATCACTCAGGATCACAGGATATTCCAAGCTGGAAGGGCCCCACAAGGGTAATCTAGTCCAACTCCCATGTGAACGCCCACAGAGGGATCAAACCCACAAGTCTGGAGCCATGGGCACCACATTCTGTCCATCTGAGCCTCCCATTATCTAGACCATGTCACTGAGTTCCTCATCGAGTGTTTTCTTAAACAACTCCAGGGATGGTGATTCCATCACCTCCCTGGGCACACTATTCCACTGAGGGATCACTCTCTTTGTGAAAAAGCTCTTCCTGACATCCAGTCTAAACCTCCCTATGCATCACTTGAGGTCATGTCCTCTTGTTCTGGTGCTGGCNTTCCCCTGTCTATGTCATCAATAAGGATATTAAACAGTGCTGGGCCAAGCACTGATCTCTGTGGGACTCCACTGATGACCGACCACCAGCTGGATGTGGCACCATTTACCAACACTCTCTGAGCTCGTCCATCCAACCAATTCCTAACCCAACACAGAATGCTCCTATCCAACCCATGCTCTGAGAGTTAAGCTTACCATAGGAAACCATGTCAAAGTCTTTACTAAGATTCAAGTACACAACATCCATGGCCTTTCTATCATCAACCAGGTGAGTCATGAGTTCAGAAAAGGAGATCAGGTTGGTCAGGCAGGACCTACCTGTCCTAAATCCGTGCTGACTATATCTAATGCCATAGTTATTTTGCAGTTGCTGTGTAATAGCACTCAGTTCCATAACTTTAGTTGGTCTGACTTGGCCCACTTCTTGGATTCTTTGATACAGAAAGAGTTATGGAGACATAATATTCTGCATTGTGGGAAACTTCTCTGACTGACATATATGTTGCCATTGCTGGGTAAGTGTTTTGGGAAGCCACAGAAGTAAAGCAGATCTTAGGCTATATTTTTCCCTCATTTTATATCTGTAGAACTCTAAATGGTATTAATTTTCAACATAGATTTCTATTTATTTTTGAGAGTTATACTAAGCTTCTTGTGCTTGAATGAAAGGCCAAGAAGACAGAATATACTATGTCTCTATTAACAAGTAATTTTGGGAAGAGGAGAAGATCAGTACAAGGAAAAAATTGGTACTGAGTATTTATCTCATGTCAATCCTAAAGGCGCCTGAAGGAATTTTACCTCATTCTAGCTCTAGCCTAATTCTGTAGACCAAATGTACATTAGTGGTTGGGGCATGGAAGGCATGGTGCTGTAGACCATTTCCTTATTTAGTTTAACCTAAAGGAGCACAGTTCATATACTCCTAAAACTTTCCCCAGTGTCAGCCAAACCACAAGGAGTGTGCCCTCTGAGCATTTAATTCAGTGAAAATTGAGTTCCCATGTTTTCTGAGTCAAACAAACTGCAGATCTGAATGGAGAGTTTGGGCTGTGGAAAAAAATATGACCTCTGTCTCCTTTTTTGATCTCTACTGGGAGATGGTAGTAAGCCAAAGAAACAGTTCATGGGCTGGACCAGTCCCCAGTCCTCATTACTTTGAAAGGCATGGGAAAAACAGGAGCTGCAATTTATTAGCAGTCCGTTCCCAGTGCTTTGTACATAGAGTCTGTATATGGTTTGTATAGACAGGTTGAGGGGGGGCAGGGCGGGGTGGTAGAGAGGGGGTCAGGTACAGTGGTGGCTTCTGTGAGAAGTTGCTAGAAGCTTCCCTATGGCACGGGGGGTCAGAAGTAGATGATTTTTGTGGTCCATTCCAATTCAGGCCATTCTACGATTCTTATGATGGTTCTATGCTCAACAGAGCCAATGTCACCCCGCTCCAAGATGGACCTGCCACTCATCAAGGCCAAGCCAACCAATGATGGTAGTGACACCTCTGGAATAACATATTTAAGAAGAAAAAAAGAAGTTATTGTGCATAAGTAATTGCATAAGTAATAAAGACAAGGGGGCCCAGGATAGCTGGGAGTACTTCAAGAACGAGATTTTCAAGGCACAGGAGCAGGCTGTCCCGGTGTGTCGTAAGTCGAGCCGGAAAGGTAGACGGCCACACTGGTTGAGTAAGGAGATCTTGAATGAGCTAAGAGTT
>WEKX01013975.1:22223-80996 GCA_013390025.1 Pitta sordida | reverse complement strand
CCTGGTGGAAAAGGGAATATTACATCTATTGTAAGAGAAGGAGGGGTGGGGGGAGAAAGGTTGCCTTCTAAATGATGCTTCCCTTGCAGTTCTGAGCTTGTTAGTTAGAAAATAAACCCTTTATGTTCTTTATTTATAGTTTTGCCTTGCTTCTTTTGCCTGTGACCAGTTTTATTTTATTTTCCAGTTTTATTTTCCAGTTTGTTTTTTTTTAGTTGTCTCCTTCAGGAGAAGTTGGGGTGGGCCTCTGGCATCCAGCCAGGGTCAAACCACGACACTATATCACCCACCACGTTTTTGATTCTTCAGCTGCTATATTGACACTTGCAACAATAAATGAAATAAAGCAATTGTTTTTTGATTTTTTAATTAGTGAGCATAGTCTGTTGGCTGGAAACGAGAATGCTAGGTCTGATAACAGATAAATACTCACCGATGTTCTTTCCCGATCAATAACACTGTAGAGAACCCACATGTTCTCTTCATGAAATAGATCTAATAGTACTAAGTTGGTTTATGAATCATATTTGAAAATGTACATCAGTTTTTAGGGAGTATATTGAACAGTCTACCCATACATATTAACAAGAATATGAGCAAACCCATGTGTCTACTTAAGCAAGACAGGAAAAAATTGTTTATTGTACAGAATTAAATAATGCACTCGTGGGCTTCTGCAAAGATCTGTATGTATCCAATTTCAGTTCAAAGATATCCATCTTTCTACTCTAGTTCACAAGTCCTCAGTATTGGCTCAAAATTACATTTGAACTCTTGTCTGTATTTTTAAAGAACGGATGAGTACACCGGTTCCCAAGGTCTGTTTCTCAGATGCCTCCCACTCCTCCTACTCTGTTTTTTGTTTGTTTGTTTGTTTGCTCTGCAGCTGATTTCAAAATTGTGTGTAGCCTCTATTGACAATTTTAATATTCCTGTTTTCTCTGTTTGTGCCAGCAAAGCTACATTGAGCGCTAGAGAAGGCCCGCCCATGGTACCTAACTGTCACTCCACTGCCTGCACAGCTTTGGTCTGTGCTAATTTCTATATTTCCTGACAGTGCTCAGCCATTCTCTAGGAAAAGCTGTATGTCAAGAATCACACCTAGTAAGCAGGTTTTTGGGGGGCTTTCTGGAGAAAAAACCCCCAAATATATTAGTTTGTATTACTCTTCCCAACAGCATATGCATGAATCTCATGGCTGACCCAACTGAGGAAGAAGATCCAGAGCAGCCCAAGGCCTTTTCTGTGTCAATGGTAGTGAAAGGTGAATTTTTAGCTGAAGTATTTGAAGTTCATGACTTGGAACTGAAACATATTGAAATGTATTCAAATTTTTCCTGATAGTAAAACAGATATCATGGCCTTTGTTCAGACAGTATGCTTTCTTATACTCAGAAAAAATTAGCTTTGTATTGGGAGGGAATTTTGCTCTATGTCCTAGCAAATACAAAGCACTGATTTCCAGAGTCTTGAAACATGTATTATATGACAAGGCCTGAAACTATCAATGAAAGTTCATATTGCCCTTCACTTTGATATGAGGGTCTTTTTCCTCCTTAAAGAACATCAGTAGCTAAACCCAATAATTTATAATCACAACAAATGTTCCTCTTAAAAATATTTAATATAGAACATTTCAAAGTATTATTCCATTTGTATTTTCCTACATAATTTTCAGTGTGTCAATGGAAAATATGGAAGGTGGATGTGAGGAGACCATGCGTTCAACAGCCAAAGGCAGGAAAAATTCTCTAGCTTTTCAATTTAGTAAAGTCTTCTAGAGCAAAAGTTTTACTCTTTCAAAACATTCACTTTCTCAAAATTCAAGTCACTAAAACTAATATCTTGGTTTAGATTTCAAGGAAAGGAAAGAGGGACTGTGGTAGTTGTAGGTAGGACTCTCAATGTGTTATCATCCTAATATAAAGGAAACAAAGACAAAATTAACTCCTAACATAAACTGTACTAAACTGACTTATAAGATGGGAAAGATATGCACATTATAGAGAAAATATAAGAATAAACAATTATCAACAGTTTTTGAAGAAACAAGTGGAAATTTAGTGAATTAAAAAAAGCCTAAATTCAGAACTTTAGAAGACAAAATCACCATTTTTAATAACAGATACTTTACTCATCTAAGTCAAGCTACCAAAACCAAACCAAACTAACTCATAAAGCAGATTTACGATTTTTTGGAATTCCAACTTCTGCTACATGAACTTTTAAATATTTTGCATATATATGATGTACGGAAAAAATGGAATAGTCTTCTGTTTTCAGCTGGCTTGGGAGAAAATCAAAACCTTTGAAAACTCACAGTTGGTAACAGAAGTCTGGCAGATTGATCTCAAAGAACAGAAAAAACCCCATGTTTTTCTGTTGCTTTTTAATAAGGGAAAGGAGTAAGATAAACTGGATTATGGATGTATTATGGCAATCGCATACATAGAATAAATACCTGAATACATCTAAATATCCCACCTCTTTATCATCAACAGAACTTTAGGTACTCTACATTTGAAATGGATAGAGTCCAGGCTGTTAGACAAGACACTATGATGTCAAGATAATCTCACATAAAAATAAAATCGTCTTTCATGTACAGAAGCATAACTACAAAATCTGAGAACTTAGTGGCAATTTGGGTCACCTGAATAAAATTATCTATCTGACCTTGTTCCTGTAGGGGAAAAAAAATTAAAATTACACTTTTAAAAAAGTGCACCAATCAATGCTGGCTTTATATTCCTAAATTATTATGCATGAGTGCCTCCCTAGATCAATCATCATTAAAATCTTCTTGGTAGTTGTAAATTTTTAATAATATAGTGATAAAAACATATTATTAATTGGGTAGACTAATTCATTATTTCTATTGTCCTGGCATTAATTTTATTTCGACAGTATAAGTTTCAAGCCTATATCTGGAACCATAAAAAAATAATTTATGACTTGAGTGACCAATCACCCAACACGAATAACCAGTTCCAGCAATTCAAAGAAGGAAAGCTTAACAAAAAAAACAGACACTAAACTGAATTTGCTTGTTAAAACATTATAGATAACAAATGGATTGAGAGTTAAAAGGAAGAAAGTGAGGGGAGGTGAAGAATTTTGAGAACATAAAATGGCACATTGAGTGCTTTTTCACTCAGGACATTAGGAAGAACACTTATTTTTGCCTCTTGGCGGGGACTAGCAGTCCAGGTATTGTCTCTTTCTAGGATATTCTGTGTCTCATATTACACATTAGGTTAGACCGTGTCTGAGTTATTTTTTTCTTGTCTTGAAAGTCAATAAAACAGTGTTATTAGTTAATATGGTTACATTAAGTGCCTAGAGAGGGGCCAAGAGCTCTTTCCCCTAGTATGTAAAATATGGCCAGGTCGAACAGTCCATTGACTGACCACAATCCTTGTCATTATGCTAGTTAGACTCCTAACTGGCTGTGCAGCCGCACAAAACTAATTTTATCTAGATGATCTTTAAGGTCCCCTCCAACCCAGACGATTTTGTGATTCTATTTACTACGACTGCAAAAATCATAGGAGAAAATTTTGTATTTATTATGTTTATAAGCCCACAGTCTCCCTCCCCCTCTCATTCTCACTCAGTCATACATGGACAATACAGGTGATTCTGGGTAACAATTTCACAGAATCACAGAATCACAGAATATTATGAGTTGGAAGGGACCCACAAGGATCATCTAGTCCAACTCACCACCTAACACCCGTACAGAGTCCGAGAGCACATCCCAGAGTGTAACACCACCTAGATCCCTCACAGTCTAGCAGGCCACTCTTTCTGTCAAAACAGATTGAGTACAATCATCTGAGTCACATTGCATGAGAGGTAGAGTATATATAATGGAAAACATAATAATTTTCCTTCTCTATGGCTGCCAATATTTCATAGTTTTCAAGATATTAATTCAGCTTGCTTCTGTCCTCTCCTCTGTTGTTCCTTACTGCCATTGTCATTACAGTCCTTAATGAACAATGTGAAATTTCCAGGAAATACTTTAACAATTTTCCATAAAAATTATGGTTTTTCCTCACTGAAGAAAAATTTGATGTTATTGGCTGGAGAGTCGAAATAATTATACAAAAGGGAACCTAGAAATCATAATATAGTTCTTATATTATACAGTGTAGATGTGGAGACTGGTGGGAGAGAAAGAAAGTAGGAAGAAAGAAGTCACAACGGAAACTCTCTCAAACTGGTAAATTTTCTGAATCAAAATAAATTTAACTGCTTCGCATGATTTTTTGTAATCATATTCATAGTTGAAAATAAAATCTTCAAACATAGAACAACTTAATAATTTCATCTACTCTTTGGAATGGAAGAGGCCCCTCATGAACTTGAGAGATTTTCTGATCACTGACAATTTCAATGACATCAGCACCTTTTTGGAATAATGGAATTAACAGTATTGCCTTGCGACAACATTATATGATTCCAGCTCAACTGGAATTGTATTTAGAGTTAAATTTTGCAGACGTCTACGTATAGTGAGGAGAACCTCAGGCTGTGAGGTTCTAAGTAACTGATTTTCCCAAGAATATTCATGGAATAACCTATCATGTAGGTTGAGCCTTTTCAGCAGAATTCGATGTTGTTTCATAATACCCTAAATCCAAATTCATCCTCTGTATAAGAATTCAGTGCCAGCTATTACTTAATATAGCAAAGAAACTTCCTTTTAAGTATCATAAACATTCTATTGAGTGAGCTTAAAGGAAATTGAACATTAAATAACTCATTACAGAAATAGATAGTCTGTTAAAAAAGTATAAAGGAGGCACTAGCCTCTGGTTTTGTGACCTTAATATTATTTCATCTAATCACAAACTACATTCAAATGTTCAAATTATAAAAATAAAACAAATAAATAATCTTTAAAGTGTCTGATCAACTTCTTGGAAAATCTTAGGTCCACCAACTTCAAGTCAGCTCAAAATGGTCACAAGCCTGTTTTAAAGTTTTACAGTCTTTTAAAATTACATATGAACTTATGAATCAGGAGATCTGTCAAGTATGGAAAATGTTTGTGTTCAACTCTGTTCTCCATCAATTCTGAAGTGACAGTAGTCAGTGTAAATCCACTTAACGTGACAGTAGATTGATACTGCTGATTACCAGTGTATGCAGGAGATGAGGAGAGTCCCTCCCTTTATATCTTCTGCTTCGTCAAATTAAGGACCTGATTTTTTTTCTGCCAGCAAAACTCCAGTGTTGCTTAGAAGAGAGAATCCCTTATGGGCCCTGAAGACTTCCAACAAACTTGCAACAGCTGCTGCAGATTCCTGGCAGATGAGTGGAATTGCCACTGGCAGATCCAAACATAGACAGTGTCCTGTGGCTTGAATTTCTCTTTCCATTTAGAATTAGGTATAATTTCTTTCAGCATAAGACTTATACAACTTTCATGTGGAATTTTCATCTTGATCATGCAGGAAGCATGGGGACGGGTACCAATCTTTTCACGCTTGTGACCAGTCCCAGGACTTGAAACAGCAGGAAGCTGAGTCAGGGCAGGTTAAGGTTAGATACCAGGAAACTTTTTTTATTCAGTGGGTAGTTGAGTCCCGGAACAGGTTCCCCTGGGAAAAGGTCACAGCACCAAGTCTATCTGAGTTCAAGTGTTTGGACAATGCTCTCAGGATGATGGTGTGACTCATGGGGTACTCTCTGCAGGGCCAGGAGTTAAGAGTCAATGATCCTTCCAATGCAGCATATTGTGTAATTCTATGATTCTCTGAAAATGCAGTAAATAAGATGACAAAAGCTAAAGACAAGGAGTCTATGAATCCAGAAGAAATGAGGTACCAGTAATAAGACAAATTATTTGGAACCTGGGATATATTTAAAAAAAAAAGACAAAACAAAATCAAAACTCATAACCATGGAAGGACCCTGTTATAGTGTAGACTCTACTAATAATGTCATTTGCATCTCTGTTGCAAGTTTTTTTAGTCATGGTTAATTGAATTGATTAGAAGAACTTTATTGTATGGTAAACTATCTAGAGATGAAGCAGATTGGCTTTACTGTTTTCTCTAGACATTTGCGAATGCAGGAACAGAGCCAGAGACTCTACTGCGTTATTCTGCACTGCTACATCCAGTGTCCTCAAGTTGTGCTACTTCTCCCCCTTACATTTAACTTACAGATTGACATAAAGACCTCAGAGTTGTGTGCTGCTGTTTTGACATTGAAGTGATACATCCAGACATCTGAAGATGGTTAGTAGTTGAGCTTAAAGGTAGCTCCCAAGGAAAGGAGACATTTCTCCTCTTCTCACAGTTTTTTTCTCACACAGCTCTGGTTTGAGGCCACACAGTTGTACCAAGACCTGAATTGAGCCCAGGCAGCCAAATTTGGCCTGGATGGGAATATATATGACATTGCAGTCAGAGCCATGACAGCTTGTGACCGTGCATTTGATAAATCATACTTTCTGATAGAACATAATAAGCTCTATAATGAGTTCACAAATAAGCTCAACAATAAGTTCAGTGAAGAGGAGGTGTTCTAAGAGAGGAGTTTCCTTAATCTGGGGTGTCTCTGCAATGGATTAGACATTTGCCACAGCAGAATGACACTCATTATCACAGGGGATAATAGACCAACTTTCATACAGCTTTTGCTGTTTCACCTGCTAATCTGGCGATCACCAGCACAGAGAATGCAAAAAATTCTTCTCATCTCTGTTTTCCCAGAAGAGTTGGAAGGATCACGTGTCTGTTTAAGGATTTGTGCAAACTGTGTGCAGCTATACCCACAGTGATATTTCACATCCCTAAATTCAGCATTCAGAGTTCTTACATTATATAACACAGTACTTATGAGACTTCAAACTTAGGGAGCCCCTGTCACCCTCAAAAAAATTTCTGTTTCTCTGTGTAATCTAACCACAAGATAGCTTGAGAATCCAATGAAAGCTAGTGTACGTGTTGTTAACCAGCGCATAAAATGCATAGGCTGATGAAGTTTCTACTCCACTGTACTGCTTTGAGTGGGAGGAGAAAATGAAGTGAGGGAGAGGTTGTGGGTGAACCTCTGGCATCCAGCCAGGGTCAAACCATGACATCCACAAAGTTTCACAAAAGAGTTTCTGTTCATTAGTTGTTTTTTTAATTTTTGTTTTAAACTAGATTTACCTTTGAAATTTACCTTGGAGATAATTTGAGGTGCATTTTTTATTTTTTCTACCACATTTACTCATACATAAAAGTAAGTAAAATAAATTTAATATATTTAAGACCCTATCCAATTATTGAAGCACTACAGTCATACACTGTGACACACCTGTAGATAGAGATGGTTGATGCAGTTAAACACAAAATTAAATTTCTGTCAGGTAAATTCTCCACCATTAAGAGCAATATTGAAAGCAGAGATTATTGCCAGTTATTCTTGCTGACATTCAGAGATTAAAGTGGAAGTTCTGATAGATAAAAGCTTCTCTTTTGCTTAGGTAAAGTATGTTTGCTTCACTGAGTTGTCAATAAGACATGAATGATAAAGTTATTTTCTTTTCCTATTTGTATTCTTATTTTCTTCCTTTCTTATACTGCATTTCCAAAATGCAAATGCTTGTTTATTTTTCCAAATTGTTTTCTATGTCAGCAATGGTTTAACCTGCTGCCATGTATGGATGCCTGGCAGTGCAGTCATACCTCTATACTTGGGGGTTACAGGTCTCCTAGGGGTCCCGTGAATCTTCTAATCTGCAAATGCGGGCATGCCATTAATATGGATAAAGGCCACACCCATCACTCTGCCCCCCACCACCCTGGAGCTCTGGGCTGGCACACTTCCCCATGGACTCTCACAGCACAGGGGAGCAAAGAGAACTTGTTTCTGAGCCCTCTCTGCCTGAGGAGACCCCCAGAGAATCCCTGGGCTTCTCTTTGGCCACATTGCTGCTTTCACCATTGCCGACCCACTGCCACCATGCATGCTTGCACTGCCACCATGGTGGGGAAGCTCACCCTGGGGCTGTGGTGGAGAAGGGAGTTGGTGGGTGTCCCTGGACTTGGGTCAGCACGGGTCTGTGCCACCAGAGCTCTTGGAGCTTGGGAAACCTTAACTTTGCAACACTGTGACACCCCAGGCCCCCTTACAGTGGTGGGGAGCGTTGGTGTTGGAGGTTTTTTTCCCTTTAACTGTAGCAGCTACAATGTATCTGCCAGTCCCCAGTGTGGGAGCGGCAGTGGTGGCCATATGCACCCAGCAGAATGCTGCCCCCCCTGCCGCAGCGGGGGAGGGCATGGGGACAGAAATCTCCTGGTATGGAGGCAGCAGTGGCATGGACATGTGCCCCCGCTGCCCCGTCCCAGCACACAGCACTTGGCCCACTGCCACTGCAGCCAGCCCAGCCCCACTTTCATGGGGCACTTTCCCCAGGGCTATGTCTAAAACCAGCTGCACCAGGCATGCAGCCCCTGGGCACTCACTGTGCTTGGTGCTTGGCTTCCATTGCTATCAGTATTGCCTCCCCCGTCTGTAGCCATGGCAACTGTAACACACACACACACACACACACACATAGTCCCCGCTCGCAGTTCATAGGCACTCACCGGAAAGGTGATGGTGGGGATAAAGGGACAAATGCTTGAAAGCACACATAGGATGGTGGGGCAGAGGGGGAAAGTGGACAGTAGTTCCAGCCACAGTCCCCGTGGAGGACAGTACAGCACTGCGGAAGCGCTTCCCCTGGGGCTGTATATCAACAGGGACCCTGACTAGGTGTAGAATGACAAGGGAGGGTGTGACTTATGCAGATCTGTGCTGGGTATCACGTGCTTGTCTGTGGTCCGAGACACTGATGCCTCCCTCTGTGGGGCCCCTTGTGCCCTGAGTCATGCCGCCGTGCCATGTGTTAGACAACATATGAGCCTTTCCTGATAGAGACCGGCCATGGAGACACACAGGAGGGGGGAAGGGACCACAGCATGGGGTCGCACCATCTAAAGGTGTCTCAGGACTTATAAATGCCACTTAACCTCTTCAACACTCATAAGGGAGTGATCTGGGGCTGTCCCCAGCAAGCAAGAGGCACCGTCCGTCTGCTCTGTGGGGGTGTGCCAGTCCTGCCTCACAGGGAATGCTGGTGCCGCCCCTTGGTGAAGCAGAGGCACTGAGCATGCAACAACTGCAAACCATTGAATAAGGTTCACGGAAAAATCCAACGATTTTTCCGACAGCGCGAATCACTGAGACTGCAAGTAGGAAGGTGACTGAAGTATGACTGTATTTGGAAGGCAAAAGATAGGTGTAATTCCTTCAAACCTCATTATGCTTCTAAAGTTTCCAGAGAAGACCCAGGAATGTATGACTGATTCCAGCCTAAGAGAGTTAGCTTTCAGCACTAATATACACTTCGGCAGGATAAATAGCTGCTTTTACCAGTACAGTCATGCCTCAGTAATTCACGCCATCGTATCTCCTCTGGTGGGCAGGTGGCACTGGGAGCCCTGCGGCTGCAATACCGCTCTCTGGTCACCAGGTAGGGGGGCACTCCCGAGCCAGGAGGACGAGAACAAAGGCTCAAATATGTGCAAATTGGCGGCTTTTCCCAGGGCCTGAGCCAGCCAGGGAGAGAAGGGCACTGGAGCAGACAGAGAGAGAGCAAAAAACCTATGTAAACATTGGGGGTTGGGGAAGCGGGGTGAAAAACAGGGTGCTCTTGCAGTTAGTGAGGGGAAAATGAGAAACGGGTCGGGGCGGGGGGTGAAGGGGAAGGAAACCGTGAGGCACAGGAACTTACTGCGCCACATAGGCATAACCCCCGGGGAGGGAGAGGGAAGGAGGGTGAGGGAGAAAACCTGCTTGCAAGGCTGCTGGCGTCCTGCAGTTTCTGCTGCAACTGGTTTTCTTCCTGCTCTGAGCATCAGATGAGGAACCTGTCCCTCTCCGAAGCCCTAAAAGACCACGGCCCACCCCCCCTCCTCCACCCCTTTCCTTCCTGGGGGAGTGGTTTGCTACCCTGTCCCAGCTGCACCAGAAAGAATAAAACAAACAAGGAGGGAGAGAGAGGGTGTCTCTCTCCCTGAGAGAAGAATGAAAAACAGAAGAGGTTTTTTTTTCTTTTCTATGAGTTATCCATTTCAGCACCATGAGAAACCATGGCATCTTGTTACACATTAGACATCAATATTAATTTATTTACATCTAAAATGTGCCTTTAGAGGCACTCTGTTAAATGTGGTGCCAAGTTAGAGAGAATAAGGGGATTTGGGGCTCAGAGTTTTCCTAATTCTTTTGTATTCATTCACTGGTGGGTATGCAAAAACAATAGCCAAAACGCTGCTGTGTTTTCCACAGAGATATTATAGAAAAGTTACACAGAGATGAAATAGAATGAGTGTATAATGAATACCTCACTCCCATATTATTTTTGTGACATTATATGTATTTGACTTTGACATTACAGTATCTTCTCTTTTCATAATGGATTGCTTAAGCTAAGCAGACCTTGTATTTATGCAAGCTGTTATAAAAGAAGCTTTTTCTCTCTGAACAAAGGTGTTGTGCTCTCCCAGTTATTTTCTTCATTGCAGTTTTTCTTAGGTGATTTCACGTGGTACATTGGGTCAAAACTGAATGTAACTGTCTGATGATGTATCCAACAATTTGCATAGGTCAGTAACAACGGGGAAAATATTTTTGCCTTGAAATTTACTTTCAATTGTTGCTGCTACAGCCTGTTCAGCAAGTAGAAGACAATATTGGAAGACTATCAAATAGCCTGAGGGTAAAACACCAGATCTGCTACCAAAAATTGTATAGTCTGCCATTAAGATGGGTTAATAGATTAGGTGGGTTGAGATTAGAAAATATTTTACTTTTTGTTTCAGAATGATTCCCTGTCATCCAAAGACTCCCTCTGAAGTAAGCCAGAGACACATTTGGAAACTATCAGGTTGGTTAAAGTAATCTATCAAACTGGAGTAACAAAACAAAATGTAGATGGTGATATGAGACAGAATAATCAGCCCCATCTCTGCAAAGCTAAATTCTCCTTCCAATGAATTATTCTAAAGCATACAAATAAAAATGTGATCCTGATGACAATTTATTTAGTATTTCTTGCTGTTCAGTGTACTCTATGCAGTTGCAGCTAGAAAAGACAAGTGAATTTACAAAAGCTGAGAAATGAGACAGAAAAAGTCTCTTGCACAGCTAATGCCACACATGTACCTGGAATGTACCACCCAGAAAGAGTTAACCATACATTGAAAGGGAGACACAGAATTAGAGAAGAAATGACACCATTTTTGTCACTGAGTCCTCTGAAGAAAGACTGAAAGACTATGAAATTTTAGAGAGAAGACCGTGACAGGGAAAGATCTATAAAATACTGAGTGTTGTAGAGGACAATTTTCTGATCTTGTTATATCCCAGAACCAATGGGCAAACAAGTAGTGGTACTGAATAATCTAAATTTTGAAATAATAGACATAAATATTTTTCCATGTAATACTCAGGATTGGCAGCTATATAGTATATTTGTCACCAAAGCCAGGAGGAACCCCACAAAAACAGCCAATGGAAATACACAGTCTGATTTTCCCAAACCAATGTGTGTTTACTATAGTAAAAGAAGAACTTAAAGGCTTGGTAAAAGAAAAAAACAACTAAAAATCCCGAGGGATAAATGACAAAGGAAAACAGATTAGCTGCTTTTATAATGAAAGTCCTTGCCAGACTGCCTTTATTCTCAGATGAAATAGAGCTGTGATCCAACCTTGTGAATTGCAAGTGTGGGAAAAGGGACTAGTTGGGAATAAGGAGTAAGGAAGCTTTATGACTTTTTTGTGCAGTACTGTTAATTTATGGATTTAAGGTGATGGTGCAGTTTAAACCTGAATATTTAGATGTTTTGTGACCAACTGGAACATCAGAAGTACACATAATGTTTGCTGTGTGACATATCCTCAACAATGATTTAGAAGAAAAAGATGCAGAAAACCATAGAAAACATAATAAAAATGGTTTAACAGCAATAAACAGTATTTATTTATTTATTTATTTAAACATTCACATCTCTCTATTTAAAATTAGGCCATGGTTATTTTTGATCTTTGAATTCGTTTGGAAATTTTAGAAGTTTAAAAACTTTTGAACATATAGCTATTTTTAAGTTTTTCCTGTCATTTTATGAGGATTTTTGTTCCTTAATCAAACCCTGTTATGTCTGGAAGCTTTGTTGTAACTTCTCCAAAATGCGTTTTTCCTAAATTTACTCAACAAAATATGTAATTATAGATCTTTTCTTGATAGCCTGTGACCTACCTAATTATCTTTTTTATGGAGCTGTACTTCTTCTTATATTGACAGGTTTTATTTTTTTTTTTTTTAGATTCAGATGCTGTCTTTATGAATATCAAAGACATCTTGAAAAGTCAGCACTGACAGCACAGTCTGTCATCCTGTGCTTTATATAATGGTATTTTGTGGAATGTGGAATATGAAATGTAAAAAAAAGACAGGGAATGAAATACATTTTTTCTGCAATCAGCTGCTTTTCTTCATGCCAGGAATTTCACCCTTGCTAATAATGATCTTTACAATGGCAAGCCTACATATTATCCTAAAAAGTTGATTAAAGATCAGCTGGTCCAGCCTTTCCTGGCAAAAGCACTGTCTAGACAACACAGCTCAGCATGCTGTCCAAATGAATCTTAAGTATCCAATGCTGGGGAATCCACCAATACCCTGGGGTGGTTATTCCAATGGTTGATTGTTCTCATTGTCAAAATATTCCCTCCTGTTTTTAACTGGAATTTTCAGGCGTAGCATGTGCCCATTACCCCTTGTCTTTTCCTATGACTCCTTGTAAAAAGGAAGTGTTCTGTTTTCAGCTAGGGTGGAGTTAATTTCTTCTCAGTAGTTTTTTTAATACAGTGTTTTGGATTGAGAATGAGAATAGTGTTAATAACACACTGATGTTTTGGTTTCTTGCTAAGTCAAGTTTAAAAGTCAAGGACTTTTTTTTGTCTCATGCTCTGCCAGTGAGGTTTTCAAAAGAAACTGGGAGGTGGCTTAGCCAAGACCGGTAACTCAAACTGACCAAAGGGATATTTCACATCATAGAACATCATGTCCGGTATATAAACTGGGGGCAGTTAACTGGGAGGGGACCAATCTTGGTTTGAGAAGGGGGTCTGGCATCAATCAGTTGATGAGTAATTCTATAGTGTACCACTTATTTTCCCCATTTTATTATGATAATTACCATTCACCATTATTACTGTATTTAAGGTTACTTTCAATTATTAAACTCTTCTTATCTCAATCTACAAGTTTTACTTTGATTCTCAGCTCCATTTCACTGTGTTGGGAGGAGGAGGAAAGGGGGGATTGATCGACTTTGTGGGTTTAAACTACAACAGGAAGTCTCTATCTTCTTTGTAACACCCTTTTGTTATGGTTTAGGGTTTTTTTTTCTGCTCTGACAGCGAGGGGGTTAACAGCTCAGTTCTTGTCTGGGCTCTCCATGCTGCCATGGCCTTCAGGGTTATAGAGATAGAGGAGTCTCTGTGAATAACATACTTGGGAGAGAAGAAAAAAACTCAGTAGCAAGATGTAGTGTGCTGGCTCAGAACCTGCGTCGGGAGGCNCCTTTATGTCCTTTACTTGTAGTTGCCTTGCTTTTTTTTTTTTTTGCCTGTGACCAGTTTTATTTTATTTTCCAGTTTTATTTTTCAGTTTTTTCTCCTCCAGGAGAGGTTGTGGGTGAGTCTCTGGCATCCAGCCAGGGTCAAACCACGACACCTTTAAATACTGGAACACGGTGGTGAGGTCTCCCCTAAGCCTTCTTTGCTCACCCTTTCCTCATATGGCAGGTTCCCCAGTCCTTCGATCATCTTTGTGACTCTTCTCTGGACCTTTTCCAGCCTGTCCACACTTTTTGTATAAGAGGAAACTAAACTGAACCCAGTATTTCAGGTGTGACTTGTCAACTGCTTAGTAGAGGGCAAAAAGTTGTCCTTTTTAGCAGAATGAGAAAATAATACATTGAGCTTCTGTGGTGCTTAGCCTTTAAAGTTCTAAAAATTTTAAAGTTTTAAGTTCCTTCAAAGTTGGTTAATCTCAGAAACCAACCTCAGACATCTCTTTTTATGGGTGATTACGGTTCCGCTGATTGACACACAGAATCCCTCATCTAGACTATGAACTTGCTGTATGTCATGATAATTCCCAAAGATCCACTCTCATGAATGCTAAAAAGCTGCTTGGAAATTTGGCAAATCTCTCCTGTCTACTTTTTTCCTTCTTAGTGACTTATTTATACTAAATTAGCTCTCAACCATGCTGTGCTAGCTGATTTTTTTCCCCAACTTCGTATTTTGCTTTCATTTCTTTTCCTTCTTTGTTAGCAATAAATGCACTCACATTTAATTAGCTTGCTCACAACCTTGTGTAGGCACCACAATTGCTGGTCAGAATCAGGGCCCAGTTACACTGTGTAGGAATTAACTGCAATAGACAAAAACCAATAGTGAAGCAGACTACCAATAAATCTAGAGCTGTAGTTTTAAAAATACACAAAATCTCTTTCAGTCATGTAATCTTAATGGGTGTTAAAATACAACCAACTCTCACTGACAGCAACTGAATTGATGTTTCCTGATTACTTAGATAGACAGCAGCCCTTATGTGGTTAAAATGATGCAAGAAAACTGGTTACAAAAGTAGAAGCTCCAGAGATGCAGAATTGCCCCAAGTTTGCCAAAGTTGATGAATGTTTAGTTTCTATTGCTGTGGTCTCAACACTCTAGTAAAAATATTCTTTCCATTTATTAGGGTCCACAGTTGTTACTCTCAAGTAAACAAGTGTGGGGTACTACGTGTTGTAATCAGAGCTGATTGTGAACAGAATTGTGAAAGCCTCGTTTTGGAGAATAATGATTATCTATTTTGAGATGATTTCTCCGTAAACCATTATTTTGGAGGTTACGGGAACAGGAACTACACTATTCCCTGCCACTCCTGTGTTATCTGGATTAAAGGGATTTAGGAACTATTTTCTCATGCCTTTCATAGAGCTATTAGGTCCCATGTTGTATCTCTGTGCTCTTTGGACCAGTGATAACAGGAACAATATTTAAGGCAAGAGTGTCTGCATTAATCAACCTCCATGAAAATCCTGTTTGTGGGAAATTTTGGGTTGGAACAACAAAGGACGATATGGGGCCAGAAGAGCCATCTGGTTTTGAGGGAGAGGAAAAGCTCAGGATATGAGTAGAATGAAAGGAAATAATCAAGTTTCAAAACAGTTTGATGAGCTGAATCATAGAATCATTAAGGATGGAAAAGACCTCTAAGGTCATCAAAGCCAACCATTCACCTAATCATGCCAGGTCCACCACTAAACCATGTCCCTAACCACCACAACTACAAATGTTTTGAACACTTCCAGGGCAGTCTGTTCCAATAACTGAATATCCTTTCAATAAAGAATTTTTTCCTAATATCCAATCTAAACCTCCCCAGTCACATGTGTCTGTGGGAGGCTCCAAGTCTGCAAGGGGGAGAGTGGGCCATAGGACCCGACCAGAGGGTCAGTCAAAGCTAGAGGCTCTCTATGTCCTTCTATATCGCTTTCTGTCTGGTGTTATTATTGAAACACTGTACCTTTGCCATTCAGTGTGGTAGCAAATACAAGATGGAAAGTTCTGAAGCCTATAATCAGTACAGCAGAGCAGCTGCCTAGGTGTACGTAAAGGATTCTTCAGAAAGAAAACTTGTTGACCTTGTTCTGACACTGTTTTCTGCATCAGCAAAACAATCTTTGGTGCCAGAGTTTGCATGTCCTATTACAGACTGAATAATAAAGCAGGATTTCCAAGTTCTGTGGAGTTTGATTTATGAAGGATCTTTCAAGAACTTAATTCCATCATGTAATTGTCAAGACCAGGAATTAATTTTTAATATATTTTTTAAAAGGTATGCTCTGTTACCAGAATTATACAGACAAGTACCAGAGAAAGACTGAAAGTCTAAGATCTAAAAAATATAGCACTGTATGTGACTACTTCTCTCTCTTTCAAGTAATTCATTTTCTGGCATGTAGAACTTCAAAATACAGAGATGTATTTTACTGTCTCCATTCTACCCAGTTTAATATCACCTCACTTCTGTTGTCTAAAATATTCCCACCATAAATAAAGAACAACAAAACAGATTTGGGGTTTTTTTTGGTTCATTAATTTAAAATTTTGCTATTTAAGTCTCTACATAACTTTACTCTCTCATTTTGGCTCTCTTTTGTCAAATATGTTTAAAAGGGTATTTTTGTGAACCTCTCTCAATACACTTTGTGAGATGTAGCTGTCTCAATGACCTATCAGTTCCAAAAATCTTAGACTGTCTCTTAGCTGTTGGAAAGGGAAGTGCAGGTAGAATTCATGCCCCCAGTTTCTAAAAGGAAGTCTTACTCTTAACTCAAGCAAGGCTGTAATTGCAGAAGGAACTATATCTGTTAAAATGTTAATGAAACGTTACAAACTGTGTACTTCAGGTGCCTGGGACATCTTTTTCTTCAATTTTCTGTGTAATTGGTACAGACATATTGGTTCCTACTATGACTCACTTGCTGAAAGACCCTGCCTATCTACCCTATATTAGGGGTTACATGTAATTTACATTCTATTGATAAACTGCTGCTAATTCTAAAGCTATGATATAGACACAGATTAAGTAAAGGAAGTTTACTAAACTTGATTTTACTGGGAAGTTTGTCCTTACATCCACAGATCATGGCATGAATGAATCACAGAATGTAGTGTGATATCTATATTTGGAAAATCTGTCGTTCTCCCTACAAAATGATAGGGAAAATTACTCATGAAATTACCATGAAATTTGTAGTTGTTTTTGATTTTTAAAATACGATTGTCCTGTTGAAGGGCATTCATCCACGCGAATAAGTACACTTTGTATTCTGTGGATTTAGGCCTGGACAAATGTGAGAAGTAGATAGATACTGTAAATTTAACCTTATGCTAAGTAGCTCAAGAACATGTTAGAATTTGGCCTGTAACAATATTACTAGTAAACTCCAATTCCAAAAATGCTGTAGCCACAAAATCAGGATCAACTCTTTTGGCAGACAACTCTCCTTTTGAATTGAACATGACTGGTTAAAAGACATGCCAAGGACTTTGCGACAAAGTGTGCAAAGTAATTTCTTGTCAAAATTTGCTGTATAATTTCTCCCACCAGGAAGATCTCCTTGTGAGATGAAGAAATAATTTTACTGTCTGTCTTACTCCTGTACAATGACATGCTGGAGCTGGACCAAAGTGGTAGTTGTTTAAAATTAAAGATTAAATAATTACACTAATTTATGCACAAAAAGAGTGGTGGGGCTAATATGTTCAATCTGTTTCAGCCAATGACACATATCACGGAATACAGTACCCTGTCACATTCTAACATTGTATATAAATGCCAATCCTGCTATTTATTTTCAATTTAAAATGCATTAATATTAGCTCTGTCATGCTGACAAATCCTATAATAAACACAGTTGCTTTTTTTCCTCCTGAAGGACAGGGAAAGACAAGGACACATTTCAGTATAATAACCAACATGTCTCCTATTATTTTCTGGGGAAATTGATTCATTCATCCTGTTCTTATTTATGTTAAAATAGTCTATAAGTGAAGACACAAGGAAGGAGAGATTGGAATTCATCACTTAAGAAAAGTCAGGAACAATATTTTTATATATTCTAATACTTATGATTAATTTCTTTACATTATTATTAATTGCTTTACCTGTATTCATCAACTTTGTGTTTGAAATTGTGTTACACTTCTCAAAAGTTCTACAGATGTTATTATTTAATTCCTTTGTTTCCTGAACCACAGAACAAATCACTGACTTGACTGATTTGTATTTCCTTTGGCTAACAAAAGACAATGCTTTTAGAGTGGTGTGTTTTTAAACATACACAAAGTCATATTTTAACATCACCTATTTGAAGACCGAAGACTGAGACTGTCACAAAGCCAGGTTCATTATTATGTATATCAAGTATATCATGTATCATGTATGTTCAGTACTCACCTTCACAAAATGGAGAATCAAACTGAGGATCTGATTTCAACAACAATTTCTGTGAGCAATAAGTAGAAGCAGGTACTGAAATAAAAGATGTTTTAATTGCAGAAAGTCATTAAAGGCTTATTATATGGTGGTGTTGAAGTGAGAATCACGGAATAGTCACTGGATAATCCAGATGGGAAAGGGTGTCAGGAGTTATTTAGAGTATCCTCTACTCAAAACAGAGACACCAGAGAGATGAGTCCAGGTTGCTCAGGGGTTTTCCTTGAACCTCCCCACCAAGGATGGAGCCATCAGATTCTCCCTGACCCACTGATGATGACCCTCATGGGAGAAAAAGTATTTTATGATAACATTTTTTAATCACTTTTGGTTTAAGTTATGTCTGTTGTCTTTTTGCTGTAAAGAACCTATATTTGTCCTCTTAGTGACTCCCCTGTAGATACCACTAGATTGCTATTAGATCCTCTAAACTTCAGAAGCATTATCACTTGATATATATTCTTTGTTACATATAGTTAGCAATAGGAATCTAAAAGAATATTTAAGGCTTGTTAAACTTTTAGCCTGATCCATCAATTTTTAATTTTTTCCCTGAAAATTGGAAAAAAACCCAGCATTGGCAAAAGACAAGCCAGAATAAAGTTTGTTACTAACAGTCATGAGTTGTAACTGTTACTTTAAAAGAGAAATCCATAATAGAAATTAATTATAATTGTTTAAAGTTAGTAATTTGCAGTGCTTCTCAGTATAGGTACTTTATTCTTCTAAATTCCAAGTTTTCAAAGGCACTGTCAACATTGGGTAACTCTCACCACCCACAAAGGGACATGAAAAATATGAATATGTAAACAGTAGTATAGAGTAAAAGGTCAACAAATGTGAATATGAGAGCCTAATATTAATCCATTAAAGTTCTATATATACACATAAAGAATGGTCTTGTTTCTACTCCATTCACAGTGACTGAACTGCTCCACATCCACTCACTTTTCCATAAATAATCATATATGAGATAATGCCAGATTTCGAAGCAAAATCTTTCTTTGCTGTATTATAATTAAACAAATAAGTGCTGAAGAAAGGAGCATAAGGTGGTTGAGAATAAGTTCAGAAAAAATTTTTGAAGCTTAGGTCAATAATATCTGTTAAATTAACAATTATAAATTATTCTTGTGGTAAAATATATATTCATATAGTAAAAAATAAATGAGACATCCAGGAAATAAATAATGTATTATTGTTCGGCTTTGAGGACCACATTGTGTTTAGGTCATTATGAAATCACTGGATTGCAACACATCTAGGTGCGGATTGATGTTTTGTCATTGAAGAGGCCTGAGCTAAAGGAGTTAGAGAAGCTTTTGTATTCCTATAATGAATATATGGTATCAACATGCGATGTGTTAAAAAAAAAAAAAATCAGAATGTGCAAAGGGACATCTGTGTAAATGCACTCAGGAGACTTATGCACTTATCACATTTTCCTTTGTCCCTTGTGCTGTCTCCATTCTGAAGAAGGGCGTGTTGACTTTTTCTCCTAACGTGGTCAGCACTTCAGCATATCTCAGCCCGAAAGCATCAGTGAGAAAGCTGAGAGTTAAATCTTCTTTTGCAGTACAGCTTCAAAGTATAGAACAGGAATTGGGGAAACAAACTGAAGTTTATACACCATGTGTACCAAAACTGTTTTCACACTTAATTTGACCACAATGGATTGATGCTTCATAACAGAGAATATTTTTAGTATCATTATTTCTCTCCAGAGTTCTTCAGTTTGCACAACAGTCTTTGTTTTTTGCTTTCAGCATTTCTGTGCAAGTGCATGACATGACCTCTAATCAGTCAGTGCTTTACATATTCTGTATCTATTATCAGCACTTTCAAGTAAAACCAAACAGGTCATGTAGTCACAGAGTTTAAAAAAACACCCCAAGACCCTACGGCAATATCAGTGATATCCAGTTGTTCAGGGATATCACTATGCATTACTGCATAGAACCACAGAATGGTAAAGGTTGGGAGGGACCTTAAAGATCATCTAGTTCCAGCTCCCTATCCTAGACAGGGATGCCCACTACTTTTCAGGGCAACTTGTTCCAGTGCCTCACCATACTCTCACTAAAGATTTTTTTATTACCTCCCACCTAAACCTGCCCTCTTTCAGTTTAAAACGATTGCCCCTCATCTTGTCACTTTCTGCCCCTTTATAAACTTTTTCTCCTTCCTTTTTGTAAGACCCCTTAAGGTACTGAAATGTCACAATTAGGTCTCCCCAAAGCTTTCTGCTCTCCAGGCTGAACAATGCCAGCTCCCTCAGTCTGAATTTGTGGGATTTGTGCTCTATCCCTCCAATCATCTTTGTCGGTCTCCTTTGGACCTTCTCTAAGGAGTCCATGTCTTGTGCTGAGGACGCCAGACTTGGATCCAGTACTGCAGGTGGGGGTCTCATGAAGGCAGAGTTCAGTAATTATGTTTTTTATAAATCGGCCAAATATGATAAAAGTAAGGACTGGTCATGTCAGCCCAACCAGCAGAAGCCTGGAGGTCTTTGCAAATACCTGGCTTCAGACTAGGGGAAGACATCAGAGGAAGAAAAAGTTCATACCTCCCTGTCCATCTGAGGATGACAGCCTTGCATGTTTGCCTGATCCTGCCCCAGCCATGGGTGCTATCGGAATGGTGCAGACCCCACTTTTCTGTTATTTGGTGGCATTGTCCCCCTTAACCTCACCCTTTCCCCACATTTCCAGGCAGCTCAGAACACTAATCTCCTTCTTTTTGTAACTGAGCAGTTTTCCTTTAGTTATATATTCCCCGAGCCCTTGTTTGGTCCCTCTTCTGGTTATACTGAAGTGTGATTAAGCAACAAATGCAATGGGCCACCTGACAATTCCCTTTCAGGAGACATGTGGCCCACACTCTGGCAGCTGCAGACCTTTTCCTCTGCAAGTTTTAACATTTCATGGGTGGAGTGGGCCACCTATTTATGCCCAAAATAGCTCTTTCCATATTAAAGCATGTGTCTGTATTCCTGTCAGCTCCGCTGGAATTTGTACTCTCTAATCTGCATGACTAGCAGTGCTGCTTTCATCACTGTTTCACAAGAAGCCTATTTGCAAACCCTGTTTTTCACTGATTAAAGAGGAAACTTGTTGAAATTTTAGGATATTTCAGTGTAACCCAGAACAATTCCTAAATCACTGAGCATTCATGTGTAAAGTAACTCTCCTGTCACATTGGGAACTAAGTTTCTTGCCAATGCTTAGCTTCACTCAGTTTCCTAAGAGTCAATCACTTGGGTACAAATACATTGCTTAAAGAAATCTTATAAAGTCTGAAGAGAAGGCTGCTTGGTATTTATGCCATAAAATTCTTTTGCAGCTCTGAGGAGCTGAAATGTGACCAGTTTGTTTCACTGCAGTGCACAGCAGCACGCATGAGAAATCAGCCAAGAGAAACTTAAAAGGAAATATTGAGCTGCTCTCTGTCTTTTTAAGCACTGTAATCTCTTAATAAGAGTTGGCAGGTGCTAACGGTTTTGCACTTGTTTCTTTCTCCTTTTTTGGTTATCTCAATTCTGTGAAGGTAGATTCATTTTCTGGGTTCAGTAAGTATGCCTTCCCCTGCTTTGAAATGGAACTGTGGGCCCTTTGATAAATAGATTAAAAGGTTATCAAATTTCACTGTTTCTTCTCAACTATATTTGTTTTCTCTGATGAAATGCTCTCTCTTAGATTTCTAGAGCAGTAGCCTCCATGGATCACAATAATTGTCCCTACTTTTCGCAAAGAAATACCAATTCAGGTTGGGAAGGAAAGGCTTTGCCTTAATTCTTCAGCAGACATTCAAAGCAATGCTAAACAACAGGACTCTCTTCTGTGTGGATTTTAACAGGTCCCCAGTGAAAACTACCATGCCAAATTAACCCCTCACTAATGCTATTAACAGTGATTCACCAGATGTAATTTCCTCCTGTTATTAATAAGAGCAGTTCATACATCAAGAAGGAATACAAAGCCAAAGGACACTCCAGTGCCTCATACAAACGTGTCTGAGACAAGCACCAGGCAAGTGGAAATATGTGATGAAATTCAGGTATCGAACTTTAACAGATCTAAGGTTGTTTAAATACTGGATGTAAAAATTATGTGATCTGATTAGAGCATTTTGGGAAAAAATCTAGCTTTTGAGATAGGGATTTACTAAGGGGGACACAGAGACTGCAGCACGTCATACCCGACAAAGCATGAGCTCCTTGAGGCACAGTAAGAAAGGAAGAGTATTGTTGCATCCACATCCTTACATGGCACTAAGCTCTGGAGCATATGACTGGGGATAAGAGTCTGTCATGACATTAATTGCTCCTGGGAGATACTGCTCATGCACACACCACAGTCTCTGGGAAAGAACAGGACCATTGGATCGCTAAGCGATAACCCCCTGGAGAAAACATGTGCCATCTGCAAATGCGTTCTCTGCTGTGCTGCTATTGTTGGGCTGAGACAGATGTGACTGGTAATGTTTCTGTAGATACTCCTGTTTTTCCTTAGCATTCCTCCTTCAGAAGCACTGAAAAGCACTTTGTGAAGTTACAGCCATAGACATTATGCACGTCTAAATATATTGACTTCAGAGAGATTGAAGTTAAGCATGTACCTGAGGGCATTTCCAAATCACGGCTGGAGCACATGCTGTGAATGGAATAGTGTCTCCCAAAACCTTCCTTGTGCTTTGTACGAAATAGTCCTATTCCCTACAGTTTTTTACATCCTTTTTTTTCTTCACTCATGCATTGCTTAAAAAGACTCCTAAGTAAGAGAGCAAGCCTGATAACAATATAAACAACACCAATATTACAAGAGATAGTCTCTGCTCTGCTAAATAAAAGATGAAAAACAAACAACACTAATTGGCTCACATGCGTGCTGCTCAAAACTTATTTAAACATTTTGGTAGATTTAAGTATTTGTAGCAGTTCAAAGGCAGAGCTGAGGAGACAACTAACCATTAAAGAGTGAGCATTATAAGAATCCAGAGTTTTCTATCTTGCTCTTTTTATTCTCTGACTTTCTTTTACAAATATGAGATATTCTGCACATTTGCTAGACCTTTAGGAAACAGCTATGACCCTTACGATTTCCAGGTATAACATTTTAGGTCTGGGCATAACTTAGTAACGTATACAGTCAGTATGTGAGACGTTTCATATAATTGCTGAAATGCAATTGCACTCTCTATTCAGCTCCAGAATAACACATTAGTGTTTGCCTTCTGCACACTCTGTGAGTTAAAATACGAGACACTTGGGGAAACAACAAAAAATCAAGGTTATCTTCATTGCAGTGCTGCAGAAACTTGGGATAATACAAACAGAAGAGCACTTGAAAGGAGTGAAAGTAATCACTCCAAAGATATGTGTGTTTTCAGAAAAGTACTTTAATAAACAGCCATTAAAAATGTTACAGTAGGAAAAAAACCCGAAACTGTTACAAATTGCTAATTCAGGGACATTTATGGGACAGTCACTTCTTGAGGTCATGAATGTAACCAAAGCCTGTTACCATGTCAGCAAAGAATTCCCACAAGAACTTCTTACCACTTCATTGTTTTTTATAACGCTAAGGAAAAGCCATTCAAAATCATGAAATAAAAAAATAAAAACCCACAATGACAATAGGACATACAGTTCCTGTAATGAATCTCTTTCTCTGACAGAAAAATAGTGATTTCTTGCTATTCTTTAATGTCTGCTGTTTTTCAATTTTTGCAAAATCATTTTTTTCATATAAATTTTAATTAAATGGAATAGAATTACCAGAGTCTACAATAGATCTGTGGAGATTTCAGAAAAGGGGAAGGTGGAGGACCTTCCCTCTTTTGTACTTTCTTATTTGGTGATATTCCCTTGATGGAAACTAATGGGGAAAATGGGACAATTGCTTACTCTGCTCAAATTCAAAAGCAGCTCTAAAAACATTTAGTCATGGAAATTGATAATATTTTTCCTGTTGAATAATCTACATCTTTGAGAAAGATAAAAATACAGGAAAGTGGTAATAGTTTTAGATCTAATATTGCATATTCTGTAAGTAAGCATTTGAGTATATCAGTTTTGTGGAAATGATATGGGTAGGGGGAAAAAAGATGGAAAAGACAATCACTCTCTCACTATGACGGATATGTTCTCCAAATCAGCGTAAATGGAAAATATGATGATTTTTAGAGTTTTGTGAAAGCTAGAAATTTTTATAATCCTAGCAGACCAGTTCTCTTTTATAAATGTATGCTTTAAGGAAATTCTGTTGGCTGGTCCATGGAGAGGAGGAGAAGCATATGGAAACAGTTTTCTAAATATTTTAACTGTTTCTGTGTACCCTTGGACACTCACTGACTTTCACTGATGTCACACATCAGAAAATATGGATTTGCTCGTCAGTGGAAGGAGTAGAACTGTGTATCAGCTAAGGCTCTGGTGTGATTTATCTAGGCATATTAAGAAGAATAACCTTGTCGTTCTATGATTTTGAGATATAAATGAAACTAGAATTCAGATCAGAAGAGACATTACAGAATTGGAATAATAACGTTTCCAAAAGCACTGATGTTTCCAAAAGATATCAAACCAGTGGTGTAGTCTAACACAAGCTGACCCAGATCCACAGTCTTGCTGAATAATAAAGCATCCAAGTCACAGATCATTAGGACTATGCTGGGACTTCTAAGAGGAAGCAAGAAAATGACCTGTTCACATATTTCTTCACTTGAGTTTTTTGTTTGTTTTTTCGTTTCCAGTGTCAGCTGTGTGACTGATATAATCAGCAGGTTACATCATGTAACTCTGAAAAACCAGAAGATTTGGATATTGGTTTTAAAATATTTAAAATATATGTTTCCAAAAGAACTTAATGTGATGAAATAACTTGTCATGCCATCAAACCTTGATATTACTTTTGTCTTAAGTCAGTATTGTCTTTTTCAATTTAAAGGTTGAGATATCTTTGCTCATATTGCTGTGTGAGACCTAGTTAACTGAAATTGATAGTAAAATGCAATAGTGAACTTCACAATACAAGATGTATCAATTTAATTTAGACTATAAATAGGCTATGATGTCAGTATGTCAATAGGCAATGTTGCACACAAAGAGCTAAGAGATGCATCTGGGGCTACAAGTTTTGGGAAGAATGCACAGGAAAAAACAAAAGACTTTCTTTAGAACACAGTTAGGAGCAAGGCCACAAGTGCAAGGAGGCACCACTGAGATGCACCCAGAAGACTGGGAGAGCTGGATCCATACGTGCTCAACGTGATGGGAACATTCTGGGACTGTTTTGGTGTATTGAGCATAACTTGTTATAAAAGTCAAGCGCTGCTATATAAACTTGTCTCTACTCCTTGAACTAAGTGGAGTAAGTGGAGTCCATGACTTCAGGCCTAAGTGGAGTCCATGACACCTAATCATTGCAGGCAATACTTGGAATAAGGTGAGAATCAGTTTATTTCACTTCATAGGTTATAGCTAAGAAAAAAAAAGAAAAAAGAGAGAAAGGAGCTATGAAAGAATATCATACTTGTATGGATTATAGAATCCAACAGACATTAGAGTACCCAGAATAAAAGATCAAAGAAAAGCAAGAATTCACATTTGAGTCTGCAAACTGACATATACAGAAGTGCCACTGAAGGAAAAAGCATCTCTAGAATTTCCAACTCATATAATTATTGAAACATTATCCCAAAGAAGTGTTATCCTAAATAAGTCAGATGCAAGGAAAGTTGTCCAATGAAAATTAAAAAAAAGATTTTGTGTGCTTTGAAACTTGAAAAATACAGCAACAGAAGCTCTGCTCATTATATAACATCACATAACTGAAAAACTTATTCCCTTAAAAAACACAGAAGACACTGATATGATGCTATACAAAACTAAGAAGACAGAAATTAAATTTAACCAGGAAATCTAAGCAAATTGATATTGATCAAAATTCTAGGAAAAAGCAAACAAATTATTTTCTTATTTAATAGGGAGAAAGGTGGCTTGGGTGAACACCTGCAAAAGTCTAATGAATAATGCTGCCAGACTACATGCTAAACTAAAGTTCCTCTGTCAATCTAAACACAAATACAGTGAATCCCCACTGCATTGCGACCTCTGAATTACGACCCCTCCCATTTGCAAGAATTTCTAGCAGTTTTTATTCAGGCATTTGCGAGTCTCCCGGGCCAACACATGTGCAGTGCCTTTGCTCCGCCAAGGGGCAGTGCCAGAGATCCCTGTGGGACGATGCCAGTGTCACGCTGTCCCCTGTTACTCTAAGCGCAGCTGGGGAACTGACCCCCCGGGGGCGCATGTTACTGTTTCCATGGCTACAGGCGGGGAGGGGAAGTGCCCCAGGCAAGTGGGGCTGGCTGCGGCAGCCAGTGGGACATGCTCACTCTGCTGCCGCAGCTGCAACAGCTGAACCCCCCTATGCGGCGTGGTGCTGCCGGCCCAGTACACGTGGCCACAGGTGCGTGACTGGAGGCATGGGACAGGCAGCATGGGGCTGGCAGCATGCAATCGGCAGCGCGGGACGGGCGGTGCACGACTGGCAGCGTGGGATGGGCGGCGTGCGGTACGAGACGGGTGGCATGCAGCGGGTGCAAGCGCCGGGGATGGGGATGGGGTGGGAGCAGCGGCGTGTGGTTTGGGCTGTGAGCACGTGGTCGCGGCAGCCCGGAGAGGACTGCAGATTCTCGGGGTAGGGGAGGTGTCTCCCAAGTCAGAGGGGGCTCAGAAACAGTTCCCTTTGCTCCCCTATGCTCAGAGAGCCCGAGGGGAGAAACAGAGAAGTCCCTGCAGCTCTTCAGAGCACCGGGTGTTGGGGCAATGGGCATGGCTTGCATGCATATTAACGACCTGTACTTCTTTGTGTGTTTAGCTTTTCATGAGGCCCATGGCCTGTCCCGTTCCTCATAAAGGACGGGGTATAACTGCATATAAGCAAGTCATTCTATGCTTCTAGTTACAGTCACATAAATGCAATACGTTTGTGAAATATTATTTCTCTGCTATTATATAAGACATCTGGAAGATGTAAAATGTACATGTCCTTGCCTCAGAGTCTTGATGAGTTCCACAAATTCATAATGATTGTATCAGCCAATGTGCACATCCAACTGAATAAGTATAAACTTGAAATCTAGCCATACAACAGTGACCCTTCAGACCTTTCAAACAGAACATTTTGCCAATTTGCATTTGATGAATAACATATAATATGACCTACAACAGCCAGAGCTACATGTAATGAAAAGGTATTCCACTGTGTTGCAGATAAAGCATATATGATTCTGGCCTTAGTGCCATGGTCTAGTTGACAAGGTGGTGGTTGACTAAATGTTGGAATCAATGATATAGAGGTCTTTTCCAACCTAAATGATTCTATGACTGTGATTATTAATATTGTATATATTATTTTACACCCATGCACATAGTTCTTTAGCTGTCAGCAAGGTTTTTTGGCAAAGGAGTTTCCAGTATAGTAATCTCCCTTCTTGTCCAGATGAGAACTATTTCAAATAACATTCCTCCAACTGAAAACCATATAAAAACAAACAAACAAAGAAAGAAACAAACCCAAAAAACAACACTCAGAAATCTTTCTGGATTCAATAATACACACACACTGAAATTACCTCCTGACTCTATATTATAGTAGGATGTGGACAAGTTGCTCTAAGAGAAATTTCCATTTTCTCTTCTAAGACATTTTGGTTTTCCTCATAGACACCATGTGCACATAGGATGTGTTACAGTGTGCTGCTCCTTATCCCTAATGTCAGTGCAAATGTATTCCTTAGGAGATAAGCCTGGAAAGAATCTTCAATTTACTCTTCTGAAATTTTTCAGAACTTGAGCAAGCAAGGGAGGAGGTTGAAGGAAAGTTGAAAGGTTTTTCTCATGAGGAGGTTTCAACCAAACTATTCTGCCAATGGAAACTTTTTCTCTACATCTCTTTCTTAGCAATACCCCTAGAACTACAGATATGTATAGATAATTTATTATTCTGGCTTATTATGCAGCAAAAATGAAAGCAATTTTATACGAAATCTCTTTCAAAATTCAATAATTAGTTACGAATACTAGCAGTATATTTTATTTTTTCCCAAGATGCACTAAAAATAAGCCATATTTTCTGGAAGGGAAATTTTGGAAGAGCTACCACTTCTTATAGCTGTAACAAGTTGGATAATATGGAATATATTATGCCAGAATATCTCTGCTGCTAAAACTAATGTATGTTAATGGAAGAATACTGAAAAGAGATTATTTGGCCCCTTCAATGCTGTTGTGCTTATGAAAGAAATGACCTAACAGTCTTCTTAGGTAGATTCTACATTTCTCAAAGTCAAACAAACAATTTCCTGATATGCACAAGCTAAACCTAAGGTACTAGATTGCATGAATTAACAAAAAAGACGCAATAAATTGTAGAGAGATGGTTAGAATTTAAAGGGCATGGTCCCTTTAAAAGATTTTACAAGCTCAGACTTGAGGCTTCTGAATAGCTCAATAACATGTCCTTGAACAGCAGAAATAGAAGAATATTTTGACAATAGTTTCTTAGAGAAAACAACAGGTGTTTTGCTAGCCATGGAAAAAGTAGAACTTGCTTGGCAAGCATGAGTTGGCAAAAGTGTGCTATATATTATCTGCTTGAACACTCAAGAGAGGACTAAGCTGTTAACTCATATCGGGTCATCGCTTGGATCTCCGAAGTTCTGGCTTTTCTCCAACAATAAATCACTTAGCCATGTCCAGCCTATGAGACCACTTGTATGCATAATTTCAAAAATCTCAATAGTTTTGCCTTAAGATGTCTTAACAGGGCTTTGCTTCATGATTATGTTGAGCCAGCATGTGCTACCATTCAACTGTGGAAAAACAGATGTTCTCTATTAATTTTAAATTCAGCAAAACTGATGCATTTTATGCTTTGGAATGAATTCATATGCTGCCTTGGGGGTATCTTTTATGTAATACAGGGCATCTCGTACACAGTTTGGGCAAGCTAGAATAATTCTGCTTTGTTTTATAGCTTTATCCTAAAGCTAGAATAAAACACTCTAGAACATAAAAGATTTTCCTTATCAGCAAGATATACAATATTATTGCTATAATTCTCTGTAAAAGATAAGGTCAGGACCATAGAGTGAGTACATCAATATGTGATACAATCATGTCAAGCTTCTCATCTTAAGCAATCCTTAAAATTTCCCCAAAATTTTGTGCTCACACTTTATGATTGCATATGCCAAAACTTCAATTACCACAGCAAACTCCATAGTTTAAGTTCCCACTAGAGCTATCTGGCATAGGATCATGTTAGCATTGGCAGAGGCAAGTATATGGCTCAGAAGAACAGTCCAGTTACTTCATGGGCTAAAATTCCTACTGGAGGTATTTTAAGCACCTGGGTTTGGTAGAATGAATTCAGAAACTACAATTTCTTTATAACATTTTCCTCCATAAGTCCAGGATGAAACTGAAATGTGTTGCCCACACTGGGACATAATATCATTTCATAAATTAAACTGACGCATAAAGTGAACTTTTACATCCCTCAAAACAAAATATTTTGCAAAAGAGATAATTTCAAAAGTTCTGTTCAGAAGTCTTGTCTGTAGAAATTTGTTTACTTTTCAGAATTTTTCTATCCAGCTCCAGAACTGGAATTACAGTCGGCCCTCTTCTACTTCGTGCCCCCCATATTGAGGCTTCACATCTTGGCAGCATGATTTTTCAGCGATGAACGAGGCCTCTTTTCGCAACTGCGCATGTGACCTGGCACGCGTGAGTATTCAATTAGGCAGTCATGAATATGAAACTCAACCTGCACAGCTGCCGCGGCAGCTCCACTCCTGGTGGAGCGGGCACAGTGGGGCTGCAGAGGCTCCCTGGCTCCCAGGCGGGGTGGGTGCGGTAGTGACTCTGCTTCAGGCACAGCCGGGTGCCTGCCCTACTCCAAGGGAGGAGGGTTTATCACACACAGAATGTTATGAGTTGGAAGAGACCCACAAGGATCATCTAGTCCAACTCACCATCTAGCACCCGTACAGAGACCGAAAGCCCATCCCAGAGCGGTAACACAAATCTAGTTCCCTCACAGTCTAGCAGGCCACTCCAAGCCAGAAGGGGCCCAGGATCATCCAGCCCTACACCCCCCCAGCTAGACCATGTCACTAAGCTCCTCATCAAGCCTTCTCTTAAACACCTCCAGGGACGGCGACTCCACCACCTCCCTGGGCAGCCCATTCCAATATGCAATCACTCTCTCTGTGTGCAGTTATGAAAGATTTAAACACTCTCAGGTTAGACATGCCATCTGAGACTTTCTCAAAGGACTCTCCAAGACATACTCGTCTACCCCGAGTATGGCGTGTCCATGTCTACCCACCTGGAGAGACACCAGGACAGCGGCATGGGCAGCTCTCCTGCACCAGTGTTCCTGGCCAAGTGGAAAAGATATATTTCCCAGTTTGGGGTGGCTGTGGGCGCCGGGAAACACTGACACAAACACTGACATATAGCAAGGCAGTGCCAAAACAGTGCCGAGGGACGTGTAAGGGTGTGGGGGAAATTTGCATATTAATGAGCTGCCAATCAACGTGAAAGACGGGCTTCATGCACAGGGGGAAAGACCTGTGCTACCATGGCATAGGAGACCCAACTGTATTAGTCTTACTGAAGAAAATATAGGAGCTTAAAAAAATGGTCTAGTTAGCACCTGTAGTGTACAATCTGCCAATAGAGTGCAGTATATTCCCATACATTTGGTCTCCCATATTTCACTCAACCAAAATCAGCTGAAAATCAATGCTTCAAGTAATAACAAGTAGTTTTCTGCTGCTTCTAACTCAAGTTCTATGGAGACGTAAGTACAACAGACTATCTTAAACAAAAACTCTTTATTACATCTTTATTAATTGTTAATTTTAAATACAGACGATCTCTCTTTTAAAGCAAATTTAACCACGTGGACTTTTTGAAAAGATAGAATTGAACTACACATTTCTGTGTGTATAGGGATTCAAGTAAGTTTTAACAAAAGGCAGTATTTCAAAAGAATACATTTTAAACATATGATCAGAAATAGAAAAAACCCCAACAAATATCCATGTTCTTCAAGGTCAAGAAGAAAGTTCACTACAGTGTTAACTTTTACAGAAGATAAAACAATTTTAAGGTTAAAATAAAATCAAAACCTAAAAGAAGGATTTGCAGAGAAGGATATATTGTGTTCGGTCTCTGTATGGGTGTTAGATGGTGAGTTGGACTAGATGATCCTTGTGGGTCCCTTCCAACTCATAGTATTCTGTGAAATCTGTGAAATTAGCAATTATAGATCCAGGGAGCTTCATTCATTCTGCAGTATTACAACACAGTCTACTCCCAGTAGATCAATGCTGAAGTCAATGCAATCTATCTAGAGGAGTTCAATTAATTTGGTTTATATGTTAAAAGTAAAAAAAAATGTAGAAAAATTGCTTTTTAGAAGTCACATTCTACATATGTAAAGCAGTTAAATAAGCTGACTAGGTTGCTTCCTAATTTATGTCACACCTTGAACATTCTTATTGTTTATATTTCCAATTTCTTTGCCAAAACCGCCTCAAAATTTACCTTTTTCCATTCTTTGTTTTAATTTCCCAGCATTTGCTTACTATTTTGTTGCTATTTTGTAATAACAGATATCAGGAATTTAAGAGTAAAATTTTTCAATCACTGCAAAGCACTTTTGTTTCTGTAATTATAAACTGTTTTCTATCAGGTTTTCTATCAGCTCAACATATTTACAGGAAACAATTCCTTCCTTTCATCAGTATCTAGGAAAGTATCTCGGTTTTCAGCAACCACATATAGTGGAAGGTGTCTCTGCCCATAGCAGGGGAGTTGGACTTAGATGATCTTTAAGGTTCTTTGCAACTCCAGCCATTCTAAAATGCTGTGATTCTCTGATTCGATGAAAATAAATTACATCTTATTTAACTTAAGCATGTTAAACCATTTTAATGTTTAGTGTGATATCTGGAGCTGATGTGTTCAGATGCATAGCTTTTTTAAAGTATCTTCACTCGTTCTTCATCGGCTTGTGCTTCCATCTTCAATCAAATGCAATCAATTAATGACCGTACCATGAAAAAATGTCTAGGCCACAAATCCGTTTATGAATTTTGCTGAGCTTAGAGGGCTTATATGTAATGACAGGACACTTAAAAAAACATTACCTGCTTAATCATTCTTTCTGAAGCAGATAAAGGGTACCCTACTGAAACTTTGGTTCCCATATCCACAATTTACTGGCAAACAGCAAGTGGTGTTATCACCTGGCAGTGTTGACCAGGAGGAAAATACCACCATAGTATAAACCAGGGAGCTATTAAGAACAGAATGAAATGTTTCCTGTGGTTACTGCAAGTGTATTTCAGTTTTTATAGCCTTAGTCACTTGAATTCTCTGTGTGAATTATAAAATACAATGCATGGCTGTCAGGCTTGATTAAATGTGTTGCAGGATTATTATTAGGACAAAGCAAGAGATAATAAAGAAAAATAAAATCAAAAGTGGCAAAGAGCAGAAAGACACAAGAGACAGAGATAAATATTTGGATCTTTAAATTTGCCAGATTTTATCATTTATGTATTTAAAAAGTTACTCTTTCAGAAGGACTTATGCCTTTTAAGACTATAAATACTTAGCCTCCTCTAAGTCCCATTTACTCCAATAGACCAGAATTTACTTTTTCTGGTTTTGTATGAGACTAAAGAGATCATCTTCTTCCATGAAAACTGCTAAAAGCAACAGCCATTCCCAAAGATGGAAAAATGCAAGACCAATCTCTCTATACAACTCTCATCTTCTGACACGATTGAATCATGTAGTGCTGTCACATCCTATTACTCTTTTAAATGTGTACGGGGGTTTTCATTTGTACTCATTTCACAGAGGTCATAGACCTTTGCTAAAAGCAGATTTGTCTGGTTGACTACATAAAAAAATGGAGAAAAAATATTCAAAACTTTAGGTTGTAAATGGGTCTATGCAAAGGTCTATGCAAAACAGAAAGTAAAACATTAATTTGTATATGTGCCATTGACTGGGGAGGAAGGAATATTGAGAGACAGTGCTGGTGTTTTGCCAGCTGTGCTCAGCAGTTGTCAAAACACTGGAGTGTGATCACAACCATTCTAGCCAGTAATGCAAAGCACAGCACTGTGAGGGCAGCTGGGGGCAAATGAACTCCATCTCAGCTAGATCCAACACCATGTAACATTTGCTACTTTGCGCTAAATTATATTATTGTTTTGAATTTTAAAACTTTATTGTCAAATGTCTCTCATTTCCTTCCTCAGATGTAAAAAATCTCACAGTTTGGGACCTATTCATTACCTAAAAATATTATCTTTTTATGTTGACAGAGGAATCACAGGAATATGTAGGATACAGTACATGTGCATGGCAATAAGTGTGTTTGCATAGGTGCCTGTACTTGTATGTGTGAGAGAGTTCTTTCATGCTGTGTTTGTGAATTTTATTTGTTCCTTATATGTATGCAAACCTTTACATTCTACAAAGATATTGGGAAATCAAAGCATGAAGAAATAAAAAAGCATAGTATAATATGTCCCTGTTTCAAAAACTTTTATCTTTTGCAGCAAATACGTACTTCTACAGCATGAAGTGTTCCGTTTATTTGGAAGTTTCTTCATCAGGTTTTTGTGATTTTGTGCTTTCGCTTCTCTGTTTAGGTATTGAAACTGCTATAATTCATTGGATAATGATAGATAATTTAGAGTATGAAAGTAAGAATATTAATATACATATGATGAATATACTTCAAAGTTATTTCAGGTGAAATCCCTTGTTTTACAAGCTCTAACACTTTGCCATCCTGGCAGTCTTGGAATATGTGCATCAGGAAAAAAAAAGGAAAATTATTTCACAAGATTATTCATTGCTCCAAGAAGTCATTTAAAACTAGAGGGAAAAAAAACACTGGAACGGTATGGAAGAATCTTAATAATTTAATAATAGAACTTGTTCCGGACTTAATGGGATCACTAGAGTTAATTAGCAAGAAAGATGATTGCTATATGCAGCCAGTCTGAGAGGAACATAAATAAAATGAAGCAATGATCTATGCCCAGAAGATACACTATAAATAATCACAGAGGCCATATACTGTACCAGCACAATAGCACAAAGATTAATTGTCACTAGAAACTATTTCCATCTGCTACAAAATATTTTAGTGCAATTTATTTCTATATATATGTGTGTTCCTTCAGAGAGGAGGACAGAATAATCACTATTATATAGGTTGCTGGCCTAAATCTAGAAGGAGGATCAGATACAGTGATTAACACCAGACTTATCTCAGATATAAATCATAAAGAAGACTCACGCAGGAGCTAAGCTTTTACAGTTTAAATAATGAAAAAAGAAACTTTCCCAGAAAATAATCCTATATAAATAACCACTTCCTGCAGTACAGTATAATATCTATGGGGTTTTTTCTCCCATTACACAGCTGTCATACAAATGCCCTGAAGTAAGAAGATAGCATAACCAGAGACATCCCGTGCCCACTTCTGCCTTGAAATGGGAAAAACAATCAGGGTTGAACAGTGAGAATGGATGGGATGCAACTCTTGGTTAGGACTCCTTTTTAGGTTGGTTAGCTTTATGTTCAAAATATTCTCTATCCTCCCAGGATTCTTGATCATTCTCTCTGTATGAATGAATTTGCATTTATTGTCTGGATGCACAGAAAAGTATAATGTGTAGCCACAGATTTACAGCAAGGTTATGTATGACACAGAACTGTTGCATAAGCAGGACCTGTAGCCATGAGATTTAATGATGGACAATGTGTCACTTTGGCGAGTTTCTCAAATACTGATAACACTTTGTGCTCTTTTAACAGAAAGTGTTGGCTGATGTTACAGCTAACCCAATCTATTGACTAGCAACTTCCAAGCTGTTGCTGTGAGTGAGAGGCTGGGGTAGATGATTATGAATGAGCTCTTCCAACCATTTTTTCCTGTTTCTGCTGTCAAAACAGACCTCTTCTACCCTCACCTCCCTTAATTCCTAATTATTCTCTGATCTGACCCTTTAGTGAGTCCATTTAGGGACTTAAGCCATACAAAATTACTATGACACAAAAAAGATAAGAAAACTGTTTTTGCCATTTAACTTCCTTAATGATTCACCAACCATTCAGGCAAGATTTTGTTCTGACATAAAATATAAAGAGAGGAGGAAACATGTGGCAAGCATAAGGAGTGGACAGTGCACCTTTCTGCAGCAGCTAGCCTTTAACTGTACTGTCAAACTGCATGCTAAGGATTGGGTTTTTTTGTTATCACAGCCATTCAGGAAAACACTCAACAGGTGAAAATTTCCACTAATAAGCTATACCAACTTAATCGAGTTGCGGTAGTATACTCAATATTCTGTTAACAACACTGATTAACAATATCGTTTGAAAAAAAAATAAAATGTAAGAGAAATATCTTCTGCTGACTGTTAAAAGTCATGAAACTCTAATGCCATTTCTTTTCCTGGACTGTTCTAAGTTAAAAAAGATTAAAAAATTAATAGACAAAGTCCATTTGTAAAGATATTTTATATATTTTTAGGGAGAATGAAACATTTAATTAATTATACTTGATGCCTTTGATGAAAATTCAATCTAAAATTAACATACAGTCACATAGAAGGATACGCTTTTCCCTTTTCTCTCCTTTCCTCTTTTTTCCCCCCAAATGTTTATCTTTTTATTTTGATTGTTTCCATAACTATTAATATTATTGGTTACTGTCTTCTAATTGAAGAGCTGTTTAATTTATTCAATATGAGAGAAGAATATAGGAAGACAGTATACATCTGAAAAGTGAAATAAATTTAGCTGTAATGTGGATTTATTTAAAACTCTTTAATATATTTAGCACATGACATGATATTAAGGTTTAGAAAAATTCTATTTCTAGTTGGTTTAAGAAAGTGGAAAATTAAAAATTGTAAGTTGACTAATATTCCGTGATTTGAAAAATAAACATAATTTTAGTTAATTTCTAATTAGCAAAAAAAAAAAAGTTCTAAAAATTATCTTCTACTGAATGTCAATATATTACTCCTGTCACTCGATTTGGTTTCAATAATTTCCATGGCAGTTTAAAGCTTATCTCCTGTATTACAGCATTCATAATCGATCTATATATTAACCTAAGTAAAATTTGGGCATGGGACTGACATTCTTAAAATATTTATCTAAAGCACCTTAAAAAATTTACTTGCAAGAAATCTGAATGCCTTTGGAAAAACATGTAAGACCTCAAATCCTTCACTGTTCTGATTAGCAACGTGTGCAAAAATATCAATTTAGGAGCAAAGTAGCAGCATGTTTAAATAGGTGCATAATTAAATTCTGTGAATAGCTTAACATTTCGGTGACACTTAGCATTTTGTCAGGCTCACATTCAGAGGAAAACTGAAGTGCTGTGACTTAAAGACAAATACAAAGAAGACCTGAATTTTATAGACAGTTTATGTTGATCTTCATTGTAATTTCAGTAGGCACATGTAGGTACGGAATGTACATATATACACAAAAAAACCCTATGAAAACCTATCATTATTTACTCATAGTGGTGTCTGTTACTTTCAAACAAAAGATATATATGTGTGTACATAACAAATGATTTTCCATTTATGATATCATGAAGTAAGAAATTCTGTATTCTAAATAGTTCTAATGTATGAGAAATATGTATGAAATATATACTAATATGATCTCTGTCTACAAATAGGAATTATAAACACTTTAACAATGTTTATTTTCTTTTTACATAGTTCAGCTTTGCATGGATCTATGTCCATATAAATATTCAATGCTTGTTGTAATCTGTAAAGCCTTAAGGTTATTTTTTTTTCAAATTTAAGGTTCACAATTTAAAATGTTAAGAACATGTTCAATCTAATAATTAGTAATTTTGATCAATATTGATACCTAAGGTATAGATAAATCATGTATAAATGAAATAAAACTTTAACTTACCTATAGGAGAAGTGTTAATTCAAAAGTTATTTTCTTTTTTTTAACTTTCCCCTACTGTACCAGAAGGAATTCAAATCAAGGTTTTATTTTGTATGCAACTAATTACTTCTTGACATGTGGATGAAAATACAAACTCTGATGGTCTCCAAAAAAAAGAAAAAAATATTTATTGAAAACAATTTTTCTTTTATTGTGATTGTTCATCTATATATTGCTCAGTAAACTTTAAGCACTCATGTTGAAGATAAGAAAAGAATTACATCATTAAGGTTAATTTTATTCCAACTAAGTTTTTTGTCTTTATACTACATCAATTTATTTATGTATTTTCTAAGAAAAAAAATTAAGGAAAGATTTCCCAGTACTGTCCTAGTTTGAGTAGTTCTTTTTCCTCTGGCAGCAAGGGGGGCTAACAGCTCCTGCCTGGGCCTCCGTTGCTGCCATGGATACCAAGGTCATGTAGCAGATAGAGATGTCTCTGTGAATAACATATTTAAGACAGGAAAAAAAAAGGTAGTAACAGAAAAGTAGATGGCCGGACCAGAGCCTGATTGAGAAGTTGAGAAGCTACGAAGGCATCATGGCCAGGCAAACCCAGAGGAGCAGTAGGAAGGGTTCCAGGCATCTCGCTGCTGCTTGTAGAATGGACCATAGTGAAGCAGACTGTCTGCCTGCAAACCTATGGAATAGAGAGAGAAACCAGAGGTGCAGAATCCACCTGAGGCCATGACTGAAGATGGAGGATCATGCTGTGAAAGCTACAGATGTCTCAGAGCCTAGAAACACTTTTTTTTTTTTGGCAAAAACCAAATCATGACAATAGGACAAGTTAATTCCTGATATGAAAATGATTAGGTAACCATAGAAAATAAAACCTGCCTAATAACTAATAGTAATCATCATCATAAAAATGCATTTTCTTGAAATGTAGTGAGGATATACTGTCCTTGTTATACAGTAGACATTATTCCATGTAGTGGTAATTATTTTTACATTCTCCTGTTAAATTAAAAAGCATTTTTCAGATTTCAGAAATACTGGATACTTTTTTTAAAAATAAAAGAATCCCCATTACAGAAGGGAACACGGCACCAAGGAAACTGGAAAAATTAATCTGAGAAACAAATTCTTCCTGTAATTTTCCTGGTGCCCAAGTATTTTTCTTAATGCAATTTGCTAAAGGAGAATTAGTATAATGGCTCAACACTTCTTCTTTCAAAAATCACAAATGGAGTTCCACCTGTAATGTTCAAGATCGTACACCTCACAAGACGATAAGAAGAGAGATCTCACAGGAACTGAGACACAAAACACAAGAAAGGCTTTCTATCCTTTCCTTCCTGAAATCATCCAAGAGTTTATAATAACCTAAAAGTAACAAACCAATGAAATTTTTATATTGTATTCCAATGACTGGGGAGAAATTATCAAACATCTTTGTGTTCTAATATTTTTTTCAAAAGGAAATTAAAAAAAATACATATTGCAAGTCTGCTGCCCCAGTTTCAGATAATGTGATATGATACTTCATTTTATTTACACTTTACAGAGCTGCTAAGTAATTCACAGGCTTACATAAAGTATTTATGTCCCATTGTCTACTTGGCCAAAGCAGAGATATGAAAATACATATTTACTACTCAGCTGTCAGGGGAAAGAACTGCTGCACAGTGAGAACTACTACTGTATGTATACCGGCAGAACCTACCCAGGAAGCTATAAACACAACCTTCAACTTCTCCCTTCCCTGAAAAAAAACCCAGTCCTCCAGTTTTTTATTATGTATCAATCAGCTTTTAGTTGTCTCTCCTCACACCAGGAAAAGGGGAAGGGGGGTGTTGTTTGTAAATCAGTCCTGTGTGTTCTGCTAAGAAGTTTGAGTTGACTGCTTATTTATAATAACAATTATGGTTTGGAGGCTCTGAATTCTCAGAGGCTCATTCTGCCAAGCATTGCAGAGAGACAGAGAGAGCATAGAGCCCTGACCTAAGGGGCTTGCTCACTAAAAAGCAAGACCCTCTTCCTCCATCCCCTCCACCTGCAATTAGACAAGTAAAGCAAGTTAAAACTAATAACTAATACAATGTCTTAGTAAATACTAAAGCAGTGGTGGTAAACTGAGCAATTCACAGCAGCAAGAAGAACTCTATCCTGCCTTCCCCACCTTACCAAGTCTCTGAATTAATTTTATAAAATTTGGTGTTTATCTTCATTCCATTTCTGTCATTAATCCCCAGATGAGCTGCAGACTTCTCTGAAGGAAAACTATTCAGTAAATAAATAGGTCATTCTATTGCTGTGCTAATGATATAGTCTGATCAGCTTCTTTGATCATTAATACAAAGTGTGGAAAACTAAATAAAGCTGGGATGTCATTTCCTGAGAACAGATGAATAGTTCAGACTGAAAGGAGGATGATTTGAGTGATTTCTTCTCTGAGACATAAAATGTAATGGGAAAACAGTAGTTATCACTCTGTTGGTCTATTTTTACTTGTAAAGTTTTCAGTGTGCTGAAGGAAATTCATGCAGTCAATTCTAGATATTAAATATTCTCGTATTTCCTAGAATCATGCAGTAGGTCTGGAAATGCAAGACCTATTGCCACAATGATTGAGACTAATGAAAATTTTTAATAGTTTAAATTTAGTTCTCTATTCTTTAATATACAGTGAAATATTCTTCTGCCAACCAAATGCATAAAATACTTTAAAGTTACCTCAAAATGAAGAATTTTATACCTGTACAAAAGTGACTGTGTATGCACAGAACAGGATGGAGAATTATGATGAATGTTTAAAAATGTCTTGTAAAGGTATTGAAAGACATCTGGAATATGCTGCCCTCAGGGCCTGATAAGCACTAATCTTACTCCTTTTGTGGCATGACATGAAGAATATCTATTTATAAACGTGTGTTCTTAAAGTCAATTCCCATTAAATTTTGTATTGGTCAGTTCTTTTGGTTTATAAATTAAAAAGACAAGAAATAGAAAGATTAAAAAGAACTATATAAAATTTTGCATGTTTTTACTTCAAAAGTGATGGAGAGGGCTATCATTTGAATGTATATGTGGAAGAATAGTTTTGAGACACTGGAATGTGATGGTTTATTCTGTGCAACGCAGAATAATATACACGAGGAGAATCTCTTCCTTCAGCTTTCTCTAAGTTTCCAACTCAAAATTTCTTCATTCTTATGAAAACCAAAGCTCATTCAATGAATTCGTTGATTCTTGTCAAACTGAGCTCAAGAAGCTCAGTATCAGCCACTCCAGATCGAATCTGTTCAGGAAAGAAAATAACTCAAGGGTCTTAAAATGGAGTAGTTAAAACTTCTGTCTGTGCCCAGCTAGTTAATCAAAAGTTTAAAAAGTTGATGAAGTGGTGATCAAATCCTTGCACTTCAATAATGCTAAACAATCTTACAGTAAATATAAAATTTTACTAGTCCATATCTGAATTATTTTCCCTCTTTTAAGTACCAGCCCCTTCAGACTTAAGAGGAAATTATCTTTAAAAACACTTCACTGACATATATGGGCTCTTACCTATATTGATGAATGCAGGAAAAATAATTACATTTTACACATAAGAAACAAGAAGAAAGGAATAACAAAAAATCTTGAGTAGGAATAACTGAGATCCTTATTGCCTATTCTCTATTCTACCACATTTTCTTAGCACCAGGGCACTATCTATGCAATTGCATATCCACTTACATACACAGCGTTGAGTTCTTCATATCTGCATAACAAAGTATTCTAATGTCATCATATGTTTCCACAGAACACATCATAATGCCTAAAAATTTTTTCTGACACTTAAATACACTCTAGTATTTATTTCCTTGCACTCAAAATCTTTATATCAGATATATCTCTGATCCTTCTTTCACACGTATGTTTTTGAGACTCAATTTTCTTTCCTCACTGTTCAACTTGTGCTGTAGTCTCATGACATTCATAAGAATATCTTAACTTTTCTGTTCTGTGAATGTGCAGGCCACATTTTACTTTGAATAGTCGGCTTCCATGTTACAACTACAAACATCTAGACTGGTATTAGAAAAATTTTGTTTGTTTTATTCTGCATTTTCCTTTTTGAATAGAGTCAAGTGGAAAAGACATTATTACATGTATTAATGAGAATAAATCTTATAAGAAATAATTGTTTGTTTTGCAGCAGCATGAAAACAAGTTTTGAAGACAACTTTGAACCTCAAGGATTTACTCTCTTCTGAATAATTTTATTACTGAAGTGATGAAATTAACCATGTGATCTTTATATTCCCATTATACTCCATAGAAAGGGAGAGTGAGAGAATTTGACAGATGGCAACAGAGAACCAAGTTAGAATTTTCCCCTGCAGTACCAAATACCATGTCTCTTTACTCTGATATATGCTGCATGTGCGATTAGATTCTTAATCTAGAACTCAGTTAAATCACGTAAAGTCAGGTGTTCGAAATACTACTTTAAATGTCTATTTTAGTCTCTTTTTAACCTAGCTATGTCACTGTGTCTGGGTATGGAACGAAGTTTCATAATGGTTTTTTAATCAAAATTAATGGGGGTTTTTTGTAATGTTTAGAGTTAAAAGACAAAAGTTATGGTATTATGTTTCTAGCTAGCACTAGAATTTCTTCTGTCCTCCAAACCTATTAGTCTGTTCCCTGTTGCAATCCCTTATGTATGTAAAACTTCTCTTTTATAATACCTTCTTGTATTGGATTATATTCTCACAATGGTTTGCATCTCATCATTATGTATTTTTTATACTTGTAATTACATATACTAGTAATTCTCCCTTTCAAATAATAAAGAGATTAAATACTATAGTTATATTTTATTAGTTATTCATATGCTCATGTTGTATAGTGTTTTATTTGAGATAATTATATGGGATAACACAGGTTATCATAACAAGCCTATGATGTGATGTGTCCTCATTCAAGTTGCCGCTATGCAGTGCACATAGAAAATCATTTGCAAACATTCTGAGAAATTAAAGAGGGAGTTAAATACTGCAGCATCTTTGTCTTTCTGTGTTCACTTTTCAGGAATATCAACTGCTTCTATGAGAGTCTGATGAATTTCAAGTTCATCCAAGCCTCCTTTGTGACAAAATACAATCATTCTCAGATGGAAATGAAACTGCTTTTTCTTCCCCCCCACCCGGGGTTTTGTGTGTGTGTGTTGTTTGTTTGTTTGTTTTTTTGCAAACGCCGAATATTATTGTATACCAAGAACAGTGACAGATTGTGGCAATAAAACTACACTGACAGAGCTTTTATTGTGTCCTTGATCATGTTTTTATGGAACTTAAAAATATCTTTGACAGTCCCCAGCCTCTCTTCACTGCTAGCATTTATGTTCTCGTTGACAAGCAGTAGAATCAGCCCGTGATAGAACAAAGGCTAATTAACACACCAGATGGCGAGAGAGACCTGTTGAAATGTTCCACAGATTCTTGGCCAAAGTCCAGGCACAGAGGTTATGATAAGGTCCAGCCAGAGTTCCAGCCGACAGTGGACTCATGACACTTAGACCAAAAATGAATACACACGCAGTTAGCATCTGTGCTTGGATATGTGACACATTACACCAAGATATGTAATTGTGCAGGTGGACTAGAGGATTTCTTGTGACCCCTTCAAAGGATCTTCCATTTGATTTGCATAATCTAATGAAAATGCCCTCTGTTGTCATTTTCTTTTGATGTGCATATATAAAACAAATATTTAGCTCACCCCTTCCAAAACTATTAAAATAGTGATTGGCTGAGAATTCTAAGCTCACCTAGTCATGTAGATTCCCTAGGAATTCAACAGAGACAAAAAGATACTTTCCAAGAAAAATTGTTGCAGACACCTACTGGTTATATGAGATGATATCCTAACTGATCTTCCACGCCCTCTCACTGGGCTATAGAAGAGTCAAAGGTATAAGCATCTCTCTGGAGGAAAACTTCACTGACCTTCAATAAAAATAGATATCACATTTATTTTTTTAACTGATATTGTAAGCATTGTTATAGGCTCCTAACATAAAACAGACTAAGTGGAACTGTAAATGGTTTTATTTGGCCAGTGCTCAAAAAACTTAGAAGGAATTAAACAGTTCTGTTCAGCTGCAGCACATACTTATGTAGCAGAGATGAGTTCAGAAATTCTTAAGCAAAGTATATCTGAGAAAGGAAAATGCTTAGACTCTTTATAAAATGTGCAAAGTATTGTAAAATTATTAATTATTCAATCTGATTTTAAATGCAATTGTCTTATATCTTCTTTATTCTGCTTTGTCTCTGACTACTCCATGGAATTTTATCTTATGTTTTCTGTGCTAATTAGAAAACAAGCTCCCTGGAAAGGAAAGGAACTTGTTGCCTTACTGAAAGTAAGAACCTGATAAAATAATAAAAAAATAGTAAAGGAAACAATACTTTTAAATAAAAACTCATAATTCAGAAAATCTGTAATTTGAAATGCTTGTTTCAGACAATGTTAAGAAATATAGGAGTATGTGTAACAAGTGCAAGTAATGAAGTTCAGATGAAATTAAATTTAGTCAACTACTGATTATTTTCCACCTTTTGGGACAGAAGTTTGTGAAGTGTTCTAATAAAACTGTGGACTATTTTCAATTTAAGTTTATAAACACACATTAAATGTCCTTTTGCCTCTTTTCTATGGCACCTAGTGTCGACAAGGGAAGGTGTGGTAGAAGTATAATTTCATTAGGTACAGAACTTTTGGGTCCCTGTTACTCTGAATTGCTCTTACTTTTTTACTCTTCTCCCTTAGACCTTTACCTAATTCTTTTTATAATTTTGGTACCTTAAAATAATGAGAATAATTTATTTTAAAGAGGTGTTAATAATTTCAAATCATTCCAAACACAAGAAAACACGACTTTAGTACAGTGGTCAGTGTCCCCGCCTCTCATGCGGGAGACTGGGGGTTTGATTCCTGCCAGGGAGGCAGTGGTGCCATTTAACAGTTGGAGTCGATGATCCTTGTGAGTCCCTTCCAACTCAGGGTATTCTGTGATTCTGTGAAAACCAGTTTATTTCATAACAGTTACTTGAGTTACTAAAAACAATGTTTGGGAAAAAAAAACCCAACAATTTATTTCACTTTTAAGAGAAAAGATGGTATTTTAAATTCATTTTTCTTTTAAAATGTTATTTAAACATCTGAATCTGACAAATTCAAAATGCCTTTTACAATTTAATGCTATAATCCCTCTGTTTTATTTATCCTGCACCTTTGACAATATGAAAGTTAGGAGACTGACGAAAGTTTAATGTTTCAGGTGTTGTGTTTTCTCAATGTCTTTTAAGACTTCTTTGAGGTCAATTCCAAATAAAAACATTTCCCATCCAAATAAGTTCATATGGTCTTCTTCATATATTATTTCATAGTCACATTTTATTTTATTATCTCACTCTGTTTCATCTCATTTATTTTACACAATAGACAGTTTCTGGATATGATAAAAACATATTTTTCAAGTGTTAATTGACACTGGTGTTTTTATCACCCTCCCACTGCTGTCATCAGATATCTTTCCTGTGAAAACTAGAATAAAATCTATTGAAAGCCACAAGAATTGTAATCATTGACCCTCTCCCAGGTTTGCCATTCCTGTTCAGGAAGTTCCTGAGCTAAAAATAGTAGGAAAGTTTATTTCTAGTATTAGGAAGAATTGTTGTTCTTCCACTTTTCTGGCCTTTTCCTGTGTACGTGGTAATGGCTACTTCTGAATACTAACCAAAATGGATATTTGATCCTACATGACCATTGTTTACTTTCATAAATATTTCTAAGGCAAGTCTATTTCCTTTCACTGTCAAGAATAAATGATACACAGTCCTCTTCCACTTCATGCCCCCCAGATAGCAGCTTCACATCTTTGCGGCATGACTTTTCAGCAATTAAGGAGGCCCGTTTTGCAACTGCACCTGCGTGACCTGACACACATGAATATTCAAATTAGGCATTCATGAATATTCAAATCAACCCTCACACAGTGTCGCACAGACCATGGGAACACTGGTCTGCCCACACCGCGCCTGCCTCGAGGCAGCCGTCGTGGTTCGGCTCCGACGGAGCTGTGACAGCTCTGCTCCAACAGAGCCAAATCGGGTGTGCACCACTCCCATGGCAGCTCTGCTCCACTTGAATGCATGCCACTCCCCCACTCCACTCGAGCCTGAGCCCCCCCTGGGGCACCTCCACTGTGCACGAGTGCATGCCGCTCCCCCGCTCTTCTCGAGCACGTGCTGCTCCCCCACTTAGAGCGAAGAGACTTTGTGCAGTTATGAAAAATTTGAACAGTCTCAGGTTAGACGTGGTATCCGAGACTTTCTCAGGGTCTACTCCAAGTATGGAGAGACCAGGTCTACCCAACTGGACAGACACAGGGACAGCAGCGTCCGTGGTTCCTGGCGCCAGTGTGTCCAGCCGAGTAGAAAAGGGTTTTTTCCCAGCGTGGGGTGGCCACGGGCACCGGGAAGCACTGACACGAACACCGATGCAGAACAGGGCAGTGCTGAAACAGTGCTAGAGTGCTGGGGGGTGGTGTGAGGGTGCAGGGCAAATTTGCATATTTATGAGCTGCCATTCTATGTGGATGGAGGGCTTCGCGGGTATGGGACAAGACCGCTGGTACCATGGTATAGGAGACTTGACTGTATTTATGTCAAAAAAGAGAATCAGGATGGCACTATACAACATGGATGGGGAAGCTGGAGACAAATGTTGAACTACCAGAGGGCAGAAGGGCCCTTCAGAGCGACTTTGATAGGCAAGAGTAATGGGCAGATTCTAATATGAGATTTAACAAGTCCAAATGCCAGGTTCTTCACTTTGGACACAACAATCCCATGCATTGATATCAGGTGGAGGACGAGTGGCTAGAGAGTGGTGAAATGGAGAGGGATTTGAGAGTAATGGTTGACAGAAAACTTAATATGAGCCAACAGCGTGCCCAGGTGGCTAGGAGGAATAATGGCATCCTGGCCTGTATTAGGAACAGTGTGGTCAGTAGGACTAGGGAAGTTACTCTTCTTTTATACTCAGCACTGGTCAGTCCATATCTGGAGTACTGTGTCCAGTTCTGGTCTCCCCAGTTTAAGAAGGATGTGGAGCTGTTTGAGAGGGTCCAGAGAAGGGTGACAAGGATGGTGAAAGGACTGGAGGACAAGCCCTATGGGGAGTGACTGTGGGAGCTGGGGTTGTTTAGCCTGGAGAAGAGGAGGCTCAGAGGTGACCTCATTGCTGTTCACAGCTACCTGAAGGGAGGATGCAGTTGGGTGGGTGTAAATAGATTCTTTCAGGCTGCCAGCACCAGAACAAGAGGACATGGTCTTAGACTAGGCCACGGGAGGTTTAGGCTGGAAGTTAGGAAGAGTTTTTTCACAGAGAGAGTGATCTCTCAGTGGAATGATCTGCCCAGGAAGGTGATGAAATCACCATCCCTGAAGGGTGATCTCTCAGTGGAATGATCTGCCCAGGGAGGTGATGAAGTCACAATCCCTGAAGGGTGATGTCTCAGTGGAATGGTCTGCCCAGGGAGGTGATGGAGTCACCATCCATGAAGGTGTTTAAGAAAAGACTGGATGAGAAACTCAGTGACATGGTCTAGGTAATAGGAGGTTCAGATGGACAGAGCGTGCTGCCCATCGCTCCGGGGTTGTGGATTCGACCTCTGTGTGGACGTTCACTTGGGAGTTGAAGACAAGATTTGATAATACATCCTCTACATAGCTGAAGGGTAACTTAACTGATAGGTTAACTTACTTTATATTATATATTTCCTTTTCTTACAATAGGAAAAAATTCTTCATAGAAAAAGTGAGTGATCGGTAATTAGAATCGGTTGTCAAGGNTGTAGGGTTGGATGCTCCTGTGGGTCCCTTCTGGCTCGCAGTGGCCTGTTAGCCTGTGAGGGAACTAGGTTTATGTTTACCACTCTGGGATGTGCGTTCGGTCTCTGTACGGGTGATAGATGGTGAGTTGGACTAGATGATCCTTGTGGGTCCCTTCCAACTCATAGTATTCTGTGATTCTGTGATTCTGTGAGGTTGCGGAGTCACTGTCCCTGGACATGTTTAAAAAAAGACTGGATGTGGCACTTAGTGCCATGGTTTATTTGACTGATGAGGTGACATGAGATCATAGGTTGGACTTGATATCTCAAAGGTCTTTTCCAGCCTAGCATTCTGTGATTCTGTGATTCTCTGAATTGGTTAGACTTGGGTCTTGTTTTCCTGTACTAGTCAGCTCAGAAATCAAGTGGTGGAGGTTGATTGCTATAAATGAGACAGTCTGGGCTCATTTTGTCTGTGAATTAAAATATAACAAGACTGAGGTGATGACAGTTCATTTTTCGGATTTCATAAAATTATCTAACTTACTAAAAATACTGTCTTTTTTTTCCCTTTCTATTTTACAGGCAGCAAATCTTTAAACAGCTTCATCTATGCTACCTGTCTGAGAGCTTGCTTGGGAAAGTGTATGAATTTCCAATTAAGTTGCGCTAGATTAATTTGCTTCTGTCTTCTTCAAAATGTGAAAATCGAATTAAGTATTAAATCAGTGGCACAATATAAGAACAAGTTGGTATATAGCACAATATTTGTTATCTAATTGTTAGCTAAAGAAGATTGTAGCTAACAATACAGGTTACTAAGCAGGAACTCTTCTTTCTATTCCTCCCTTCTTCTTTGGTCTGGAACAGTGGTAAAATATAGCTTTGAAGTAAAACGCCCTTTGAAACATAACTAAATGAGCTTCCTGCTTTATACCAGGGCACAGAACTGTTATTTTTACAGCTTTCAGGGTCTTTAGGAGCTATTGTCATCATCTAAACCTGGATTTCTATTGCTCAGTTACCATCAGAATGCCATTGATAATGCCTTCAAAAGTCAGACACCTACCAGCAAAACAGGTACCCTAGTTAACATCAGTAGAATTCATTCACTTCAAGGCTAACAGAGGCTCTTTCCCTGCTTCTACAGTTTTGATGCACAGGAAATGAGAAACAATCAGGAAGTGGAAATAGAAGATGTTGTTAACCTACATGAAAAAGTCATGCAGAGATATATCTGTGCCTGAGAAGTTGACATATAGCAACCAGCTTCCTTTGAACTACTGCTAGGCCACTTGAATATTCTGTTTCTGCTCTGTTTTAGTCAAAGTTAGTCAGATTTGCCAACAGATATGGATTCAGTTCTTTCTGTAACTGAATCTATTTTGACTTGAAGTGATCACTCAAACAGTGTATTTCTGTGCACAGTAGAATGGGTGAAAAATGCTAAAATTTCAGATAGCATTTGAGGATAAGACATGAAAGAGGATGTGTGCTGTGATCTTATTGTAGAAAGGACATGATTAAAGACAACTACATGTTCAGGACTGCATGCAATATCTTTCCAAAAATATCAATGGAATCTTTCCATAACCCCAAATTAATGACTTTTCCAAAATTTAGCCAAAAGCAATTATAATTGTTCCAATTTAGATGGTGGCTTTGGAGAAGCATCTCAACTTCAGAAATGTTCAAAGAACAGTTTTAGTTATGGAAGAAACCAAACATATATACAAGAATGTGAAGCTAGAGCACTACAGGTAACCCATGCTCTCTTTCAGAAATATTTGGACTCTAACTCACTCTTTCCCAATTGCATAAAAGGAGGATCTATTGTTTGTGCTATCACTAGCTGTGACTAGATCTATGTCATTGAAATTCTTCCAGAGAAAATTAACACACGTATGGCTGAACAAACAAACTTTTCATTAAAACTCCATCAATGGACATGCACTTTGATAGAAGAAATTATGGATATTTTGTAAGAGAGAACAAGGGAGGAAAAGGGAGGAAAAGATCTGGAAATTCAGAAGAGCTTTGGGTGATATGACAACTGTGCTATATATAGTATATGGCCATACTGGCACCTGACATTTATTTTCTCTAGTTTCTCTAACTTATGTTCTCTAGTTTTAGTCCAAATGAATAAGCAAACAAGCAGGAAAATCTTGCTGGAAGTACTGTTTATATTAATTGTGCAAATTTTATAACAGTATTATAGCTGCAACAACTAGTCAATTTTGGTCTAAAGGTCTCACAATGTGCTTGGAAATATTTTTTGTCCATTAGTATGAATTTATCAATGAGTTAATAATATCAAGCAGTTTAACTTATTTACAAAGTTGCATGCAAAATGTTAATACCTGTTAGGTTTCCAAACTAAATATCCTTGTTCAATTTTGCCAATTTTATGTACCTTCAAAAACTTCAAAACGTACTCTCCAGAATTCATGTAACCTACAATCTTTATTTTTTCAATTTTATATTAAAAATTACTATATGAACTGAGGAAGTATTACACGTTCTATTTTCCAGCGAATGAAAACCCTTTTTGAAGTAAAAGAAAGACTTTGATAATCCACAATAACACACTCAATTCCTCTGAAAGTTAATCTTTACAAATAATGACACACACTTTTCTTACACTTTTAAAATATGTTTAATAGTCATCCAGGCAATTACGTAATTTGATATATAAGAAGGGCCAGTCTGTCTCCCAAAAGTCTGTGGCAATCGAGGAAAAAATTACATAATCTGAATATGACACAGGGAAAACCTCAAAACCAAATGATTTTTATATGCATAAATAGAAATATTTAATACTGTGATAAATACTGTGATTTTGTGACTGGATGTTCAACTGAAAAGCTTTTCTACATAAGATTATTCAGGAGACTTTTCACTATAAAATCATTTACAGAAGAGTAGCATACATTTTGGATACAGAAATACTGTCCAACAGTAAAACGTGACTTCTTAATGCCTAAAATAAATCTGTTCATACTTACAGATATCTATGAATTTAAAAGAACAAGACAGGCAAAGCCCTGAAACCAGTCTCTTGTACAGACAACTGTGTGTCTTCACATATATGTAGTTTTACACGTGCTCTCTAAAGCTCACAGCTCAGTCATATCAGACCAGAAAATGCACGTGAGTTACATGAACAAACTATTATACAGGCCCCACATCTTCATATTTTCCAGTTTATTAATGCAAATAACAGATTGATGATAGAACAGTGAATTTTTGTGTACATCATTCAAGTTGACATTTGGTAGCAACAAATTTTGATCAGATTGCATTTTGTTTAAAACCAAGCTCACAATGAAGATAAATAAAGTGGATTTCTGAAAAATATTTGTGGATCCCATACATGACCAAAAAACTGAGGCAAAGTGAGGAGGATTGTAGTGCCACATGAAATACAGCTCTAAGACTTTTCATGTTGCCCCCTGGAATACAAAGTCTAGTCATATTTTAGTTGCTCAAGAACTTATGAATTCAAACTTACATTCTTTGATTTTTTTTTAACCAAGTCATTTTAAGACAAAGCCTCCTTGCCACACAGAGTGCAGCATATTGAGACAGTTGATAAACCCACCTAACAATGATTTTGTCTTCTGTAACAAACATTTCTCTGCATGGTTTGCAGTAGTACTTAGAAATATATTAAAGAAATAGAGGACAAATAAAATAAAAAGAAAGGTGACAAAAGTCAAGAGATACAGTGAAAAGCTAGGAAAATTATTCTAGTTTTTCAGTGAACCAAAAAAACCCTGATAGCATTGCTTTGACCTCATTTCCACAAGTCTAATTTTTTTTTGATTTTAGAATGGCTTTTTGGTGAAAAGTCAGGCTGACTAGGCTCCATAACTCCATAAAATATTCATAAAAATACAAAAAAATGGAAGCTAGAAAATTTTAACCATGTGTGCTTGACACCAAGCTTTAATCCTTTCAACAGTTTTCCAGATTTGCCACATTGACAATTTGCAAAGAACAGGAAAATGTAAAGAAATTAAGTTGCCATTTTTCTAATTGATACTAAACAGCACTGGAAAATGAAATGTTTTTGTGAATTACAGAGACTAAAAGCATAATGGTTGAACACCTGTTAATGTAATGAATTTCATAATCTATGACTGGAAATAATCAGTTTAAATCCTCATGAAATGTAATAAAGTATTAAAAGGGATCATATGTTCATTGATAAAAAAGTGAAAGGAAATGGAATATTTCCAGCTTTTTTCCTAGGACTTTCTGCTTAACTTATTTCCTCTGAGATATTTTATTGTCACACTACACAAGGGACTTAAATGTAGCTGTACAACTCTGAGAACACATCTGTAGTTGTATCTGTAGTTACTTTTCTCTAGGAAATCACTTTTGGTGGGAGCTTTCTGGAACAGACTTCCCTTGAAATTCAAGGGATTATTGTATTAGAAAACCATTAGAAATTGTCCAAAGGAGGACTATGAAGATCATGAAGGACCTACAGGGAAAGCAGTATGAAGAGAGGCTGAGGTTACTTGGCTTTCTCAGTCTTTTTCAGCCTGGACAAGAGAAGACTCGGGGAGAGACCTCATCACAGTCTACAACCTCCTCACAAAGGAAAGTGGAGGGAAAGGCACTAATCTCTTGTCTCTGGAGACCAGTGACTAGGACCCTAAGGAAATAACATGTGCCAGGGGATATTTAGGTGAGGTATAAAGAAAAAGTTCTTAATGCAGAGGATGGTTGGGTACTGGAACAGGCTTCCCAGGGAAGTGGTCACAGCACCAAGTCTGACAGAGTTCAAGAAGTGTTTGGACAATGCTCTCAGGCACATGGTGTGAAACTTGGAGTTGTCCTGTAAAGAGTCAGGAGTTGGACTTGATGATCCTTCTGGGTCTCTTCCAACGCAAGATATTCTATTCCATGATTCTATGAAAATACAAGTTCAAATGGAAGAATGTGCAATTACTCTTTTAATAAAATTGAGACATTTCTACTAATAATATTCTTGCATAATTTATTGAATTATTTTATTATTTGGAGTGTTTTAAACCACTTCTTCCTTTTAGCCTTCAAATAAACTGTGTTTTATCACCAGAGTCAAAGTAGTCTAGGAGCGAAATTAGCCTATTACTTTAAAGTAGACCAAAGAACACTTTTTCAAATCTGCAGACTTCCAATAATGAATATTGGAAATTTCATTTCAATTGGAAATTGACAATTTTATCTCTACAGATTTAATAAAAAAATTAAATTACTTTAACTGTGTGTATCAGAAGGGACATGCAAAAGTAACATCACTCTGAATAATGCTTAGAAAACAATTAATCTGTGAAGAAATATCTTGCTGTATTGTATCTGTGTGGTAGTGGGGAAGCTAGAAATATGGCCTCTATGAGAAGCTGCTAGATAATAGAGCAAATGTCTAATAGAGCCAATGCCAGCCAGCTCTGGGATTCACTGGCAATTGCCTAAGGCTGGGACCATCAACAACAGTCATAGCACCTCTGGGATAATAAATTTAACACGGAGTAAAAAGCTGTTGTGCAAGAGCAGGCTGGATACAGAAATATGAGTGAAACCATCCTGCAGACACTGAGGATGGTAAAGAAAAATGGGGAGGAGGTCTTCAGATGTTAGGGTTGAGATTCCCTTGGTGCCCAAGGTGAAGACCACGGTGGAGCAGGCTGTGCCTCTGCAGCCCATTGAGGTACACAGGGGAGCACAGATCCATCTGCAGCCTATGGAGGACCCGATGCTGTATCAGAAGGGGGCCCAAAGGAGCCTGTGATTTCATGAGAAGTCTGTGCTAGAGCAGGCTCCTGGCAGGACCTTAGTACAGAGGTGCCTACACTGGAGCAGGTTTGCTGGCAGGACTTGTGACCCTGTGGGGGACCCATGCTGGAGCAGTCTGCTCCTGAAGGACTGCACCCTGTGGTAGGGAGTCATACTGAGACAATTTGTGAAGAACTGCAGCCGATGGAAACGTCTCATTCGAGAAGTTTATGGAGGTCTGTCTTCCCACAACTGAGCAGGGGTAGACTGTAAGGAGTCCTCCCCCTGAGGAAGAAGGAGTGACAGAGACAATGTGTGATGAACTCATCACAGCCCTTATTTCTCACTCCCCTGTGCTGCTGGGGGAAGGGGAAAACGGGGAGTGACACTGAGCCTGGGAAGAAGGGAGGGGTGGGGGAGAGTTGTGACAAGATTTGGTTTTACCTATTTCCCATTGTCCTAATCTGATTTAATTGTTGACACAATTATTTTCGCCAAGCTGAATCCGTTTTGCCTGTGATGGTAACTGCTGAGTGATTCCTCTTTATCCTTACCCACAAGCCTTTCAATATATTTTCTCTCTTCTGTCCAGCTGAGTAGGGGAGTGATAGAGCATTTTTGGTGGGCACCTGGCATCTAGACAGGGTCAACCCACAACACTTGTTAAGTCTTTTGCTCAACTACTTGAAGTTATGATGCCAATCTCAGAAGACAGAACTTCTGATTATTCACTAATAGATTACAACTGTTTACTATAACATACCTTTGCTTTTCATGTAGTCTAACACAAGGTATCTATTTTTCCAAAGACTGTGTTTTGATTTGTATTGAGCTTGTTATTTACCACAATCAAATATGCAAAGTCATATTCTAAATTTGTACCTTTTTTTCTTTTTTCCTCAATGACGGTTATTTTCCCATTAGTCATATTGGTATAATCAAGAATTTGTCAAATTATGTTTTGATTAATGAATTTTTTCTGCTACACTTAATAAGCACACAATGGCAATCATCAATGAGAGAAACCTTCTCCCATCTGGGTTTTCATATTATGAAGAATGAATGTGCTATTAGCTAGCTACAATTTTGCTCAAAAACCAACAGATATTATGAAGCACAGTCAGAAACTATGTATAATGACTGTTTGCATGTTGGAACACAAGTGGGTACTTTGCAGCATCATTTTATGATTGTTAGCCTAACTCTGAAGACAGTCTTCCGGTAGTCTTTGAACATATGTTTGAGGAACTGGCAGCAATAGTGGCATTTCTTGAAATAGTTCCCTCAAAAAAGAGCAAGTTCAATTTTAAAGATACAGATTCCTTTCAAGGTCTTATCTAGTGTGTTTACAGGAAATAAAGTGGTAACTAAACATGCAATTATAAAGTTCTTTCACACACTTCTTAACTTCTTGACAAAGAAGAAAATTGCAAATGATCAAATAATGGCTGGAATTGCCTCTTCTGAAGGCTTAGCTCAAATTACTTTTCAGAATATTGGATATGTTCATTCATAGTCATACTGTGGGCCTTACGTTACTGTTGTCTGGGGTTCCAATTTTCTCTCTCAAAAAATACAGAAGAAAGCTTTAGACTGGGTGCTTTGTGATCCTAGTCTGGAGTTAGTTTAGTTGTGTTTTTTCAGAACAACAAATGAATGGTACTGACAAGTGCAAATAGATGTGGTTCAAAAGCAAAGATAATTTATATCCATACTCATAGATACTAAAATTGCTGAATTTTATAGCATTCAGCTAGTTTTCTCCTAACAGAATTATTTCTGTAATTTATGTCTTCTTTAACTGAAATTTCCTTGAGCTATTGTAAGTTTTACAAGAGTTGACATGCTTCCATGAGAAGAACAGAAGACACTAAATTCAGCAAAAAGCATTTTACCAAGAAGTCCTCTATCAGATGTAAAAGTAAGACCCTTGAATTTCACTATAATATTAAAGTGAAAGCTCCGTGCAGTTGACATGAAACATATAGATATGCCTAATAGTGTGTGCTTTATGAAGAGCTGCCATGCTCTTTGCTATTTATTACTTCGAAAAAAATACCTTAGTGTTATATGTTGTCTTACTACAAGCTCTTAGGGGGAAATAATTTGTCAGCAGTTAAGACATTTTTGTACTTCAATGCAGCTGAGCAGCAAGTAAATTAGGGTTTAGAAAAGCATTTCGCAGCTTCCCAAATCAAGATATTTAAACACATGCGGATGTAGATAGACAAGAAAATTTCCACAGTAGCACATGCTATTCTGTTGCTTTACTACCAGAACTAGTTAACAGTTACATCTGAAGTGAATTGAACTCAGCAAATATATAAGATTCACAGAATGGGTAAGGTTGGAAGGGACAACAGTGGGTCACCTAGTCCAAGGTTTTGGTTTAAGCAGGGTTGTCCTAGAGCGACCTCGGGATTGTGTCCAGAGGGTTCTTGAATAACTCTGGTGAAGGAGATTCTACAACCTCTCTGGGTCATTTGTTCCAGTATGCAGTCACACACAGGGTAAAGAAATTCTTTCTCATATTCAGGTGGAACTTCCTATATATCACCTTCTGCCTGTTTCCTCTTGTCCTCACAGGGAAGAGCCTGGCATCACAGAGAAGAGCCTGGCTCCATCTGCTTGACACCCTCCTTTCAGATATCTAGGCACACTGATAACATCTCCTCCCAGTTGCAGAGGTCCATCCAAAGCATTGATTAATACATTAAACAATATTGCACCTAGCAGTGAACCCTGGGGGACACTGCTATTGACAGGCTTCAAACTAGAATGTATAGAATTGGAATAAAGAGAATGATGTAGCAAGAAAATGTTCTCTATAAACAGATGATTTATATTTGGTGTATAGCAAGACTGAAAGTGTGAGTGTGTGAGTCATGGAACAGCCTTTCCAAAACATTGCTGTTAGTGTGCTGTTACTAAAGAGACACTATAGGGACACACTGTCTCTATAACTCCAGCTCAGAGTATTACTAAACAAAGAGTGTAACAGAATAGCTGCAGTAACTGGGGATGGGATACGTTTCTGATTTGTGACTGTATTGTGGACATTGCCACTACTCGGAAAAGGGATCCCTGTCACTGTCTTTCAAGCTGTTCTGTCATTTCTGTGGTCGTTCAAATGTAAAATATTGCTTGGTTGATAGTATAATTCTGTTCACATTATAATCAAAATAAGCTTTCATGAAAATAGAATTTGGCTTTATCACACCCTATTGAAAATGGCTAATAGAAAAATCTACCTTGATACCTTGTTTCTTTTTCTTTGGTTGATAAATTAATATATAATCCATCTTATTTTCAAATTTGAGAGTATCTGATAAAATGAACAGACAGACGTTATCATTGATGGCTTTTATTCTGATCAACAGATGAATGACATCAAGGATATAAATAGAAAGCACATATCTATACTGTGGTTTACCATTCTGTGTTAAAACCAGATAGCTCACATATGAGAGTAAGTGAAGGAACTCAATGTTCCATCAGAGATGGGAAAAAAATTATTCTTAGATGAATCTTAATACATGCACATCTGAAGCAGATTATGAATTTAGCAAGCAGCTTTCATTCCCTCAACATCTTATAATTGAAATTAATACGTCTCTGTCTCAGAGATGGTCTGAACATTTTTTTTTCTCTCTCTGTGAAAGACAGGTGGGGACAGAAAATTTTGTTAGGCTGAAGACAGTAACAGCTTCTCTCAAAGGAAGGAGTGGCAATTCGGGCAGGGTGAAAACCATCGGAGAAGCCAAATAAGCATATAATAGAGATCTTCAACTTACAAGTCTTGCTTGAACCTTTAAATAAAATCAGCAAATTTATATAATTTCCTCCTTTTCTTTTACAAGAGAGCTACATTGTCCTTTTTATCGTCTGTTGTAAAGGCACTAATAGGAAAATGAATGGGAGAGCAGGAGTGTTCCTCCTGATTGTTTTGTTGCTTTTTAACTTTAATGGATATAATGGTATAATGATGACATAATAGTGGATTCTATTTTACAAGATTTTGGTTTCTCTGACCTTGGGACTAGAATCCTCTATCATAATCTATCATAATTATTGATTATCATAATCTATCATAATTATTGATTATCATCAATAATTGCCCAAAACAATTATTTTCATCTTGAACAAAGATTATTGGTTCATGAACTATTGAAGCAAAACAGAATGCTGACCTTTACATCCAGATAAACTGTGGTTATAGTGCCCTTTTAAAGTCACATTGTCAGATCTTATAAGATAGTGCTTACTTAGAAGTTACAGTGTTATTGAATGGAAACAGGTACAATGAAGAGCCTCCTTGCTTACAGGTGCACATGAATTAATCACCAAGTCACTGAACAAATACACCTCTCATAAGAAGTGACACCAACAATCCTGGGTAAGGCTTTCCTGCTTCTATTGGTACAGGATGTATTTACAGAATAAAACAGAACCCATGAACTCTGTCTACAACACGGAGAAGCTATGCTATGGCTGCATCTGTACTCACAGGATAAACAGAACAAATCCAGAGTCAAGATCATTTTTGCCTGCTAGATTGCCACTGTAGTCCCTAGTATAAATATGAACTCTTTCAGACAATGTTGAGAAATTATTTGGTGTGCTGAGTGATGGACTCTTCTCATGATGCAGTACACACAAGACTGCTCTGGGTAGTGGGTGTGAAGTCAACTGCATGAACACTATCCAATCTGTGTTATTTGTCCTCAGAACAAGAAAATGGTGTTTGAATTATTTTAGTTACTGGTTTAGATGTAGCTACTATCACCACAGTCAATGGCTGTAAAAGTTTAGGTAAGATAAACAGGTAAATAAATGCTTAATTTCTAAATATTTGTTCCCTCTGAAGGTGTTCTGTTACTAATAAATTTATGATTTAGATGGATTTCAAATTACCATACCTTACATTTTCCAGATAGAAGTATGTTCATACAACATGAAGACTATGCTTTGTCAGTGATAGGCACCTGTATTCGTTCCGTGTATTTAAAAAATTACTTGTCTGCAAAGGCTAACTCACCCCTTTGAGTTTTGCCACTTTTTGTAAGTCCCCCTATGCTGCCATCCTTTTATGTGTTGCACAAATAAGCCCTAGATGTCTCTTCTTTGCATTGCATTTGATTTCAGAAGTAACTTAGTGGAAGGAAACCTCTCTTTCACTGTTCAAAAATGCCCTTCTAGATTATGCAGATTAGTGTTAGATTATGCAGGAACAAAGAGATAGACAAATGTCTGCATTTTCAAAATTTTATAGGGAAGCAACAGCAAAACAGACAGGGTGTGATGTTCCCTGGCACACTATTCAGAACATAGTGATCATAATTTGTTTCATAAGTGTTATGGACTTCAACTGGTAATATAACAGGTTTTCAAAAGACCACTTCTCAGTAAAAGATATTAATCCAAATTACCATTATGTTTTTTTGGTTTTTTGGGGGTTTTCTTGTTGGTGGTTTGGTATTTTTAATGTAAGAGGAAATAATGAACAAACTCTTGAGATTCTAATTATAAATAGGAGAAACCAGAAGCCTGTGCTGAAATGCAGTCACCAGAGACAATTCAAAATTCTGACTCCAAAGGTGGGCATGATCAAATATGGGATACAATCACAAAAGTTAAAACACCTCCACTGCAGCCTCTCCGCTTTGACTTTTTGCACTCCTGTCCAATATAGTATCTTCTTTCTCTTTTTTTTCACTATGTGTACCTACTGTGGCACTTACGTTTCTCTTTAAAACAGTTTTTTAAACATCTATTTAAGTGTTACTGTTATTGGGGGAAATGCAGGAAAATATCCTTTCACCTTGAACTAGTAAAGAATGCTAGTTTTTCATTTGGTTGTGTGAGCTGCCTGTTCTTAACACAGCTGGAGGCTTGATGTGGGTAGGATGTTTATACATGTCCACC
>WEKX01013975.1:0-14094 GCA_013390025.1 Pitta sordida | reverse complement strand
GCTCTATTGGGTATCCCTCTTACCTTGACCCACAGGCTCTCTACTTGATCATCCTTCTAAAGAGTGTGTAGCCTTCCAATGTGGCACTCCAATCATGCGCTTCTTCCCACCATGTTTCCATTACAGCAACTATATTGTATCTCTCCTGATGTACCATAACCTCCAGTTCTTCCTGTTTGTTGCCCAGGCTGCGTGCATTGGTGTACCTGCACTTCAACTGTGTTGCTGAATATGCTCTTGGCTCATTCTTACCAATACCAGTGCCCTCTTCAGTGGCTGCCGGATCCCCTTCCCCCTTCGAACTTAGTTTAAAGCCTTGCCAATGAGTCTTGCCAGCCCTTGGGCTAAAACCCTTTTACCCCTATTTGATAGATGCAGCCCTCCAGGGTCTGTTAGCCCTGGTTTGGAGAAGAACATCCCATTGCTCTTAATAAATGGCTCAAGGGCTGGTGCCAGCAGAAGAACATTGGGTTCTATGACCATGGTGTTTTTCTCCAATATTTATGGAGGGCAAATAGTGTCTTGACACTATTGTGCTACATCAAATCAATATCAAACTACTTCTGTTAGTAAATAAGGCTATTCAGTTTCCCCTCCACAAATCTTCGTTATCTCTTCTGAAAGCTCATTAGGTCTCTATACTCTGCATCAACACAAAACAGATCTCTAGGACATAGAGGCCTCCAAATTTTCTTTTCAAAAGATTCTTGGAAGAAACAGGATTCAACTTGAAAATATTTTCAGGTCCCTGGCCAGCCCATTCCAATGGCCAATCTCTCTTTCGGTGAAGAAGATTTTCCTAATGTCCAGCCTAAACTTCCCTTGGTGCAGCTTAAGACTGTGTCCTCTTGTCCTATTGCTGGTTGTCTGGGAGAAGAGACCGACCCCCATCTGACTACAACCTACTTTCAGGTAGTTGTAAAGAGTGATAAGGTCTCCCTTGAGCCTCCTCTTCTCCAGGCTAAAAAAACCCAGCTCCCTCAGCCATCCTTTATAGGTGTTCTATTCCAGTCATTTCACCACCCTGGTTGCCCTTCTCTGGACACTCTCCAGCACCTCGACATCCTTCCTAATTAGAGGGGCTGAGAACTGGACACAGTCTGCACAGGGTGCAGACTAACCAGTGCTGAGTACAGAGGAAGAATGACCTCCTTAGTGCTCCTGGCCACACTACTGCTGATACAGGCCAGGATGTCACTGGCCTTCTCGATCACCTGGGCACACTGCTGGCTCATGTTCAGCCAGCTGTCAACCAGTTCTCACAGGTCCCTTTCTGACTGGCAGCTCTTCTGCCACTCTGTCCCGAGCTTGTAGTGCTGCATGGGGCTGTTATGGCCAAAGTGTAGGATCCAGCACTTGGACTATGATATTCGGTTCTTGTTGAAACACCTGTTATCAAATAAATAAATTATTTAAAAGTTTGTATTGAAGTGAATACTTGCTATAGACAAAATACCAAAATCAAAATATGCTTGCCAATTTTGGATTTCTGATCAGACAAGTTATATGGTACTATTTCTAGAAGGGATTGTGGGGTCAGAGCTGGGACTAGGGTTTTTTTAAGGTCTATTCCAACGTAAACTAGTCTATGATTTTATGATTCTATGACAAAGTCATCATTGCCTTAACCATAACATGACCTGGGTGGCCATTACTGTAATTGTGAGAACAGGAATAGTACAAAAGTGACTTCATAGATGGCTTCTCAAAACCTAAGATCTAGATTCATTTTAATGAAGAGTTAACATCAGACATCTAAGTGACATTTATTAGGTGAAGAGAAAGAAATTGAGACAGAAACTGTTTCAGCTCACTTTAGATATGGATTTCTTTTGAAGTTGGACTGGATCAATTTGTGCCTAAGCCCTTGTGTTAAAAATGTATGTAAATCTCAAATACTAGTTATTACATGGAGTCCATTGACACCTATGTAACATAGTCCTGCTGGACCAAATCCTAACATTTTACCCTTTTTATAGTTAATTTTCCTCAGTTACAGAACAGAAATGTATAAACTTCTCTAATTTACAACAAAGATACTTTCATTCATCCATTCAGTATTATTGAAATAAGTGGAAAATAGACATAAAACTAAGAATTGACATCGCAACACCTCCCTTTGCGTCCAAGGTGACTCAGCATTTTTACACTCCCATTAAAACACAGGTAATAAATATTCAATATATCAAAAAGAAATAAATCTGGAAAAATTAAATTTTTGGTAAAATTAATAGTCCAGAGTTCATGTTTTATAAATCTCTCAGCAGAAAAAGTTGTGTGTCTCAGAAAAATATGATATTTTCTTAAAAAAATACTAGAAAATATTTGCATACATTATAGGATGCCCTCAAAAATATTTTTATTATCTTACTAAACAAATGTACATCAATATGATATTCAAAGCTAATTTAATTATCTAAGTGTTAATCTAAAATATTTCTCTGTTCACGTCTTCAGTCTTGGAAGTCAGAAAAGGAAAGACATTTAGTAATATCTAAAATAAAACTTCTTTATCCTACAATTCTGCTTTTATAGTTTGTCTAAGTTTTCTACAGCTTTACATCTCACTTTTATTACATGTATATGAATAGTGTATTATATTAAAGCAGAAAAATTTGTGGTAGATAACAGGACAGTGATGCAGTGATATTAAAGTTAAAAAATTACTGTACACAGTATTTCCTAACACTGAAAAAAGTTAGAGACTATATTCATGTTTTAGGGTATGGAATAGTTGCAATAGTCAGTTGTTTAGCCTGGGGAAGAGGAGGCTCAGGGGAGACCTTATCGCTCTCTACAACTGCCTGAAAGGAGGTTGTAGTCAGGTAGGGGTTGATGTCTTGCCCCAGGCAACCAGTGACAGAACAAGAGGACACAGTCTCAAGCTGCACCAGGGGTTTAGGCTGGATGTTATGACAAACTCCTTCACCAAAAGAGTGATTGGCCATTGGAACAAGTTGCCCAGGGAGGTGGTGGAATTACTGCCCCTCCAAGTGTTACAAAAAAGACTGGATCANACTGGGCCCAGCACTGACCCCTGTGGGACTCCACTGGTGACTGGCCGCCAGTCTGATGTTGCACCATTCACCACCACCCTCTGAGCCCGCCCTTCTAACCAGTTTGTAACCCAGCATAAGGTGCTCCTTTCCAGCCCAAGTTTCACAAGTTTCTCCTGAAGCTTATTGTGTGAAACCGTGTCAAAGGCTTTGCTAAGGTCCAAGTACACAACATCTACAGCCTTTTTGTCATCAACCAGTCGAGTCACTGGATCATAAAAGGAGATCAAGTTAGTCAGGCAGGACCTGCCTTTCCGAAATCCATGCTGACTAGATCCAATGTCATGGTTGTTCTGCAGGTGCTGTGTGATGGCACACAAGACCATCTGTTCCATGACCTTGCATGGGACTGAGGTCAGGCTGACTGGTCTGTAGTTGTTAGGATCATCTTTCCTGCCCTTCTTGTGGATGTGGCATTTAGTGCCATGGTTTTGTTGATGAGATGGTGTTAGGTTATAGGTTGGACTTGATGATCTCAAGGGTCTTTTCCAACCTGGTTAATTCTGTGATTATGTGAATTTGAGAAAATTAGAACTGAGAACTCGTATTTTCTGTTCATCTGAACTGTACTGAAAAAGCGCCTTATACTGGAAAAGTGTTGAAAATGAAGTCTAGTGGATAAATCAGAGCTGACCAGAAATCTGAAAAGAAAACATCAATTCAATTAGCAAATGTAAAATAGCTACCGATTCTTTTGAAATCTATTAGAACTTCATCATACACACAAAATTATCAAAATGGGTTAATCTATGGGAAATTCTCCTTATTTTCTGAATGACTTTCATATTTTCACTTCTGTACAGGGAGTATCAGTAACTATAGTAACACTACAATTTGAAAATGCATTTGCTTTCTGAGTAGGTTTGTGTATTTTGTATATTTGTATACAAACTGCTGATATTCACCTTTCAAATTGAATATGACACCATTTTGAATTTAAAAGCTAAGACAAGAAACAAAATATAATGCTTAAAAGAAGAGGGAAAAAACCCCTAAATTCTCTCAAATGCACAAAGAAATTTCTATCAAAAGCTAGTTATTTTGTCCTATCTGTTCATTATTCTGCCACTCCACTGAAGGAGGTTTCAATTCTAATTTTCATTTCAATAAGACTTCTGAATCCATAGGAAACAAACAAAATGTAGTACATATAATATTTGTTGTATAATCAGTATAGATTATGAAGAAAGAAAAGCTTATATATAATTAGGACTTTGATTATTAGGAAGAAAGGTGGTGCTATATCACGACTATTTAATCTATTGAGCAATGATATTTTGAAATACAGTTTATTAACTATGTAACTTTTACTAGAAACTCTAAAATGAAGCAGAGGGACAAAACTGAGCAACTAGCTGACAAGATCAAATTATTTGCAACCTATCTCTCCAGAAAATTTGAATAATACAGAGAAAGTCTATGGAGTTTAAGCTGAAATCTTTGCTAAATTTTGTTAAAATATGATAGAAGACTCCCAGACTTGTTTGTTTAATTCCACTAATATTTTAAAGCACAATCTTTCAAACTACTACAGAGATATTTACTAAAGCAGTGTAATCTTTACTGGATTACAGATACAGATAGCTGAATGTGCCTATATATAAAATATCTGAAGTTAAACAAGCTTCCCTAAGCCTCTGTTCCGCAACAGAACCCACAAAAATGATCATCTCACACTCACTGCTTCTATCATGTTCCTGGGCTCAGAGTATTGCAATTCATGGACTAATAATTCTGTAGAGCTACAACAGTATTTTATTGCAAAGATTAAATAGCACAGTGCTGTATCTCAAGGTTCAACTCATTCAATTTTGGAAAAAGTTGCTAAATACAAAATAAATTATAAACTGCATAAAACTATAATGATTTTATATATCAAGCCAGTGGCAATTTTAGCACTGGTAAACAAGACCCCGAAACATAACAAGTCTGATGTGCGGACACTATTTTTCAGGTATTTTTGAGGTCTCTGTGAGGGGAATTCTTAAGAGAAGGTTATCTGTGGAATGGAAAATGATACATTGATTGTCTCCAAAATAAAAATTACTTTTATTATCAAAGAGTCTATTTTCTGAAAGCACAGATGGTGTCAACATGCTTCAGTAGCCACCTTTCAATAGCTGAGAACAGAATGAAATTGGAAAGTATTGGAATGGACCATGCACAGAAAGCAGAGCTGTGCAATTTTGATAAACAAAATGGTATTATATTTCATTAAGATCAAGAAGAAAAAGCTTGAGTTCTTTCTTTTCTTTGTTTTAATTTATGAAAGTTTTAAAACAAAAAAATTCTTGCATATCACAATAATTTTATGACCTTTTTCCAATTCTTGATGAGCAATAATAAATGCTCAAACCTGAGTTTAAAAAATAATTTTGCTGCCTCTAAAACTATTCTTAGCTTTCTGGTTATTATCTTCAATCACACATCATACTGAATCCTTCACTCTCAGAAAAGAGATAGTTAAGTCCCTTCTAATCAAGCCTGTAAGTCAGAGAGAAATAGATATTGCTACTGCATATAATCAGGAATGATTCTCTCCTAAAGACAGTGGGGTTCAGTTTCAATAGAGTTTTATCTACTTTGATAAATTTTTTTTAGGAGTTATACCTTAATAGTGACATCCAGTAGCAGCACAGTGACACAGAGGTCCAGGAGAACAAATCATAACAAAACACACAGCATTCTGTGTTATAAATTTCCAAGATAATATAAATAGGGCCAAAATGTTTAACTGTTATAAGGTGGAAAAGAAAAAATGGACATTACTTTTCAAAGGACATTCTCATTTTGTCCTATATTCTCCCTTTCATGAAATTGCTACTGAAGGTTCATGACCATGAATATTTTTATTTATCTCCTATGTATTTTCATGTCAAATTGGGGCAAAAGTGAACTGAAAAGAACATGTCTTAAGAATAGATCTTGGTCAGCCCCTCTGCCTTCAAGCTTGTCTTTTCAAAATATGCTACAAAGTTCCACTGCAGTCAGAGGTGATTTCTCTGACTACTCAGGCTTGCAGAGATGAGAATGAAGCAGCTGCAGCTCCATAGGAATAGAGGCGCAGGAAAAAGTTACGAGGTCCTTTACAAAGTCATTACCAGTTTTTATCTTTTTGCAGATTAGGTTAATATTAGTTGATACATCATACTTCAAATAGTACTGAAATATTAAAATTTTAATGCTACTGCATTTGTACCAACTAAAATAAGGAAAACATTTGCATTGTTATATAGCTTTAATTTTATTCTGTAAGTAAGATATTTTTTAATTTGAGACAATTAAATAGTCTGATTTTTGCATTGCTGCCCTTATGATGAGAAACGAAGGACAAAAGACAACGAAGTTGTTGTGGGAACTACTGCCTGTCTCCTCTGTGTCATCACTTCTGAACCTAAAGTCAAATTTTTCCAACAGCAGGAGCAGATCCATAGGTGTAATTGGGATCTTGCTGTTTCCATAGCATTACGTGGAGTCTGTGTTGCTACAACAGTGCATGACCCGCACCTGGTTAAAGACAGGATGTAAAGATATTTCAGTGCTAATTGCGCTTCTTTGTGAGGACTGCAGCCTGAGCTCTTAGTCTTAGATATGTCCTTAGCAAAAACAAAATGACCCAAACCCCACCATAGGGGTTATGAATATTCTATTCATGTACTAGAATAAAGTACATGAATAGAATATGTATAATTAAACATGCACATCAGTACAGAGTTTCCCATCACTATTGCTCATTACTTGGAAAGACAAGAAAAACTTTACAGGTTCACAGGTTATTCTGAGCTGGAAGGGACCCACAAGGATCATCTAGTCCAACCCCCAGGGGACTCCCACACATGGATTGCTCTCCCAACCTTTCTGTATTAACCTTTCTGTCTCAATTTCCTACCCTTCTGAGCAGTCACCAACCTCCAGCAGGAGTCATCTCAAGTTTTTTAAATGCCTTTGGAATTTTGCAGTTTCTTCCCTGATTTTTGGAACCTTTCTACTATGCCTAATTTTTTTCTGAATTCAGCTGTATAGTTAGGTCAGGCTATTTCTGACCTTGGCCTAAACTCCCCGTGTTCTGAACAGTGTTCGCATCTTAAAAATTCTTGTTTGTTTTTCCTCCTTCCCTGCCCTTTCTAGACGAAGCTTCTGCCAGCGTACAACACCCAGCAGATTACAGACTTATCTGTTCTGCTTTGGGTAACTTTCCATTGTTTCAAAATAAACTCTTCCCCACAGGCAGAGAAGAGAACACTGGCTCTCTTGGGCTTCTGCGAACCCATCATCCCAACTGGCTTTTAGCCACTCTCTCTGGTCTGGAGGGACACAGAGTCGTCTTTGCCAGCAATACCACATGCACTTAATTACGGAAGAATTAAAAACCCCACCCAAACAAAATAGCCCCAACCTCCAGCTCCAAAAATGAGGATTTTTGTACTTCTACCTCATGAAACAGCATCTGTAAATTGTGTAAGTGCAATTATTAAAATCATCACAGCCAATTAACTTCACAGAATCACAGAATATTATGAGTTGGAAGGGACCCACAAGGATCCAACTCACCATCTAACACCTGTACAGAGACTGAGAGCACATCCCAGAGCGGTAACACCAACCTAGATCCCTCACAGTCTAGCAGGCCACTCCGAGCCGGAAGGGGCCCAGGGTCATCCAGCCCTACACCCCCCAGCTAGACCATGTCACTAAGCTCCTCGTCCAGTCTTCTCTTAAACACCCCCAGGGATGGCGACTCCACCACTTCNAAGTGAAGAACCCTGCACTTAGTCTTGTTAAACCTCATACTGTTGGAGCCTGCCCATCTCTCCAGCCTGTCAAGGTCCCTCTGGAGGGCCTTCCTACCCTCCAGCAGTTCAACATTTGCCCCCAGCTTAGTATCATCTGCAAACTTGCTGATGATGGATTGAATTCCCTCGTCCATGTCATCGATAATGATGTTGAACAGTACTGGGCCCAACACTGACCCCTGTGGGACTCCGCTGGTGACTGGCTGCTCGGGGGTCACGTAACTTCTTTGCATTTCATATGTTTTTTTTCTCCCATGGACCTATTGAGCTCACTAGCAGGGGGAGTCCTCTCGTGAGAGAAAATAATGTGAAATACAGATAGTATCTTTGCAAAAACCCCATGGCACCTTCATCTCTCTAAGTTACTTATATACAATGAACTACAATGACACAGTGGCACACCATACTAAAAAACCCACAAGGTTTTCATCCTTAACTCTTCTTCTGTCCCAGATAGCAGAAGTGAAAATGAAAATAACGCTGTGCATTTTCTGTACGTATGGAAAAGCTGGAAGGGACCCATTTTTTATAATGCACTTTTATAATGCATTTTTTATAATACTAGTGATATTTAGCAGTTTGTAGATTTGCATTTTGTCAGCATTTCTCATCATTACTACTTCTGACTGCTACTTCTGACTACTGTTCCAGATTTTGATGGATCATGCTTACATATATTTATCTAAACACATATATATGTTAATGCTAAGCTGAACATATAAAGCTATTTATATAAAATGTATGAAATGCAGATAGGGTTTCAATCTAATTTTAATAAAGCAAGTTATAACTCACTGAAAATTAGCTTTCACAGAAACCATTAATAGGAGTAAATACAGTGAATCCTCTCTGTATCGCGACCTCTCCATTACGACCTCGCGCATTTGCGGTGTGAATTTATGGCAGTTTGGCTCCAGCCGTATGCGAGTCCAGCCGGCTGGCGCATGCACGCTGCCTCTGCTCTGCTGAGGGGTGGTGCCGTGGTGCCTGTGGGGCGGGACTCACCCCGCCCTGCGGGGAGGGGGCTCATAATAGTGGTGCGGTTCTCCCGTCCCTGACTCGGGAAAGTGAACGAAACTCACGAAAGTGAGGCAAACGAGGGGGGACAAGTGCTGTGTGCTGGGAGGGGGCAGCTGTCTCTGCCCTCTGGGGCCGTACGGGCAGCGCTACCTCTCCCGGGAAGTGTGGATGTTAAAGGGAAGTAAACTCCCGATTCTGACCCGGTCCGCCCTCTCCGGGGACACCCCTTCCCCACCGCAGAGGAATAGGGAGAATGCGTGGTGGCAGCAGCCAGGTTTCTGAGCCCCCTCTAACTCGGGAGCGAGGGAGCGCGAGGGAGCCGGGGCGAGGGAGGAGCGGCATGGCCGTGGGGCGCCCAGACTGGCCCTGCAGGGCGCCTGGTCTGGCAGCACCGCAGCCGGGGGGCGCCCTGCAGGGCCAATCCGTGTGCCCCGCGACCGCACTGCTCCTCCCTCGCCCCGGCCCGTGCCCCGCCGTCCCGGCGCAGGCTGCCAGCATGGGGCTGCCCCGCAGGGCTGGGGTGCCCAGGCGCAAGCACCAGGGGACGGGGAAGTGGCATGGGGGTTTGCGTTGAGAGCACACAGTCGCAGCGGCCCGGACAGGCCCACAGATTCTTGGGGTGGTGGGGGTCTCCCGAGTCAGAGGGGGCTCAGAAACGGTTCCCTTTGCTTCCCCGTGCTCAGCAAGTCCGAGGGGAGAAGCAGAAAAGTGCCCGGACCTGCAGAGTTCCGGGGGGTGGGCCAATGGGCATGGCCTGCATGCATATTAACGACCTGCAGTTCTCTGCGAGGTTAGGCTTTCGGGATGGCATTGGCCTGTCCCTCTCCTCGCGATGGAGGAGGTATAAATGTATAGCCAAGTTACTCTGAGATCACACTTTTACAGAATCATTAAGACTTCAAGTTACATACTATTTTGCCCTTGAAACTCACCAGTGTCATATGGACTGCACAATGAATTTTAGTTGGAAAATAATAGGTCTAGATAGAATTAGTTAGACCATTTTGGTCAGAGGATGAGTGAGGGAAAAAAAAAAAAGCTAATAGTAATTTTCCCTCTTTCTTTGTGAATGTTTTTTTCCTGGGAATAGAAAACAAATAAGACCTTGGTCTTGCTTTCCAAAAAGAAAACAAGGTGATAAAAGCAACAGCCACTCCATTAAACTTCCCCTCGTACAGAAAGAACTTTGGGATCCTGTAGGTTTGTGCCAAGTACCTTTGCTTCAGTGCAACAAAAAGGCCAAATGAATGCATCATAGTTAGTCCCTAACTCAGCAGGAAGGATCACAGAGCGGGGACACTGACTGGCAAGCAATGACAAGTCTTGCGACAGCCCCCAGCTGGCGACTCTGACCTTCTGACAGAGGTCAACAGCAGAGTCAGCAGAGATAATGTGGGCCAACTTGTCAGCTGCCTCAGCACTAAGTCCTTTGCTGGCAGTCTAAACCAAGACTTCCAGCTTTACATTTACATCTCTGAGAGAGTGAGAGTTTGTGATAAGGCTGAAACAATCTAATGTCTCACTTCTAGCAAAATTGGCTGCCCTTTTCTTCCACATTCTCTCCGCCTAGATGCTGACTTCGACACTCATCTGACAACAAAATGAGACAGTTCAACTTGCATAGCCAATGGAAGGCTGACAACATTAAAACAGGAATGGACACCAGGTGTAGGTGGCTCAAAGGAGGAAAGAAAACCATGCCTTTAAGTGACCTAAAGAGGACTGCACCCTTTGGTGCAGTTGATGGATTTGCTCATTCACATTATAGAGCCTCACTCTGCAGAGTGGAAATGGAGAATTCGCCTCATACACCAGCTGCAGTGAATAGTGACTGTCACCAGACATAAAGAAGAAGTAGTCACGGATGGTACAGCAGTCATAGCACAATCTGCTAGAATAATGTGCCGCCTGGGGTTATCAAGTCTTCAGATTGCATCAGAGTTAGCCATTAAATCAGCACATTTCTGTGATTTTCCGCTGTTACCATCTAGTATGCAGCACCGTTATTGTGCAGCAATAATGCCACCAGCACTTGAATTCCAACTACTACCCACCAACAAGCCAGGTAGGATGAAAGTAAAGCATCATTTAGGCTTGACCATGTTGTAATTAAGAAATGAAATCACGTGCAGGGTACTTGAATTATCTTTAATCAGGCCAATTGCATCTGGCGAATGAACAAAACTGAAGCGCTATGGCTTCTGCAAAAGGCATGCAAGACAGTCCAGGACTCTGATTATTTATTTTATTGTGTTATAAATGTTTGCTGAACTCAGAGCAGCTGAAGACCCCTTTACACTTACTAAAGCTTAAAATAAATTTAGGAACACTGAAATCAGCCTCAAGATCCAATGCAGACACCACTTTCATTTGAACTTTTCCAAATCAAATTGCTGTTACTCCCATGAACTACCAAGAAAGCTCTGCTTGCAGGTTCTGAATATGACAAGGAAAACTTTGAAAGGCTTGCCTGTCTTCTACCAATTCTCTTCAGCAAATTAAAAGCATTCTAAAGAAACGTGCCTATTTAAACCAGTCATTATAACTGGACAAATAATTTCTGATTAATTTCAGATTATTTCTGTTGATTTACTGTCATTTGGTCCTTGATTACAAGAACAACAGTATTATCCTCTTAAGTACAACTTCCTAAGCAGATGTGGTTTTGCAGCTCAGAACAAAACGAAGCCCTAGTCCTAGGATGCAAAGATGTTACCATGGAAAAACACAGCAAAACCCAGGAAACATCATTAAAGCTGAGTATTTCTTACGTTAATTTAACTGCCATCAAACTTAACTATTTAGCAAATGTATGATTAATATTTTTTCGATTGTAACCAGGTAATTGAAGCAATATTTGCAGAAAAGTGGGGGGTGGGGGAGCAGGGGAAGAAAAGGCAGTCAAGTTTGCTCTGCACATTCTGTTCAGCTTCTTGAGTGTGAACCATTTATATTCTGATGGTTTGATGTCGTTCAGATTTTCACTGTGAAAGTCAAATACTGCCACAAGCTAGAGCAGATAATTTTCCATTCATATTTCTCAGTCTAACCAAACAAAAGACCAAATCCATGTCAAAACCTTGAATCAATTTTGGTCAGACTTGTAAAGAGGTGTCATGTATTTCTAGTTGAACACCCTCTCCTAATCATAGGATTAATTATATATCGTATTAGCACACATGGCCTGGGTAGAGCTAGAAGCTGTTTCTGGAGGAAGGACCTCATTTAAAGTGATGAGAGTGCCCTCGTGAAAAATAGAAAACTTTAGAGGAAACAGCCTGGCCCAGGCTAATATGCTCAGTTAGCTGTCTGAGCTTGCATCTCAGTGAATTGTGAAAAAATAAAAGACATGAATAACATCAACCTTTTTATTTAACTACCAAATTAGTTTAGCTACAGAAAAAAAGGGCTTCCTAAACACTTTTGTTTCAGGCATTTTCATACCTACTTTATACAAAGTCATGATTCTATGTGTTCTTCCCAAGATGTCTATGATAAATCTGACACCAAGAAACTGTGGGAGAAGCACATTTTATTTAAACGCAAAACCAAATCAGATGAATTAAAAAATACCTTCTATAAAATCAGCTCCTTTCTACAAGAAGCCAGAGCATTCAGAATAGTCTACACAGAAATATAGTTTCTTCCGTCTATTTTAATACAACAAAAAATGCATTATTATTGCTTTCTGTTTCCTGTGCAAGGTGAACAGCACAGTATCTTCCTTATCACTCCAAAGAACAAGAGACAAACATCACATGGATACAGTACAAATATTGCTTGGCAATTGCAATATTAATTAACACTGAAAAATAAACAATTAATAGCTCAGCTAGATATATATAAACATCTATTTGTTACCAAGTTGTCAAATTTAAAGTTCTAATCAATATTTCTTGTGAAGATTTTGTGAAAAAACCCCAGCTGAAGAATCCAGTTCTTCTTTCTGTCAGTACACTATTTCAGGAGAATGCATCAGGAACTAGGTACAACAAGAAAGACCAGCAAGTTCAAGCTAAACTATATTAAAAGTATGAAGCAAAAAATCACTGAGAGTAATTTGTGTCAACCTTATATGCCAGTAATAATTATGTTTTCCACAAGAAGTTTCCAAACCTCCAAACCTGTTTTCTTTAACCTGTACAATGTAAATAGTAAGATGTATGAAATAGAACACAAATCCAGGTATGTTTTTTTTAACAGCAATAGATCTTCATTTAGACTTTAATTAATGAAGTTCTTTGGTTTGTTGCTGTATCTCAATTTTAGTTGAGAACTTTTTTGGTCATTACTTGAATCCTGTATTCTTCCATTAATCAAATGTTCTCATCGAAACATTTGGGGGTGTTATCCACCAATATAGTTTATTATTTTCTTATTTGTTTTATATTTCTCCTCTGCCACATTTTCACCTCCAGATCTCTATCAAAAATACATTTCCTAAAGTAGCTGACTCATCTAGAGATGTAAAGACATAGTTTAGTTACTTAGTTTCAGTTTCTGGATAGACGACAATAGTAACTTTAATCTCAGGCTTTCATACCCATTTCAAATTAAAATACTAACCATGGACAATAAAATGGATCAAAGAGTTATATGTATAAAAGTTCACAATACACTTAATATCAACCTGCATCAGTCAAAATAATAACAGAAAATGCAGTTATAATGAGTGTAGTATTTTAACTGAGGGAATAATTTATCACTTGGACCATTAACCAAAACATGTGGTAGATTCTCTGTTATTTGACGTCTTTATGATTGAGTTACCAGTGTCTTTAACAGTATTTTAGCAAGAAATCTTTTGACAAGTGGTTTAGACTCTCACATCAGATGAAAAACTCAAATGTGGTTAAAATTTATGCAAGAAAGAAGTTAAAAGTGAACATCTTGCAGGCAAACCATTCACTTTTCTTAAATTACTTTCTTTAAACAGTTTGACTGCTTACAAAGTCTTAGGAAAAGATCTAGTGAACACAGAAAATGAATTGGATTTAACAAGATTCAGGGATTTTCCAGAACCCAAAAACAGGTAGAAGAAGAGTTGTGATTGAAAAGGTCATACAGAAAGTCTTCACAGCATAGAACTGCCTTCTTTCTCGTGGTTCTTTCAATCTAAAAGGGAGAAAATACAAGCTGGTTCAGGAAACATAAAAAGAATGGGAATTTGGAGAAGGGATTAGTAGAAAATGGGATTTTTTTGTAATACCATGTACACCAATGCA
>WEKX01013972.1:1363-23000 GCA_013390025.1 Pitta sordida | reverse complement strand
GAAGAGGAGACTGAGGGGTGATCTTAGGTCTTTACAACTACCCATAAGGGAGTTGTATACAGGAGAGGGTCGGTCTCTTCTCTCCGGTTACTTGTGATAGAACAAGAGGTCATTGTTTAAAGCTGCGTCAGAGGAGATTTAGACTTAATATTAGAAAGCATTTGTTTACAGAGAGAGTGATCTCTCATTGGAATGGGCTCCCTAGGGAGGTGGTGGAGGCAGCGTTTCTGGAGCTGTTTAAGAAGAGGTTGGACGATGCACTTAGTAGTCTGACTTGATATCAGGACAGGGGTTGTGGTATGTTGATATCAGGTTACAGCAGGTATCAGGTGTTAAGTTAGGTATTAGGCCTTAGGATAGGTGTGTTAGTTGGGTGAGGTTAGAATGTGGTTGGACTGGATGACCTTTATTGTCTTTTCCAACCGAAATACAGTGAGCCCCCCATATTCATGATCCTGTATTTGCAAGATCCAGTATTTGCGGGTGATTTTTCCGCGAGCTGTGCAACCTCGGCGTGTGTGCAGAACCTTCCGTGACCTCAGTCTGATCGGCCGCTGGCCCCGCCGTTCGCGAGACGCTGGGACAAGCTGCGGTGTGGGGACAAGCCGCGGGGCTGGGACTCCTCCACTCACTGCTCGCCACCCAACCCAGCAGAGCACAGCCAGACATCTGAGACAAGCCCCCTCTCAGGACCATCCTCCAAATCTTATTAGGGGAGGGTGCGTGGCTATGGTCGTGGCATACTCGACTACGTAGTGGGTTCACTATCTTTGCAGATTTCACAACTCGTGTGAGGCGGACCAGACCCAACAGCCCGCGAGTAACAGGGGATCACTGTAGTAAATCTGTATAATTCTGTATGTATCTACGACACATAATTTATAATAGTCATATCATAATATCATTTATTACGGGTTGACAATTAAATGTCCTTGTGGTGCACAACATGTAGTTCCATCTTTTTTCATTATCCACCATGTAAACCCTGATCCCTGGGCGAAGACAACCTGTCACGGTCCACTCGGCTGGGCTGGATACGTGATGGTTTGTTTGCTGAATCTCAAAGTGCAAAAAGAAAATTCTGAAAAGCTTTGGTCAAGCAGTAAAATTTATTATGTGCCCATAAAGCAGGAATGCAATAGGTGAAAGTGAGATAGGAAAGGTAAAGGCTCTTCTTCATCACTGAGAGTGAAGTTTTCACTTCCAGGCCAATTTGTAATTATTTCTAAGATGCCAGGGCAACTCAGTTTCCTGATACGGGCGCGCTGTGTGTTGAGGGCAATCTACTTGCTCCATGTGGCATTGGTGTCATAGTGGGTAGAAGGAATCTTTGCCATGAACATCCACCCCAGTAACAGTAGTCGAGGTGTCAGGAGGAGTTATACTTCAGTACCAGCTACCTCTGAGGCAGCTTGGATTCCTTCGTAGGCTGCCAAAATTTCCTTTTCTGTTGGCCTATAGTTAGTTTCAGACCTTCTATAGCTTCATCTCCAGAATCCCAATGGTCGGTCTCAAGTCTCACCAGGTACTTTCTGCCAAAGGCTCCAAGATAAACCATGGTTCACGGCTGAAGAGTAGAGCACGTTCTTCACTTCTGGTCCTGTCCTGACTGGGCCAGGGGCCACTGCATGAGCAATTTCTTGCTTAATTTGAATGAAAGCTTGCTATTGTTCAGGACCCCAATGAAAACATTTCTTCTTACGAGTGACTAGGTAAAGAGGGCTTACAATTTGACTGTACTCAGGAATATGCATCCTCCAAAAACGTATGGCCCCTAGGAAAGCTTGCGTTTCCATCTTGCTGGTTGGTGGAGACATGGCTGTGATTTTATTGACTGTCTCAATGGGAATCTGACACTGTCCATCTTGCCACTTCACTCCCAGAAACTGGATTTCTCAAGCAGGTTCCTTGACTTTGCTCTTCTTGATAGCAAAACCGGCTTCCACGAGAATGTGAATGATTTTCTTGACTTTCTCAAACACTTCTGCTGCGGTGTTTCCCCACACCGTACCACACAGTATCATCAATGTACTGTAGATGTTCTGGAGCCTCACCCTCTTCTAGAGCAGTCTGAATCAGTCCTTGGCAGACAGTAGGACTATGCTTTGACCCCTGGGGCAATTGATTCCATGTGCATTGCACACCCCTCCAGGTGCAAGCAAACTGGGGTCTGCATTCTGGTGCCAGAGGAATTGAGAAAAAGGCATTAGCTATGTCAATAGTAGCATACCACTTTGCTATTTTGGACTCCAGCTCGTACTGGAGCTCCAACACGTCTGGCACCACAGCACTTAATGGTGGAGTCACCTCATTTGAGGCACGACAGTCCACAGTCAACCTCCATTCTCCTTCAGATTTACATACAGGCCAAATGGGACTATGGAAGGATGAAAGGGTTTTGCTGATCACCCCTTGGGTCTCTAACTCACGTGTAGGAGCAAGCCACATTTGGCTAAAAGGCATCGCAGCATGAAAAAGAGCAAAGGCATGAGAGGAGCTGAAAAGTCAGACAGGCCTGCAGCTAACTAAAACAATCTCACTGTACCAAAGATGTTGATTTCTATTCCCTTAAGCAATCTCACGGTAACGAGAGAAGTGTCCTTCACTTCCCTGGGTGCTCCCATGAGAGTGTCCTTGCACCCTGAAGGGGTCCCACAGAGGGAGGCATTACTCCCTGCTCTCCCATGCTGAAGTATGTAAACTTATAGACGAGTTCTCATGTGAAGTTCACTGGTCAACACCACCTGCAGTGTGAAAAATATGTTTACTTAACTGTATAAGAATCACTTGGGACTTCAATAAACAGATTCAGTGTGTTCACCTGCATACTGAGTCCACAACTCTCATCACTTCTCTACACTCATGGGTTGACTTGTATATGGGAATCACGATGTCTCAGGTTGTTCAGTACTGCTGACAACGGACAGTTGAAGTGACAGTCGGTACTTGTTGTTCTTCCCCCTTCAGAAGGCCTACTGCAGCTGGGTTCTCTGATAATCCAGGCAAGGTATTCAGTTGCCTAATGCCCTTTGTCTCCACAGCAGTTATCCCAAATGCCGACCTGAGTCCTTCTGGGTCTTTGAAATACCCACTTCAGAGATAGTCCATGCCCAAAATGCATGGAGCCTCTGGGCCAGTCATGATAAGATGCTTTTTCCATTCACTTCCAATCAGATTCACTTCAGCTTCCGCCAGGGTCAGGTCTTGTGATCCAGCAATCTTGTCACACCAGCAATAGAAACAAATTCTACCCCCACATGTCGCGATGGGATTATAGTGCACTGCGCACCAGTGTCAACTAGGGCATCACACTTTTGTGGTTTTGATGTACCAGGCCAACGAATCCACACAGTCAAAAAAACATGATTCTCCCTGACCATTGTCTGGCTAGAGGCAGGGCACCTCTAGTCCTGGGCATCCATGTCATCTTCTCTTTCATCATATCTATTCGTTTGGTTACAGGTAACTCGAGCTACATTCCTCCAAGTGGAACTCCCTCTTTGTGTTGAGCGTCCTGTCAGTTCATTAATTCGTGCTTCCAGAGCAGAAGTAGGTTATCCATCCCACTTCCTCATGTTTTCCCCACTCTCACACAGGATGAGCCACAACTGATTTCTGGAAGGACGCCTCCTCTCTCTATCTGGAAAATGTCTGTGTCTGATAACAGGACCTCTGAGGCCTGGAGAAGGCCGTCTTTAATCTCCTTTCTTAAGTTCCTCATGATTCTTCTCTATCTTATCTTCTGTGTTCTGTATACGTGTTTCCACAGCTGCAATTCTTGCATGTGTTGGGCCATTCACAGTATTGGCATATACTCAGACCTTTGCTGTTATATCTTTTACCATTTCCATCTGATCATCCTTTTTCAGCATTATTAGAACTGAAGCATATTCTCATGGCCCCAGTCTTAGAAATCTTCATCGATCTGTTAACTTCTGCCATATCTGGACTCCTCAGTCCTGGGTCATTGGTGTAGACAGCCTCTCCTCCTACTAGTTCTTTCAAACATTGGATCCCCTGTTCTATGGTTTTCCTTGGAGTCTGTTGTATATAAAAATCATCTGGATCTAAACATGTACTCAAATCTAAATATGTAATCCTTTGCCTCTGTCTTCAACAGTAGTGTAGATTGTCCTCAGGACGATGGGTTATCTAAGATGGCAGATGGGGGCAGGGTACAGTGCACTCACCCTGTTATTCAGGAGGTAGTAGTTAGAGACCTGCTGATCCATTTGGATCCCCATACGTCATTGGGACTGGATGAGATTCACCCCAGGGTGATGAGAGAGCTGGCAGATGAGCTTGCTAAACCACTTTCCATCATTTATCAGAAGTCTTGGAGCACAGGTGATACCCCAGAAGACTGGAAGTTGGCGTATGTGACCCCCATACACAAAAAGGGTCAGAAGGATGATCCAGGAAACTACAGACCTGTTAGCCTCACCTCAGTCCCAGGCAAAGTTATGGAACAGACAGTGCTGAGCGCTATCATGCAACACCTGCAGGATGGACAAGAGATCAGGCCCAGCCTGATCTTGCTTGATCTCTTTTTATGATCAAGTAACTCTCCTGGTGGATGAGAGGAAGGCTGTGGATGTGGTATACCTGGATTTCAGTAAAGCATTTGACACAGTCTCCCATGATATACTCTTGGGGAAGGTGGCAGCAAGGGGCTTTGATGGGAATATTCTCTGCTGGCTTTNCAAGAAAGATGTCAAGGTACTGGAACAAGTTCAGAGAAGGGCAACTAGGATGGTGAAGGGGCTGGAAGATCAGCCCTGTGAGGAGAGGGTGAAGGAGCTGGGGCTGTTTAGCCTAGAAAAGAGAAGGCTCAGGGGTGACCTTATCACTGTCTATAGCTATCTAAAAGGGGGTTGTAGTCAGGTGGGGGCTGGTCTTTTCTTCCTGGCCACTGGAGACAGGACAAGAGGTCATAGTCTTAAGCTTCAACAGGGTAAGTTTAGACTTGATATAAGGAAAAGATTTTTCACTCAAAGAGTGATCCAGATTTGGAATGGGTTGCCCACAGAGGTGGTTGAGTCACCAACCATGGAGGTGTTCAGGGGGAGGCTGGACGAGGTGCTGAGTGATATGATCTAGATGTTGATGCTGGGTTTAGTTGGACTATAGGCTGGACTAGATGATCTTTGAGGTTCTTTCCAGCCTTATCTAGACTGTGAATACTCTGAATTTCTCAGTCATTGCATGCAAGACTTGCCACCAGAGGCTGAGAGAGTCAGCAGGCCCTATAACCTGATTGATGGCTGGATCTCAAATGCCTCGCTACTGTACCATCCAGCTTAACATCATCAACCGCAGCATCCCATGTATGAATCATCCAAGTTGGTATGGGTTCATCAGGTAGTAGAATGTAGTCCTTTCTTAGGATATAAAGGTCCTTTACATCCATGGATTCAGTGACGGTTTCTGTAGCTGCGTGTTACTGTTTCTGAGAATCCTTCACCCGTATCCTCATCCTTTTTCACTGGACTATCAGCTTTTTCCTTGTATTTCTTTCTCATAACAGGAGTGGCTGTCAATAACTTAGGTTTGCTATCTGATGTATCTGCAACCTGAGGGATTGTAACATTCAATAACTTAGGTTTACTGCTGATGTATCTGCAGCCTGAGGGATTGTAGCATCTGCTGCGTTATCTTTCTGCCCTTCTGCCTTGATTTTCTGCACTACATAAAACAAGAAAGCCAGGACTTCGGAGATCAAAGTGACGATCCAATATGGATTACAGCTAAGACCCATTTATTCAGGGTTCACACAGATCATATATAGCACATTTTTGCTATTTCATGCTCACACAGCAGTTTCTACTTTGCAATTACAATCAAGACACCTGTTGTTTTCTCCAAGAAGCTATTATCAAAGCATTCTTCTATTTCTGTTGTTCCAAGGCCAAGCTATGAGCCAAGCCTGGGCTTTGTGCACTCTCTTAAAGGGCCAGCACCCTTTACATTCTAACCATCTTTCCACAACCACAGTATCTAGCAGGGTGTGATAAGCATATGCTAGACCTCAGCATATTTCAATGATTATCTTATCATTAGAACTGCCATTGCATTTTTCCTGCATATATTCTCCAATCTCAACTGGATCTTGAATCTGTTCAGGGGAAAAATGCCAAGCAATTGGATCAGAGAACCTTGTCAAGGTTTGACCCACCTTCTCCCATCTTCCACACCATTCAGTATCTTTTGTATCTGGGCCAATTGTCTTACTAGCTTCTTTGAGCATGTGATTTTCCATTTTAGACAAACTACAGTCGAGTCTCCTTTACCATGGTACCACAGGTCTGGACCCTCCTCTGCGAAGACCTCCGTCCACGTCGATTGGCAGCTCATTACTATGCAAATTTGCCCTGCACCCTCACACCGCCCCCTGTTTCGGAACTGCCCTGCTCTGTGTCGGTGTTCGTGTTGGTGCTTTCCAGTGCCTGCAGCCACCCCACACCAGGAAAACCCTTTTTCCACTCAACGGGGGACACGCGTGCAGGGAGAAGCCCGTGTTGCTGTCCCGGTGTCTCTCCAGGTGGGTAGACCTGGTCTTTCCATACTCAGGGAAGACATAGTGTCAGGTCTCAAACACCACGTCTACCCTAAGAAAAGTCCACATCTAACCTGAGAGTGTGTAAATCTTCCCTTGAGCCGAGGGAAGCGGGGCAGGTGATGCTCAAGCCGAGCTGCTGTGGGAGCGCCCCAGCTGGCCCAGCGCAGGTGGCCATGGGGNGACGTCATATGGTATGGAATATCCCTTTGGTCAGTCTGGGTCAGCTGGCCTGCTTGTGTGCCCTCCCAGAATCTCATCCTCAGTTAGGGGGAAGGGGTAGTGTGCCCAGCTGTAGTCAAAACACTTGTGTGTTATCAACACCCTTCCAAGGCATGGCATTGCGAGGACTGCTGTGGGCTCAGACAGACCCAATACACTACCATACCTACCATACAAAGCAATAAAACAATCAGAAGAATAATCTCTTTAACATTCCAGTGAGAGTACCAATTTCCTGAAGGGAAAATAGACTGCATGCAAAAAAAAAACCAAAACCAAGCTCTTGAAATTCATACCAGACTTCGGACAGGAAAACTGTGTATCATAGAAACATTTAACAGGTGCTAGGGTCTCTGCTAAAACAGCTGTCATCTTCTTATAAATCATTACCTTTGAACATATCAACATAAGAATCTGACTTTGCATTCCTGAATGGTAAAAGTGACACATTAACAACAACAGAGTTCTTAATGGGTGTCGTGTTTCAACCCTGGCTGGATGCCAGAGACTCACTCACAATGGGCTTATATAAGGGTAAATGTAAGTGAACAGACCTAGTGCCCAGAAAGGTAATACTATTTCAAATAAATCAAAAGGCCACACTAAGGACCATAAAAACATTATAAACTTAGCTATAAACATGATAACTAAAGCAAGATGTGCTTTCACAAGGAGTCACTTCCATTTGTCTTAGTTTAGAATGAGATTCTGGTTTTATCCCTTTCTTTTCCAACCAATTTCAGTGAAATGATTTCTTTCTTCATAGGGAAAATAAACCTGTTTCTTAACTAGAACACACAAAATTATGACTCAAAAACCTGCTGCAGAGAGCTAAGGAACAACAAAAAAACCTGGATGGAGAGTTATTAACTGTCCAAAATGTCTGAATGTCCACTCATCCTCTCCCCCCCAGATCGGAGGCGGGCGGCGGGGGAGAAGGGAGAAAGAGGAAACAAGCTCTCGGCTTGTGAAGCCTTCCAAGAAGATAGTCAAGATCTTTTGCAGTTTGGATGTTTTTATAGAAAGAAAATAGTTCCTTGATTCTCCCGGCAAAGAAGAAGCAACACTGGTCTCCGCTGCGCTGGACAGCCCAAGCCTCTGCCACTCCTCGCGTCTGCCGCCTCCGGGATCTTCCACAGCAGCAGAACACCAGGGGAGTCTGCAGACAGCACCGCCTGCACACAGCAATATGGAATGCAAAAATACATCCACCAGACACATATTAAAATGCCAGGGAGAGGAGATGGGAACTGTTAGGGATACATTGACTGCTTTTACTGACTCTGTTTGGCCTGTTCCAAACCCAAATAGTACGTGGAGAGTGTCTGTTAATTATGCAGACTTGAATACAGTCACACCCCCCACTTGCAATTATGGTACTAGATGTGATTACTGTCATGGGAAGACTCAGAAAAAATGTACATCCCTGGAAGGTGGTGTTGGATCCTACTAATGCTTCCTTTCCAATAGCCATTGCTTCGGAAAGCCCAAGGCCAATTGCCTCTACCTGTTGCCAGAACAGCACAACTTCCAGGCCTTGCCTCAGGGTTTTCAAAGCAGTCCCTCCATTTGTCGCTGAATGGTAACTGCTGTTGTAGTGCTCCGGGCAGGTGCTATCACAGTTTACCATTATATTAATGATCCATTTATTATGTCAGAATTAAGACACAAAATTGAGGCAGCTGCTGATTTACGGAACCAAACCCCATGACTCCAAAGAGTTTTGGAGCAGGTATGCTTTATTAGCAATGTTGCGAGGTATGGGGGATTTTCCCCCATACCCGCCTAACAACTGGCATTACAGTTGCTCCTTATATGCTACATCATCGTACATACTCACAGAATCACAGAATAAGTAAGGTTGGAAAAGACCATAGAGATCATCAAGTCCAACCTATCCCCTATTACCTCATCTAGCCAAACTTGTTACCTAACCTGATGCTATCCTGCTACCAACACACCATCCTACCTATAACACACTACCCTAATATCTAGGTCATGCCACCAAGTACATCATCCAACCTTTTCTTAAACACCTCTAGGGATGGTGACTCCACCACCTCCTTGGGCAGCAAATTCCAGTGAGAAATCACTCTCTCTGGGAAAAGTTCCTTCTAATGTCCAGTCTAAATCTCCCCTGATGCAGTTTAAGACTGTGTCCTCTCATTCTATCATTGGTAGCCAGAGAGAAGAGACCGACACCCAGCTGGCTACACCTCCCTTTCAGGTAGTTGTAGAGAGCGATAAGGTCTCCCCTCAGCCTCCTCTTCTCCAGAATGAACAACCCCAGCTCTCTCAGTCGCTCCTCACAGGGCTTGTGTTCCAGCCCCTTCACCATCCTCGTCACCCTTCTCTGGACACACTCAAGGATCTCAACATCCCTCTTAAACTGAGGAGCCCAGAACTGAACACAGTATTCAAGGTGAGGTCTAGGTCTAACCAGTGCCGAGTACAGGGGGAGAATAACTTCCCTGGTCCTACTGACAACACTATTCCTGAGGCAAGCCAGGATGCCATTGGCTTTTCTGGTCACCTGGGCACACTGCTGCCTCATGGAGCTTCCCTATGGGATTAGCCATAGGGAACTGGCCATAATTAGAACTGGCTATAATTTCCATTGTGCAGAGATGTTGACTATTGCACTTTCTAACTGAGTCACCCCTAACTGTGGGAATAGGGCTCCAATAAAACTATGAAATGCAGTGTTATAATTGGTTAAAGGGCTGGCCACTCACTTATATCTCAACCACCCAGACCACCAGTACCCTTAGGTGGCATTTCCTGATGAATTTCCTGATTATTTGTAGGGTTAAATACCCTATTGTACATGTTCCTGTCCAGTCTCATGGTAAACTTCTTTGTGTGAGACTATGTCCTCATAACCACCAGTATCCAGAGGGTAGAAGATGTCTGTATTGGCCGCTTATAGACAAGGCAGCTAGTACCACCTCCTGTGCCCGTCTCTAAGAGCACTTACCACCCTGTTGCACCCATCTCTCATGGCTATAATCAAGCACAGAATGGTCCCCACTACAGCTCAAACCCGTAAGGTTTAGCCATCCTGCATCAGGTAAAGGGTAAGAGCCATTGTCAACAAATGTGTCACTTTCCACAAAAAAGTATTACAGTTATACCTCCTAATTTGCAAGGAACAGGTCTCCCTAGGGTCTCACAAAATGTCTAGTTTGCAAACGTGCATTGATCATTAATATACATACAGGCCATGCCTATTCCTCCACCCCCTGCCACTCCAGAGTGCTGGGGAGTGTTTTCCACTCCTTCCCACGGGCTCTCACAGCACAGGGGAGCAAAGGGAAGTGTTTCTGAGCCCTCTCTGCCTGGGGAGACCAGAAAATCCCTGGGATTCTCTTTGGCCCTGCTTCCACTTCTGCAGCCTCTGCCGGGCTGCTGCCACCACGCATGCTTGCATTGCTGCTGTGGTGGGGAAGCTCCAGGGATGCGGTGGGAAAAGGGTGTCCCCAGGCTCTGGTCAGCACTCATGGAGCCTGGGAAACCTTAACTTTGCAACACTGTGACACCTGGAGCTCCTTATGGTGGGGTGGTGGCGTCGGAGTCAGAGTTCCTTTCCCTTTACATACTACACATACATCTGCCGGTCCCTACTGCAGGAGCAATGCTCGCCGTATTGACCCAGCAGAACAGCATTTCCCCCTGCTCCAGTGGGGGAGGGCATGGGGGAAAAGAAGCCTCCACCTGGTGCAGCAGATGCAGCAGTGGCGTGCCCCAGCCCTGCGGGGAGGGCGTGCGGTGCCTCCCGTGCACTGTGGCGTTTATTGTAGTCCTGCAGGTCTATAAATGGAACCTTCACAGCACTCATAAGAGAGGATAAGCCTTCTGCAGTAGGGACTGGGTATGGAGACACACAGGCACAGGGCTACAAATGCCACAGTGAGCAGGAGGCAACGCCCACCCTCCCCACGGGGCTGGGCCACTCCGCCCCCACAGGGAGCACCAGTGTCACCCCTTGGCGAAGCAGAGGCACTGTGCATGCACCAACCCGGAGGCTCCATGAATCACTGAGGCAGATTCACAGGGAAAATTTCTCATGAACCAGCAAGGTTGCGATGGAGAAGTCACAGTGCAGAGAGGCATGGCAGTATCTGAGTCTACTACTTCTAAATCAAATTTTGGACCTAATCTATGAAAATCGGTTTTCCCACACACACATTCCTCAAAATTACTTTCCATTGTGGTCACACAGATTTTTATCCAATTGGTTGTAACCACTCCATACAATGGAGTTTTTAAATGTTCCCAGGGCCAATTCGCTACAGATCCAGCAGTTGGACAGAATAGCCTCTGTGGTCAAATTTTGACTTACATCTGTATTCACATTACCTTCTCACCCCCTAACCATACTTATATACACTACAATTAGCAATACAACTTGAACTTCTTTCAGCCTGTGGGTTGTAGCTGCCACCCTTTTTTTTGGAGTTTTCTTAACCCTGGAATGATGAATCATCTCAACATCCAGTTCCCATGGCTTTGAGCACCAGCAGATGCTTTGGCTTATGATTGCCATAGCAACATCCCACACCTAGAATTCCACAAGCCCAGAGCAATGGACTATAGTGCAGGTTTCTATGGCAACCAAGCATAACAATTGGTACAAGCCTTGATTGCCATTGCAACACACTTAGGAAGGCCATTAACAGTTGCTGTGGTAACCAGATAGGACAGACAATGGTTACCTTGGCAACGGATGGTGGCTACGCAGCTCCGCTTGTTCCCATGGCAACAGGTCCTGGCAATGGGTCTCCATGGAGCTTCCATGGGACCAATATCAGCAACAAGTCCAGGTGATGGTTGCCATGGGGACCGGCTGCAGCAATGGGAAATTCTGATGGTTACTTGCTCGTGTGTCAATTTGTCACTCCCACTCACAGGGGCTCCATGGTGACATCCCAGTTGTCCCTATGTTGCTAAAGAGCTGTGTTGTCACAGGCAGTCACTTGGGCTCTGTGGTGACATTCCAAGGGTCTCCAGGCTGCTACAGAGCTGTGAAGTCACATATTGTCACAAGGGGCTCCATGGGTTGTCCTGCTGCTAAAGAGCTCAGTCCATACCAACAAAGACACAGACTGGACTCTTTGTTCCTGCACCTTCATGTTGTGGCTCTGCACCTCACACCCACTGTAGTGTGTCCTCACCCTGCATGGTCACACAGCTCAGCACATGTCCTCTCCCAGGACCTTTCCAAAGCAGCCCAGCACCTCCACAGCTCTCCTCCCAAGCCCTTGCTCTCTTCCAGCCCAGCTCAGCTGAGCAGCCCGCTCTGGGCTGGCCCCACAGCAGTACCCAACCCAGGGTGCTGCAAAGTTCTGGGCACTCAGCCCAGAGCCCCAACTCCTCTGAAGGGTGCAGCAGCTCCTGGGGGACAGAAATGGGTCTCAGCTTCCTCTGCAGCCCCAGAGCTTCAGAGTGGGCATGACACAAAGCATTGGAGATGAGTCAAAAGTCAGGACCTCTGGTCTCAAGTTCAGGAGATGCCACCAGAGACTTACTGTGCCCCTCAGTGCCAGCCCCTCTGCCCAGGACAGCACAAGAATTCTGGCCCAGTGACAGAACACCCTGTCCTAAGGGGGAACCTGCAGAAAATTGTTTCTCTTTTTCATGGATTCCTCCTTGCAGGCACAGAAGTGCTCGCTTGCTCCTCTCCAGAGACATCCCTCTCCACTCTGGCCTGAGCAGTTAATCCTGGTTTTCACACAGTGATCCCTGCAGGACCTTGAGGTGGAAGTGCTGCTCTGAAGAGGGAGGTGTCTGTGGTGTCTTGAGGTCATGGGGTGAGTCTGCACTGGCCATGCTGGCCAGGTGGGAAGCAGACCCAACTGGATGGGGGATCACACACAGAATCACACACAGAATATTATGAGTTGGAAGGGACCCACAAGGATCATCTAGTCCAACTCACCATCTAACACCCGTACAGAGACCGAGAGCACATCCCAGATCGTAACACCAACCTAGATGCCTCACAGCCTAGCAGGCCACTTCGAGCCGGAAGGGGCCCAGGGTCATCCAGCCAGTGTCAATGAATCCCTTTTCTGCTTTCTGGATGGCTCAGTAGCCAAGGACAAGGCTGGGCAGGACCATGAAGTGTCTCCAGTGACACAAGGGGAATGGGGAGGCTCCACTGGATAACAGTCCATGGGGTTTTCCAAGAAGTTGTGTGAGGAATTGACATTTTTAATTGCCTTCAGACATTGCTACTGTAGCAAGCTGTGAAAGCCTCCTGGCCGGGTATTGTAGACCAGGCTGAGGGGAGGCCTTAGCTCACAAACCCTTAACTTTGTGGACACCCGAGGGGTGGATCTCTAGGTGTGTGATGCTTCTCTGGGTGTGTAATGCTTATCTAAAGGAGGCCAGTGGCGACTCTCTGGGTGTGTGATGCCTATCTCCTATGAGCCATGCTATGTTAAAGGAGCCCTCTGTGCACACACCCAATCACTACCCCAAAGAAGGCCTTCAAAACACCCCTCTTCCCCCCCCCAGCCTAAATGACTGTGCAAAAACCAACACGTCCAGCCTCTGAAAAACAACATGACTCTGCAAAAACAGCTCCCCACCTCCTGGGGGAGGTACCAGGAGGGTTTCTGAGGGTATATAAATGCATGGGATTTTATGTTTTGTGGACTTCTTTCCCCACCACTGCCTGATGGACCAAGACACCAGTGACAACCACAACAACAACCACATCCATTGGAGACCTCTGAGTGGTGAATACAAACTTTTATTCTTTATTTCTTTATCTCTTTTCCCTTTACCTTTTAATCTCTCTCTTTCTTCGTTCCTCTTGCTCTTTTTGTTGGGTGATATCTTTATGCTTTTATATTGCCATATTACTATAGATAGCTACTAAAATAGCTGCATAACTGTTGTCCTTTGGAAACAAATTGTTCTATAATAAACCCTATATATCCATATCTGTAAACAATGATAATACAGTATCCATTTACTTTAATACACTCCAAGATATTTACTAGCAAAAAACAAAGGTTGGATTTGCCTTGTGGGGTGGGTCGTAACACGCTGTCCTGAAACACTCTCCAGTCTTGTGTCCTTTTGCCTGCTGCCTCCTCACAACCTCTCCTGGCATCTCATAACCATTCTTAACCTGTAGTCCCTTGAGGATGCCCTTTTGCTCTGTTTGACTCCTCCTTGGCTGGTCACACTGCCCTCCCAGACCCACACACTCCCTGGGGTTCCTCTGAGCTGTGCAGGAGGCATAGAATTCCTCTCTAAATGGCATCGGCCATCAGCCTCACTGTAGGTGGGACAGCAACAGGCAGATAAGTCAAATCCTGATTCTGTCTGCTTGAATGTGCAACCAAGAAAGGAGCTCTTGTTCTAACCCAAACAAATCCCTCTGGGACTCTGAGCCTGTCTCCCCATCAGGAACCCCATAAAAGCAAAAGCCCTTTAGAGGAAAAAGCTCTCTGAATGTATTCCTGTCACCAGCTCTTACACAGGGTTCCCATGGGCCATTCCTACTGCAGCCATGGGGATGGCACTGCAGGGACAACAGGATTGTCACCTTGGGACTCACACAACAGTCATGGTAAAGGAGGACAGTGTGGAGAGGAGGGGAGAAACCAGCCCTGGAAAGTCCGTGTCCTGTTACTGTCCTTGACCAGGGCTCCAGGGGAGCAGCAGTCCCAGTTTACAGGTGGCAGAGAGCGAGTGTCAATCAAGGCAGCCCTGAGGCACTTCCATGGGGCAGCTGGGCATTTGCTTCACAAACCCCTCCTTAATTCTGGAACTGCTCACCCAGCTCCAGAGGACATGTGAAAAGAAGGGATTGAGAGAAATATTTATCTCCTCATTTCTTGGATTTATGTGACATGGGAACCCAGATCTGTGTGGATATGGAGTTGCTGGGTCAAGAAAAAACAAGTAGAAAGCTAAGAATATCATATGTATAAAACAAACAAACAAAAAAAAGCAAAACAAACCACCAAAACCCTAAAGAAAATAAATACACATTAAAAGAACATCAGTCCTGGCTTTTCCTGAGACAAAATTGGAGCTTCTTATTAATCTGAGGCAGAATGTATTCAATATTTTGCACAGGGCACTCCTGATTTCCCTGTTCCTCATGCTTTGGATGAGGAGGTTCAGTGCTGAAGACACCACTGAGTACAAAAATTACACCACCAGGTTAAGACGGAGAGATGGATGAGAGCTCACCACAGTGAGGTGAGGGAGCCACGTGGAAAAGGCTTTGTGCCGTCCCTGCTCAGAGGGGATCCTCAGCACAGCCCTGAAGATCTGCACACAGGAGAAAACAATGAAAACAAAACAGCCCAATGCTAAACAGGCACCGACAAGAATGAGCCCAAATTCCCTTAAGTAACATGAGTATGAGCAGGAGAGCTTCAGGATCTGTGGGATTTCACAGAAAAAGTGGCCCTGGGCCTTGCCCTGGCACAGGGGCAGGCAAAGCGTATTGATCATGTGCAGCAGAGCATGAAGAAACCCAGTGGCCCAGGCAGCTGCTGCCATGTGGGCACAAGCTCTGCTGCCCAGGAGGGTCCCGTAGTGCAGGGGTTTGGTGATGTAGCCCACTTAAAATGGAAAAGTTCAATCTCTGCACTCGTGAGTCTAGAAGAGAGGCTTGGCATGTCCTTGTAATAATTTTGACAATGTTTTATTGTCTTCCACCATCACATGTGGAAAGTGTCCTTTTTTGGAAAAGAAACTTTCATTCTTTACAGTGGAAACATCAAGAGTCTGGAGAAAAGAGGTAAAAGATCTCAACTCTCTGTTGATTTGGGGATTCATAAAATTCCAAATTTTAATGAGCTAGGTAGGTNTCCATGACATAATGTCGAAGGGATGAATATTCATGGAGTGATTTGCATATGCATGAGGCAATGGTATAAAAATAGGTGGCAAATGTGGGCAGGGGCTTTTGTCACCTGACAGGGCTGGGGACACTGCTGTCCCTCTTTCCTTGGCTCTTGGGCCAATATAAACGTTTTTTCTACTTGCAAGCAACTACCTTGAGTCCTCCAACTGTTTTTCCTTAAATCACTGTGGCTTAGAGCAGAGAAAGAGTCAGTACTGAGGTCACACTCTGTGGTGGGAGCAGAGCCCAGCAAGAAGTAACACCTTTTTTAACCAGTAGCTCTGCAGGGGTGGCCAGAAGGCTGGTTTGGCAAGGGAGGGCTTTTGGCCATGGACTCAAAGGATCTGTTGCTGCCAAGATCCATTTGGGGTTTCAGGTTGTCGCTGGTCCCACCAAGTCCCTCTGCAGTTGTGTCTGTGGCCTTCACTTGGAATCACAGAATCATCAAAGTTGATAGAGACCTTGAATATTATCCAGTCCAATCATCCACCTGGTTTACCACTGTAAACAATCAAAATTAGGGTAAAAACATAAAAAGAAGATTTTCTGGTCTGACAATCACTTGAATTGTGACACCAAGAAGAGGGTGACACCAAGGATGTCCCATCACATCCCATTTCCTCCTCCACTAAGACCTCAGCCATCTGCTTTTGCCTTTTTCCCAGCTCAAAAAGTACCCTCTTGGAGAATCTAGGAAACTCCAGCTCATAAAACCCCCGAATTTTGGGTTAATCCTTCAAAAACACTTGGGTTGCACATTCAGCAACAAGACGCTGGTCACTGGCCAGGAGTGACATCACAGGGCAAGGCCCTAGATGAAAATGTCACAATTTTACATTTCATTTGGTGCTTATTCCTCTTTTTTTTTTTTTTTTTTTGAGGGTTTTGGAGCCACTAGGATCACAAGAGGGCACGTGGGAAGAAGACGAGGAGGACACAGATGAAGATGGAGCTACATTGCCTCATCCCAGTGCTTGGTTAGTCCTTGTACTCTTTCTTCTCCTCATCTTCCTCCTCTTCCTCTTCTTCCTCCTCTCCACCCCTTTTCCCCAACCCTTCTCTTTCCCCACCCATTTCCATGCCCATTATCCCAATATCTCCTCATCATCCCTCCTCCATCTCCCTCCACATCTTCAATTTCTCTACAATTTTTAACCAAATCCTCTTTTTTCCTTAGAAAAATAACTTCCCCCCTTTTTAATTTTCCCATTTTCCTCTTTTCCCACATTTCTTTGCTTTTTAAATGTCATTAAAATTTTTAACTTCTTTTGCAATTTCGTTCCTTTATCCCCATTTCTTCTCTTGACCCCCCTAATTTTTCACCCCTTTCCCATCTTCTTTCCTTATTCCCTATTTTTCCCATTTTGCTTCATTTTTTCCCTTTTTTTCTCTATTTCTTTGCCATTTCCCCTCTCTTCTTTCCAATTTAAAAATACACTCAGCCTCATTTTTTATGTTTTCCCTTTTATTTGACTTTTTTTATTTAATTTCTCTCTATTTTAAAAATTTATATAATTTTTTAATTTTCTTTTTTGAATTATATTTTTTCCACTCATTCACCTTTCCTTTCACTTTTGCTTCCTTTTTTCTCCCTTCCAATGAGCTTTTACTTTAATTTTTTTTGGATTTTCTTTTGCCTTTTTTTCCCTTTCTCTGTTTTCTCTTTTTGCCCACCTTTTCTGTTCACTTTTTTCATTTGTCCTTTTTTCTCTTTGGTCTTTAACTTGATTCTTCTTTTCAATATTCATTTTTTCTTTCTTTTTCTTCCCTTCTCCTTTTTTCCATTTTTTCTTTTTCACTCGATTTTTTCTTTTTGTTTCCCTTTAATTATTTTTATGGTTTCTTTTTTCCTCTTTTCTATTTTCATATTACCCTTTTATAATTTTTATTGTTCTTTACATTTTAACTTCATTTTTTCTTAATTTTTGTCCTTTTTTTCAATTACGTTTTTTCTTTTTATATTTCATTTTCTCCTTTCAATTTGTGGGGGGGGGGTGTCATTTCATTTATCCCTTTTCTTCCCCTTTTCCCTTTTATTTTACCTATTCCATGTTTACCTCTTTTCCAGCCTCTCTCCAGATCCTTCTCCCATGTGCAGCATCTTCAGGTACCATATTTTGGGCCAGAACCTCCAATTTCCACTTCCCTAGTTGAACCTAAAATTCCCCACTTTTCACTTCAAACTCCAACACTAAACCCATCAAGCTCCCCAGCCCAACTAAACACAACCAGAGTCTTTGTTGACCTTGGGCTCGTGGGAACTCCAGGAACATCTAGGTGGTAAAACTGCGTCCAACACCTTAAAAAAAAAAGGGGATTTAGGGGTGAATTGGGAGATTTTCCATTATCTGCTCTATTTTATCCTTCCGCATCCACCAAAACAGTGAATTTAAAGAAGAATCAGGTGGTTCCACTGGTCCATATTTATTCTCAACCACCAAAACCTCTGGGTTTAAGATATTTTGTGGTCAAAGTATCAAAACCCTCTTTTGACCAAATGCAAGGCCCTCCCAAACATCTCGTGGAGGTTCCCACCTCCTCCCAAAGCCTTGGAGACCCCTCCAAGCAGGACACAGAGCTTTCCACCCTCCCATCCTGCACCTTCCTCCCCAGACCTTCAACCTCCTCCTCCCACCATCTCCGTGGAGCCAGAGAAGCCACAGCATCTCATCGGTGACACCATTTCCATCATCTGTGTTGCTCCCCCGGTCGAGGGGAAGGTCCGCGGCTTCCGGTTTTCAGGGACGAGCGGCTGGAATGTTGACACTCGGACGACCAAGTCAACCTACACCTACACCTTCAACATCACGAGCCCCAGGGACGGAGGGGCTCTCACATGTTCCTACACCCTCCTCCAGGGCCCCCGTCGCTCCACCCAATCGCAGGAGAGCAAACCCATCTTCGTCAGCATCAAAGGTGGGTGGGGTCACCTCAGGCACCTCCTCCTCTGTTGGATTCTCTCTCAAATGCCTCCAAAGGACTTTTTTTCCTCCCAAAATTGCCCATTTCAACACCCAGAATCAGCAGGTTGGGATTTTGTGGGACTGAGATCCACTGCGGCTGGGAGACATGGGGCTGGGTTCAACTGGATTTGAGGAATGTGGGTCTACTGAGTATGTGAAATGCCAGAGCTGACATCCACTGAGTTTGGGATCTGCCAGGTCTTGAGTCCACTTGCGTTGGGAGATGCAGGGGCTGGGATCAACTGGATCTGAATGGGACCTACTGGAGCTGGAATTTGTGGGATTTAGTATCTATTGGTGTTTGGATACATAAAGCTCAGACTGATGAGATCTGGGTTCTACCAGATCTGGGAGTTGTGGCACGGGGATCTAATGGGTTGGGATCAACTGCATCTGAGATCTACTTGGGGCTGAGGTCTACTGGAGTTGGCATATGTGGGGTTGGGATCTGCTGGAATTGGGATTGTCTAGAGGTTGGATTAAATAGGGTTGGGAGATGCTCAGCTGGGATCTCTTGGATCAGATCTTGACAGGTGTTCTCCCCTAAATGTAATGCCATGGGGGACCAAGGTGGATTGATGAGACTTCTTCCCTTCATCCAGATCCTCCTCCTCCACCCACCTTGACCTTGACGCCTTCGAGCGGCATCACTGTGGAAGGGCAGCCCCTCATCCTCCTCTGCACGGCCCCCGCTGGTGACGCCGAGCGCAGGTTTGGCTTCTACAAGGAGCAGGTCCCAGTGGTTGGTGGGAGACAGGAGAGCTCAGGAGCTTCCATGGCTCGGCTCCGGGTGGAACACAGCTACCGGAATCACAGTGGGAACTTCAGCTGCCGCTACGAGGAGAAGACAAAGGGCCGCTGGATCCCATCCGACCCCAGCGCTGTTGTCCAGGTCCTTGTGAAAGGTCAGTTTCAGGAGAAAACTCCTTTTCAAGGCACAGGAATGGGCGTGAAGGCACCTGAGCACCCATCCACCTCACCTGGACACGGCTTGTTGAGTTCCAAGTCTGTGAGGGGACACCAGGGTTGACTCGTGTGGGCCCAAACTTCCTCCCACACGTGCCTGAAAATGGAGAGTTAAAGGGTGTTTTCCCAACTTTTCTCCCTCAGAACAGGCCTCTTCTCCACGGCTGGCAGTGGAACCGCCTTTGGGTGAGGTTGACCACGGCCAGGCGCTCCGACTCATATGCACTGCACAGAGGGATGACTTCAGGATGCGCTTTCGCTTCTACCGGAATGGGGTGGAGATTCCTCCAGGAGACGGCGGCTCTATCACCACTACCCACGGGAAAGTCTCGGAGCTTCTCTTTCGACAATCTCCCCGGGGATACTCTGGGACTTTCAGCTGCAGGGTAGAGGAAGAGGTGGGTGTGGTCTGGGTACCATCACCCCAAAGCCAGGCCGTGAAGGTGACCATAAAAGGTAGGTGTTGTCCTGCGCATTCTAGCATGCAACCACTTGGGTTTGGGGCTGAAACATCCCTAAAAGGGGGGAAGTGGGGTTTGCAAATGCTGGAAAATGTCCTGAATGCTTCTTGGAAAGAGGAGTTTAGTCTCCTCCTGGCGTGTAGTTCTATCTCCTCATGTCCATTATCCCGATCTCCTCATAGGGATGAGCTTGATCATCTCATCCCTGTCCACCAAAACAGTGAATTCTCAGGAGAATCGCCTGGTTCCACTGGTCGATACTTATGCTCAATCACCAAACCCTCAGGGTTTAAGATACAATCTTCACTCAAGTATCGCAGGCTGTTGGGTCTGGAAACATGTTGCGATAAATGAAATCTGCAATGTAGCGATTCATATGTATGTGTCTATGGCCAGCCCCCCACCCCCTCAGCTCTGATCAGCATGAGAAGCAGCCGCAAACCAGGAAATGCAGCAGCTGGCGGGAGAAAAGAGCTAGCTGCTGCTAACGGCTGCATGCTCCTGAATTCTCTTCCATGCTGCTGCCAGCTGCCGTGCACTTCTGTGTGCTTCTTCATACTCCTGCATGCTGCAGCTTGCTCCTGCATTTTCCTGTTTGCCACAGCTAGCAGGAGCAAGGAGCAGCGACCAGAAAAGGAGGGCTCTGCACGGCAGCATGGTTAATACACCTTTTAGACAGTGTTATATATCTCCTTCACCATTTTATTAATCTCTGCAACACTGTTATAAACGAGCAAGCTCTGTGTGGCCCCTGAGCCAGCAGCATCTTCTGGTGCCGTTTCCCTGCCATACAAGGGGTGAAAGAGGGGAGGGAAGCGGGAAAAGGTCCTCACAGGAAAAACACCCATGATGTACTGAAGCCACAGCAGGTGAATGACTAAATAATGAGGGATTACTGTATTTTGTTGTCGAAGTGTCAAAACCCTCTTTTGACCAAATGCAAAGCCCTCCCAAACATCTCGTGGAGGCTCCCACCTCCTCCCAAAGCCTTGGAGACCCCTCCAAGCAGGACAAAGAGTATTCCACCCTCCCATCCTGCACCTTCCTCCCCAGACCTTCAACCTCCTCCGCCTCCCACTATATCCGTGGAGCCAGAGAGGCCCCAGCATCTCATCGGTGACACCATTTCCATCATCTGTGTCGCTCCCCCGGTCGAGGGGAAGGTCCGCGGCTTCCGGTTTTCAGGGACGAGCGGCTGGAGTGTTGACACTCGGACGACCAAGTCAACCTACACCTACACCTTCAACATCACGAGCCCCAGGGACGGAGGGGCTCTCACATGTTCCTACACCCTCCTCCAGGGCCCCCGTCGCTCCACCCAATCGCAGGAGAGCAAACCCATCTTCGTCAGCATCAAAGGTGGGTGGGGTCACCTCAGGCACCTCCTCCTCTGTTGGATTCTCTCTCAAATGCCTCCAAAGGACTTTTTTTCCTCCCAAAATTGCCCATTTCAACACCCAGAATCAGCAGGTTGGGATTTTGTGGGACTGAGATCCACTGCGGCTGGGAGACATGGGGCTGGGTTCAACTGGATTTGAGGAATGTGGGTCTACTGAGTATGTGAAATGCCAGAGCTGACATCCACTGAGTTTGG
>WEKX01013971.1:67407-91863 GCA_013390025.1 Pitta sordida | reverse complement strand
CCACCAACCTAGACTTGGAAAGTTCCATGAATGGGGCATTGACATCTTCTTTTCGCAACATGTGCCAGTATCTCACTGCTGACACAGTGAAAAATTTCTTCATCATATCTAATCTAAACCTGCCCTCTTTCTGTTTAAAGTCTTTGTCTAATCACCACATGATTTTGTCAAAAGTCCCTCTCTAGATTTCTTTTATCCCCTTTAGGTACTGGAAGACTGCTCGAAGGTTCCCTTCCCTTCTCCTGGNTAACAGTAATTTTCATCATTCAGTAAAGCTGATGGCTCTAATGACAGCCATTGACTGTAATGTTTATTCTTCTGCATTAGTCTGTCTACCTTAAGATCTCTACATCTATTGTATTAGACTGAAATTGTGGTCTATATTGTGTCAATACAGTTCTGTGCTTCACTGCTTTTTGTCATTTACACTTTTCAGTCACAATGTGAAGAAAAGGCTCTTTGTCCAACAACGTTTAATTCAATGCTGAAAAATTGTGAATGACGCCTGCAGTATCAACTAGGCTGGTTTGAAAATCATAAAAAAGTAAATAATAAAAAATACATTTTTGATTGTCCTTTTTTTAGCTTTTGGGTTCACATTCTTTTTTCTTTTGTTTACTGTCCTTTCTGAAACAAGTGAGAAATTCACAGTTACAGAAGAAACTGAATATTTTCATTATATACAGTAAGCCAAGTCTTCAGGAAACTTTCCAAAACTTTGACATGAAAGCTGCCTAACAGCAGCTACAGTGCTCACTTCATACCTCTTTTCAGTTTTAATTGACTTCAAAGTTGTATTTGCTGCTATTTTTGCTGCTGTTAAAGCTTGCCGCTTCAGGTCAGAGTACTTCTAACTGCTGACAAACACTGTCTTTCATTATATGATGACTAGAACTACACAATTTCCATAACCGTATGAAACTGTTTAACAGTGGCTAAGTGGCTGACCTTGTACATCACTATGGCAGGAGAAGCCTGTTTGAGTCTAAGACTTAAATGCTAATTGTTTGTAGCAGAAGAGCCTGGGTAGTTGTCCTGAATTCTAGTTTTTATTTTTGTAGTTACTGCAATTTCTCCAATAGGAGAACACTGATGTTACTGCTTTTAAACTAAGTTTGTGATGTTTTGCTCTTGACTTGGTATTTTGTAGATCTATGAGACACAAATAGAGTTGCAATTAGACCTTCAAAAGTAGTATATTAAAATATCAATATCAGTAGTGACTTGACTTAGCCTTGATCTGCGAAAACATCCTAAACTGTGTTTAGGGAAGCTAGACCATTCAGCGTCTTTAAAAGGAGAAAACCCAGTTGCTTTTCATTGATATTGGTGTGGTCTGATAGCCTGTGAAATACTGTCTTCAGTATAGACTGTAAACAAAATCAACCTATTGATACCTACTGTGCTTTTTACTCCTACACAAGTCAAATGTTTTTTCTTGATCTGACACTTTCCATTCTTGTTTTTAAGCTAGTTCTTAATCTCTATGAGCAACTTCTCTAATGTCTCACCTTGTAGGGAAGACTGCTGTGTGACACTGCATTAACTGATTTGAAGTTGATATAAGTAAAATGTTCATTGTGACACATTTATCATCTGTTCTATCAGTAATACATACATACAGTATTGCTGAGTTTTTTTCATTTTTTTATGAGTTTGAGTTACTATGCTGCGTACATCATAGTAAAGTTTGTCAAGGAGACCATAGAAAGCATTTGCAATTTCTTTTCTAAAGGGAAATCAGACTTACTGGATTGTAGTTCATCAGATCCTCTGTTGTTCTTTATGTAAATACAGTTATTACTGTGTAATATATGCTACTTCCTCTCTGCTTTTTAGCTTCATTTATTTATTCTAATAGAAGAAAGGGTATTGAAAGTACTCCAAGACTAGTGACAATGAAATTCCTACAGTAAAGTTGTGTCCTGACTGAAATTTACAGAAGTTTTAGTCATGACTTGTGTGTACCTATGCTTTCACCTGGAGCCTTCTCTTACCAAGCTTTCCGTTCAAGTGCAGTTGATGTCTGGAGCCATGAATCACTTGTTACTAGCTAGAGTGTTTCATGTTGGTTTTGCTCTGGGCTCTTTTCTCACGGGATTAGTTCTTGCTAGCATCACTGCTATAGGTTGAACACCGCAGACTATGGGATAAATGTAATTCAGAGGAGTATTTCTTCCAGGATAATAATGTGGCTGATAAATTTCCAGAAATGTTTCATGTGTACTTGACAAAGTAGCTTCAAGTCAGTAAGACTTATTTCTTTTAATTTATTTAGAAAATGTTAAAATGCAGCAAAATATGAAGTGAGACAACACAGCTATTTGAAATGAGGGAAACCTGAGTAGGAATCCTTTGAATAAGATGTCTGACAATTTTCAAGGTAGTGCCTACGTTTAAGCCACTTACAGAAAAATGAGGCAAATGATTATCAGTATGTTTAACTTACCTATATCCACCAGGTAAACATATACCAGATCACTGGTATTATGATGCAAAATGAAAACATAGTTTCTCCAACAAATCGAAGTGATTCTCTTTCAAATTTTGTCTGAATGATTACCGGCAGAAAAGGTGTAGATGTTGTTACTTTGATTCAGCCTCTTTGCTTGAACTGCTTCTAGGGCAAATTATTTGCAGTTCCTTTCCATGTGTAGAAAAGTGTGAGATAGACAGTGCTACTGCCTCTCCATTGTCATTAGCAGTGTTACTCCTCCTTTATGTAACCAAGGGCCAAATATATGAGATGCTCTTGTTCTTATAGTGACATACAGTTCTGTGATACTGTGTATGATATGCAAGGCATATCTGTCTTACAGTACAGAGTGAAACACAGATATCTTGAAACTGCGATTGATTCTTTTTGCTGGTACCTTCCAGTTACAGATACTTGATTGAGCTCCCAACAACAGTCATACCCTGTTATGCCTGACCCCAAAATCCCCATATCCAAAGAAAGAAAATTAGTATGTGCATGAGTAGATCCAGACCTACATCACTTTACTCCTTTTGGACAGATACGTAGGGGACATCCCTTCCTAACTTTAATGTCCATTTTACAATATTTCATTTTGTTAGTCAGCCTGGTGTTTTGTTAAGTGGTTGTCATGGCTTAACCTGAGTAAGTGGCTGAGTCCCACACAGCCAGTGGCTCACTTTCCCAACAGTAGAATGGGAGAGAGAATTGGAAGGGCAAAAGAGAAAAATCATGGGTTACCATAAAGACAGTTTAATAAGTGCAGTAAAAGCTATGCATATGGGGAGTGCTAAACAAGGAATTAATTCACCAATTGCCATGGTTCAGCCATCCCTAGGAGAGCTGGGATCCGTCTTGTAGAACAGTAACTTGGGAACACAAATGCTGTAACATCCCTTTTGTCAGTTGGGGTCAGCTGTCCCATCTGTGTCCCTTCCCAACTTTTTGTGTCAGCCTGCTTGCTGGTGGACCACTGTGAGATGCAGAAAAGGCCTTGATGTTGTGTTAGCACTGCTCAGCAATAACTGAAACGTCCCTGTGTTATCAATGCTGTTATCATCACAGTCTGTAAGAGCATGATACAAGTTACTATGCCAAAAATTAACACTATCCCAACTAAAACTGAAGCAGCAATTAAAATAGGGGAACCAAGCATAAGTGTCCATGGTTCCTAAGTGCATAGAAAGAAATACAGGGTGTCAAGATGAAAGGAAGTTATGGTGGTAGTCTGGAGGAAGAACCTTACATTCTTTGAAAGTTGCCAGCAGCTAGATATGATGGTATTTTTTGTTATTCTATATAAATGTGTCATTGTTCAAAATACTTGACAAAAATCATCAAACAAATTGTGTAAAAGTATTGTCTCTGTGCTTTCTGTAGCATTTTATGGGACATCTATTGAAACCTTGTATACATATGCTGGAAGATATTAGTCATCACTCCAGACAAACTTTCAATCACTCTGCCACAGTCCTGTAGTTAGTTTTGAGTCTCCAGTCTGTAGTGCTTTTTTGTTCTGGACATGATCACTCGATTTAAATACCCCATTCAATAAACACCCACCATCCCAGAGATTCCTATGGATCTATCACATTCCACAGCAGTTGCCTGTGGTTTGGTGTTAAAGTCATTAAGGGATCATAATTGGACATAACAACCCCATGCACTGCTATCAGCTGGGGGAGAAGTGGCTTGAGAGTAGTGAAGTGGAGAGGGACTTAGGTGTAATGATTGACAGGAAACTCAATATGAGCCAGCAGTGTGCCCAGGTGGCTAAGAAGGCCAATGGCATCCTGGCCTGCATCAGGAACAGTGTGGTCAGTCGGTCCAGGGAGGTTGTCCTTCCCCTGTACACAGCGCTGGTCAGACCTCATCTTGAGTACTGTGTGCAGTTCTGGTTTCCCCAGTTTAAAAGGGATGTTGAACTGCTTGAGAGGGTCCAGAGAAGGGCGACAAGGATGGTGAAAGGACTGGAGAACAAGCCCTATGGGGAGCAACTGCGGGAACTGGGGTTGTTCAGCTTGGAGAAGAGGAAGCTCAGAGGTGACCTCATTGCAGTTTACAACTATCTGTAGGGAGGTTGTAGTTGAGTGGGTGCGAATCTCTTCTCTCAGGCTGCCAGCACCAGAACAAGAGGACATGACCTCAAGTTATGCCAGGGGATGTTTAGGCCCGATGTTAGGAAGAGGTTTTTCACAGAGAGAGTGATTGCTCATTGGAATGGTCTGCCCAGGGAGGTGGTGGAGTCACCATCCCTGGAGGTATTTAAGAAAAGACTGGGTGAGGAACTCATGGACATGGTCTGGATGGAGATTCGGATGGATGGAGTGTGGTGTCTATGGCTCCGGGTTTGGGGTACCATCCCTGTGTGGGAGTCGCTTGGGAGTTGGGTTAGATGATCCTTGTGGATCACTTCCAACTCGGAATAACCTGTGAACCTATAATCTGTCTGTGGTGATTTGACCCTGGCTGGGTGCCAGAGACTCACCCACAGCAACTCTCTCACTTCATTTCGCCCCCCATACAAACAGGAGAGAGAGGAAAAGGAAAAAAAACCTGAAGGGTTTTGCTACAGCAGGAATGAGAACTGTTAGAAATCTTTTACTGTCACAGGCAAAACAACATTCCAAGGTGGAGATGCAATGGATTTATTTCTAACAAGATCAGAGCTTAATGTGGGAAGTATCATCTTAAAGACAACCTTCTCCCCCACCCCTCCGTCTCTTGCAACAGATACCACATTCCCCCTTTCCTCCAGGAGACAGGGGGGGACAGGAGTAGGGGAAAACCAGGCAGTTGGTGTTTCTCTGCCACTGCTCAAGGGAGGAGGCCATTTCCCTGTGTTCCATGTGGTCCCTCCCACAGGAGAAAGTCTTTCCTGACCTTCCCCAGTGTGAGTGCAATCCCAGGGGCAACAGCTCTTCCATACTCTGCTGCTCACGGGTCACTGTACAGAGTGCAGTTCTTTGAGCACTGGCTGCTCCACTGTGGTCCCATCCCAAAGCACACATCCAACCAGGTAGAGTTCTGTTCCATTCTGTGGATAGCACTGGCTGCTCCCCACACATCTCTCCTGGAACTCTGCTCCAATGTGGGCTCCAACTGGCTGCAGCCTTCCTCCAGCATCCACCTGCTCCAGCGTGGGCTCCCCTCTCCATGGGTTACAGGTGGATCTTCTGCATCCCTGGGTTCTCTGCATTCCGTGGACTGCAGGGGCACAGCTGCTTCACCATGGTCATCACCATGGGCTACAGGGAGACACTTAGAACACGTCCTCCCCCTCCCTTGGCCCTGGCCTTCGTGCCTGCATTTGCTGTTACAACTCACAGCTCTTCTCTGGCAGCCATCTTCTTCTTCCTGTTACTTTTTTTTCTTCCCTTCTTAAATATGTTATGACAGAGGCATCTCTGTCTCTCCTGATTGGCCTGGCCTTGGCCCGTGGCGGGTCCAGCCAGGAGGTGGCTGACATTAACTCTGCCAGCTATGAGGGAGGCTTCCAGCAACTTCTTGAAGAGAAGCCTCCCCCATAGCACCCCACCGCTACCAGAAAAACAGCCACAGCAAACCCAACACATTGTCATAGGTATATAGATGAAGAAACTGATGTCAGTTAATCTGCCCAAACCTTACTGCAAGAGACAGAATCAGACATTGTGATTAGTATGTTTGGAAAAGCAGTGTCAGACCACTGTCACACATTCTGCTATTAATGAGCTTTATGTATGTTAGTATGTAAGCCATGCTTTTTACAAGGGTTACATGGGATAAAAAGAAATGTGGATCGAATAACTATCATCAGAGTGCTTAAGAGATGCTAAAGGAATCTGGAGATGGAAAGAGAACCAAGTAATCATTTAAAAAAAGGGAAAAATGGCCTCCCTCTGTTTAAAAGTGTGGCTTCCCATGACAGAGGGTGGAGGACAAAGGCTTGTAGATTCTACTCTGGCTTTCGTTTCCTCTAAAAGCATAATGAAGAAAGAGGCAATTGGTTTGAGATAAGGTGAAATTTAGCGTACCTCGTGAATAATTATTTCTTTACCCTCTTCTTTGTTAAAAAAGTCTTAAGTTCTGTAAATAGCATTTATGTCCGCTGTAGGACTACTGTGCAGAGATGATTGAAAAGCAGGCCAGTAGCCGAAAACCAAGTCCAAAAGGACCTCCGTATTTCCGATGTCTTTTATCTTCCACATGGTCATAATAATGAAAGTGGAAGCTGTATGTCAGGAAATACATTTTTTCTTTATTCTCTTTGTTTCTACAACATTCCCTCAGCAGCCACTGAATCCATCTGTAACAATATTTTTGATCAAGTTTTCATGGTAATTGTTCTTTTTTATGTTTTTCCCCATGTCCCTTTATGCTGTGTTCTAAGGAAAAACGTTTCAACAGACTCTCATTTGTGCCTTTTCTTTGCACATTTTAGAAATAAAGGAAATAAAGCTATATATATATTTTCTCTTTACAAATAACAGATTGTAAAACAAGAGATTTTTTAACATCAGTAAGTGTAAGGATTTACAGGGGTGTAAGTGCAGTATTCTTGAAACAAAATAAAATTTAAGGCAGATGTATAACAACATTTTTCCCGAGCTTTGTATATTCAGGAGAGGACAGAAGTCCTGGCTCTGGCATTACATGAAGCTTGGATGAAAATTAACTCTCTTCTGGTCCATTTAAATCAGTTTGGGCATCAAAATCATCAACACTTTTCTTCAGCTGTCCAACACTTGCTGGTGTTTGTGTTACCATATCTGGATTTTTTGCGCATTTGTAATGAGGTCTTCAGATCCATGATGCTCAGGCTGTTCTGTGTGCAGTCTTGGAAGCAGACCAGACCTGTCAAATCCAATGGAAAATAAATGTAATGATCAGCTGGCTTAGAAGGCTGCAGTTAGAGTATCAAGAATGAAAACTCCCCTTGGAGATCTGCCCTCCTCCTGTAGTGGCCTTTGGTCTTCCAGCAACAGATCATGCTATCCCTACCTGAGCTGCAAAGATTTTTTACCATTTCATAATTGAGTGAAGGGACTCTACTTGTGCTTATTTTCTGTCTGAAGTGCATCATAGCACGAGCAGAGGTTTTGGGTTTTTTTAATTTGGTAGTCTCTTTCTAGACAAGAGAACTCTTTTTTCCGGTGTGATGAAATAGTGGAAAGGTGTCCCATGTGCCTTCTTGTCCAGAAAAGATGTGATGGTAAGAGTCAGTCACATGATAGTACCTGGATGTCTGAATTGTTTCATACCAAAATATTCTAAATAAAAAAATATTCTCTATAATGTAAAAAGCTATTTTTAACTCCTTTGCCTCCTTAATGATTAGACAGCAAAGGCATAATTAATACATTGATAGAGTTGGTTTTGGTGGGTGGACTGGAATTTAAACTAGGCCTAGTGCCTCTGGTGTCAGGGGTTGCCTGACTTCTGTCTCTCAGATTTTTTTCAGGAACTGCACTAATTTCACAGAATCACAGAAAATTATGAGTTGGAAGGGACCCACAAGGATCATCTAGTCCAACTCACCGTCTAATACCCGTACAGCGACCAAGAGCACATCNAAAAGATGTGATGGTAAGAGTCAGTCACATGATAGTACCTGGATGTCTGAATTGTTTCATACCAAAATATTCTAAATAAAAAAATATTCTCTATAATGTAAAAAGCTATTTTTAACTCCTTTGCCTCCTTAATGATTAGACAGCAAAGGCATAATTAATACATTGATAGAGTTGGTTTTGGTGGGTGGACTGGAATTTAAACTAGGCCTAGTGCCTCTGGTGTCAGGGGTTGCCTGACTTCTGTCTCTCAGATTTTTTTCAGGAACTGCACTAATTTCCGATGTTTACTTATCACCTTTACTTCAGTAGAATTTGGTCTCAAATTCTGTATGGCTAATATACATGAAGTTGCCAGAGGGAACACTGTGCAAAATGTTGTGGAACTTCTGTTTATAAACTTTAATTTGAACATGAAGGATCTCTGTGATAAAAATCAGAGGAGGTCTATTATGTCCTCTCATCCCTCTTATACTTTGCCTTCAGTTTTTAATAAGCCATAAATCTCTAAGAAGTGATAGACAAAAATATTGTTAAAAAGCATTGAGCCTAAGCAGAAGGTGGGATTGGCAGTTACAAGGGGGGAAAAGGATTGGTCCGTACTAGATACAGCTTTCTGCAGCCCTAACAGGAGTGTGTATTGGAGGCAATGGGAGGCTTTATAAGACCTTCCAGGGTAAGCAGTCGGAGATACTCTTCTGTTTTCAGGGTTGCCACACAGAAGTCATATGGTCCTCTCATTTATGCGCTTGTGGTCTCATACTGTAAATTTTCCCATTATCACCTACAGAAAACTCACTGTGGCTTGCAAAGGCTATATATATAGTGTGCTGTGCTGTGTTAGTGTGATGTTAGAATTCCACAGAATCACTTTTTCCAATAAATGTGTATGCTTGAGGATGTGGGAATGTGCTACAGGGAGTGGTTTTCTATGATTTCTGCAATGAACAGACTTAGAAGTGTTGGACTAAAAAAATCAAGAACTTTAGGAAGTTGCAGAATATAATTTGGTGTAAGGTTTATACTTTATGTATCTAATAAAAATATGACCAGGCTCTTGCTTTACAGGTGATTGTGAGTAATAAAATACACTGATGTTTAATATCAGGTTCCTGGAGAATATTCACGGAACAGAAGGACACAGGAGGAAAAAAAAAAAGAAAAGTACTGGTTGTGAAGTTAAGCTGATCTACTATAAATACTTCAGAATAGATTTTCATTTTTCCATTCATAAAGCATGCAAAAATGGTGTATTCGTGTTAATGAAAAACATTTAGCAAGAGACAAAACAAACCTTCAATAAACACAGTTCAAAAGCATTTTTCCTCTTTGATGGTTTCTTTTTTCATTTTTGACTGCTGTTTTTTGTTTTAGATAATAAACGTGCCTGTCTTTTTAAAGAAGGGTGAGAAAACTGAAAATCAGTATTCTGCAGCAACTATACATAACAGGGTAAAGGAAATCTAAGCAATAAATCTTACTTCTGTCTTAGAATTTCATTTTACCTCTAGTACTCTATTTTAGCAACAAAAACGAGTTCTAAAGGGAATGTGTCTTCAATATATATCTGTAATATATAGGATAATTTATTTGTTTGAAGAGCAGCAATAGCTCTTACTACTAATGGGGGATTAATATTTATTTCATGTAAAATAATAGTTGTAGCAATCCAAATAGGAACTGCTTAATGACTCATTTGTCATTTAAGTCTTTCAACACAGTTAGAGCAGATACTTTCATATCCTTATCTTGCCTTTTTGTTTTTCTTAAATTTTAATATCTATTGTTTGATTATTGTTTAATATCTATTGAAATGAGCACAGCTGCTCAGCTGGTGCTGTTTCTCCTAGGCTCTCTGTGCGATGAAGGGAGTGGGGCATGAAGCTGCATGTAGGTCTCCATGGCGACCTCGGTCTTGGGCTGATGCCTGCAGTCTGGCCTGCTCACACAGTGCTGTGCCCTGATGAATTATTTAGCTCTGTTGAAGAAAAAAAATACGGAAACAGGCTCCTAGTGAGTAACTAAGGAGAGCAGTAAGGTGACATCAGTCAGCCTTTAGGAACATGCTTGAGGGTTCTCACCAGCTAGCAGAGGGATTAGTTTGCTTTTGTTTTTCTTAAGACTCTGCTATTTATCATTGTCCATGTTGGATAACTGCATTTTGTCAGTTATTATGAAAAAAAAAAAAGAGAATAATAATTCTGTAATTTCATAATCTATTTTTCTTTTAGTGGTATCTTATTTATGTTCAAAAAATTTTATTCTTCCATTTTTAACAATACAATTTCATAGAAATTTTGACAAGAATTTGAGAATATAATAAACTGAATTATTAAGCTCAGAAATATTTATACTGAAACTGCCATGTGTTTTGTTGTGTTTGGATTATTGTATCTGTTTGTAAAAGAGTATTTGGTAGTTGTCAGTTGTTTCGGAAAGTATTAACCTTTATTCTGCTTATACATTGTTATGGCACTTGGCCACACATACTCAACCCAAAACAGATACATGCAGTTTTGGCTTTGGAGGCCTATCTACGCACAAGGAATTTAAGCAGGATACACAGAAGTTAGTATTATTTCACAGGTTCACAGGTTATTTTGAGTTGGAAGGGACCCACAGGATCATCTAGTCCAAGTCCCAAGCGAACACCCCCCCCAGGGATCAGACCCACAAGCATGGAACCACGGGTACCATGCTCCATCCATCCAAGCCACCTATCATCTGGGCCATGTCACTGAGCTCCTCATTGAGTCTTTTCTTAAACACCTCCAGGGATGGCAACTCCACCACCTCCCTGTGCAGACCATTCCACTGAGAGATCACTCTCTTTGTGAAAAAGATCTTTCTAACTTCCAGCCTAAACCTCCCCTGGCGTAGCTTAAGGCCATGTCCTCTTGTTCTGGTGCTGTCAGCCTGAGAGAAGAGATTCACACCCATCTGGCTGCAACCTCCCCTCAGGGAGTTGTGAACAGCAGTGAGGTCAGCTCTGTGCTTCCTCTTCTCCAGGTTGAACAACTCTAGTTCCCATAGTCGAGGTCTGGCTGACCACATTGTTCCTAATACAGGCCAGGATGCCATTTGCCCTCTTAGCCACCTGGGCACACTGCTGGAATATATTAAGTTTCCTGTCAACCATTACTCCTAAATTCCTCTCCATTTCACCACTCTCCAGCCACTCATCTCCCAGCCGATAGCGATGGATGGGGTTGTTATGTCCAAAGTGAAGAACCCGGCACGTAGACTTGTTATATGTCACATTATTGGAATCTCATATTATTGGAAGAGAGATTTTTTCATACTGCTACCGACTATTGACAGTTCATGTCAATAAAGTGAAATATGTAAAATAGTTTTTGCCCAGGACGTGGTGTATTTTTGCATGTTTTTGAGCATGGCCCATCCTTGAACAACAGCACTATGTATTACTAATGAGCTGTTTGAGGGGTTCAATGGGAAGCATGTCTGTGTCAGATGGTTGAAATTCAGGTGTATTTTTTGCTTGCCTCCTTTCTGCTTTGACACAGTGACATTTAGTTGACCTTCTGCATGAACATTCCTTCTGCTGAACATGCAGAAGGAGCGTTCCTTGATTGGCATATTGTAGTCCATATGAGTCTTGAACTAACTCATGCTTCCCTTTGTCATCAGTGGCTCTTTGCAGCTTCGTCCTCAGCCAGAAAGATCCTTTTTACAGCTCTGTCAGCTAGTAAGTCCAAGGCAGGACTCAGAATGAGGTGTCTGAGCTTACTGTGTTCCCTTGCACTCTTGTTTTAACCACAAGTTACATCAACTGGATTTAGGTAGCTAAGGTTATTATAACTAAGAAGCTGCATGTTGATTATTAAGTCCTTAATTTGAAAGTGAGTAAGTTGATATAATAATCTCATTTTGCCTTAGGACTCACGTTTCTTGAAAATGAAACATGAAATAATTTGCTAAAGGGAAAATTATATCTCCTGTACATTTCACAAAGTCACATGCCAAACTCTCCTGAGTGTAGCTAATGTCTTTGCTTCTGCCTGCTGCAAATAAAGATGAATTAGTAAACAGAGAGCTCAATTATAGTCAAGAGAATATAAGCATGTGAAGGCCTTACAAAGTCACTTTAAAAATACACAATATAATTCAAAGGCAGCCAGCTAATAATAATTAAAAAAACAAACAAACCAAAAGAAATCATCATTTTTATCAAGCTAACATACCACAGTAATAAAACACTACAGTGAAGAAGGATTGATGGCTTCAGCAGGAATAAAGACACAGATTTCTGAGTATAGGAAATTTTAAAGTCCACATTTTCTGTGAATAATCAACAAGTACTCATTTCTTTTTTCATTAAGATTACTTTATTACCTTTATTTTCCTAGGAGCACCACTCCTAGGTTCAGAACCTAGGAGTGGTGCTCTGCATAAGGCTGTTAGGTGGTTAATTATAGCTGAAATCTGGAGTTTACATAATTTTTTCTTTTGGATTGTATTGCTCAGGCTGATGACACCAGAACAAGAGGACATGGCCTCAAACTATGCCAAGAGAGGTTTAGACTGGATGTTAGGAAGAGGTTTTTCACAGAGAGAGTCATCTTTCATTGGAATGGACCGACCAGGGAGGTGGTGGAGTCACCATCCCTGGAGGTGTTTAATAGAAGATTGGATGAGGAGCTTAGTGACATGGTCTAGCTGGGGGGTGTTGGGCTGGATAGTCCTGTGGATCCCTTCTGGCTCGGAATGGCCTGTGTGCCTGTGTGGGAACTAGGGTTGTGTTCACCACTCTGGGGCGTGCGTTCGGTCTCTGTACGGGTGTTAGATGGTGAGTTGGACTAGATGATCCTTGTGGGTCCCTTCCAACTCATAGTATTCTGTGATTCTGTGATTCTGTGATTTTTGACAGGTGGAAGCTCTGGGTATTGTTATTACATGGATTACAAATACTCCCAAAAAATCAAACATGTAAATTTATACTTAGTTTCACTTTAAAAATCTTAGAAAAAACATGACTTCAAAATTTAAAGCATCTGCATAGAAACTATCAAAAACTAATTGTCTGTATATTCAATAAATTTCCTGTGATACCATTGCAACAGTATATATAAATATCCATCATGAAATCTTGTTAGACTGATCTCATTAACATTAGTTGGATAATTTGTAATTCTAAAGAAGGTACTGAAAGATGGGAATGGATTATTTTTTCTTTTCAAGTAATAGCATGTAGGAAATATATTTGTTTTCAAATATATATGTTTTTAGATATCTTTTTTTTACAATATCAATTTATGAGTGTTGGTCCTTTGTATTACCTCATCAGAGGTAACGGTCATCTTTCTACTACTATTCTCCAAAGTGATTCAGGACCTTTTAGTTAACAGTTACACTGATTTATCAAGTTTGTCTGATTTTTCTTGCTCTAGCTTTCAAGATACATGGTGTTATCTGGTGGACATGTAAAAATGTACTTTTAAAAAAATGTTGTTTCAATTGCAGCAATGTAGTATATTGGTTGTGATGGTTCAGTATTGCTTTAATAAAACTGACTGTTTTAATACCATCCCTTTGTGCCACTTTGCCCTGCTGAAATACCTCAATTTCCCAGTGAACCTAGTGAAGAAAATAATTCAATCTATGTATCTTTGCTGTTTTTTTAAAGATCTGAATGTTGATGTCAAAATACTAGGCTCGTTGCTGAATAGCTCAATCATGTTTAAAAGTGAGGGGTAGAACCTCTATTCAGTAGACTTAAAAATTTATCATGCCATTAGTTAAACTGACTTGTAAATGGTCTAAATGTATAATCTGGTATTAAATTAGAATGTTCTCCATGTTTTTTCATTTGTTGTCTTCTGTTTAAAACAGAAGTGTCTGGAGCAAGGATGAATGGTATTTTAAAGAAACGTTAGGAGGCTTGCACGTCTTTAGTTTGCCATTGTGTTTAATGAAGGGTTCCTTTAAAAGAATGTAGCTTCAACTATGGCATAGTAGGAAATGCATTTTGCGCTTTGTGAAAAAAAAGAAAATCTTTTTGGAAGATACTATAGTAATGGCAACAAAGTCCTCCAAAACAGTTGAAAGTCTCTTATCCAGGGATAAATCTGAAATATATTATTTCTATTGTTTTCCTGACAAGTTTTCCGAATCAGAGAACCTTTTGGTAAGCCAACTTCAGTTTTATGCAGTTTCTAGTCAGAGAAAAGTGCTGTTCAAGTGCACTGCTACTACATCTGTAATTTACATCCTAGTTAAAATGGAAGAGTGTTTTGCCCTAAGTTGTTCCGCAGAATTCACTCCCATGTCCCTAAATTTAAGGAGAAACTGAAAGAAAATATCCTAATTAACATTTAATGCACTGCATGATCTCATAGCTCAGCTGAAGTAGAAGACTGTAATCCATAATTTAAGAGTGTGAAATGCACTTTATGCAATTAAATCCACCATAATTTAAGAAACACTTTTTGTATTAGCTGACCTGCCTTTCAAAAAGACAGCAGAATTGGGATATGGAATGAGAAATTTCTATTCTAAATTATTACTCAAAAAATGACAGTTTAATTCTTGTTGTTGAGTGCAGTGGGCTGAATATTCTTTAGTGACTGCTTACCTTAATCAGCTTTTGGTAGTTTCCATCTGTTGAACATTGGAATGAATAAAACAGAAAAGAAGCATGAGAAGATTTTTATGGCATGTCTAATCTTCAGTAGAGACTACAGAGGGCAGTGGCTCTCGGGGGCAAAAAAAAATTAAGAAAAAGTGGCACGCAGACAAGCAAAATCTAATGTATTCAAGAATCACAGAATCACAGAATATTATGAGTTGGAAGGGACCCACAAGGATCATCTAGTCCAACTCACCATCAAACACCCGTACAGAGACCAAAAGCACATCCCAGAGCGGTAACACAAACCTAGTTCCCTCATATTCCCTGCACTGCTAGACATTTCACCTGCATCCTGGCCCTCTGAAACTCCCTATCTTCTTGTGTATGTTGCTTCAGAAATATCTGCTGGTATGAGTATACTTCTGATGTTACCATGAGCATGAACATTGCCGTGAAGTTAGTCTACATTTTTCGTTGTACTGTTAAAATTAGAAAGGATCAATTTCAGACTAATTTGAAATGCATAAGCTTCAAAAACACATTTATACATGTTAGATTTAAGTAAAGGATTACAGTCAGGTCTCCTATACCATGGTACCACATGTCTTGTTCGTCTCCTGCAACGTCCTCCATCTGCGTAGAATGGCAGCTCATTAATATGCAAATTTGCCCCGCACCTTCACACCACCCCCTGGTGCTCCGGCACTGCTTCGGCACTGCATTGCTGTGTATCAGTGTTTGTGTTGGCACTTTCTGGTGCCTGCAGTCACCCCACGCTGGGAAAAAACCCTTTTCCACTCGGCCAGGGACTCAGGTGCAGGGAGCCGCCTGCGCTGTTGTCCTAGTGTCTCTCGTGTGGGTAGACCTGGTCTCTCCATACTTGGGGTAGACGTCTACCCTGAGAAAGTCTCAGACACCATATCTGACCTGAGTGTGTGTAAATCTTTCATAACTGTGGGTAGTGTCCTCACTCAGAGATGAGCTGAGGGGGGCTAGGCGGGTGGTGCTTGAGCCAAGGAGAACTAGGCCGCTGTGGGAACGACGTGTGCCCAGCTCGGCACTGCTGCAGGCAGCTCAGCGCAGGTGGCCACAGAGGGGAGGAATTTGCATATTCATGACTGGCTACTTTGAATATTCATACATATCAGGTCGCGCATGTGCAGTCCCAAAATGGGCCTCCTTAATCACTGAAAAATCACGCTGCAAAGATGTGAAACCACTATCTGGGGGGTGCAAAGTGGAAGAGGGCTGACTGTAGTAAAAATTGCAGAATGGTTTGTGTTGTAAGGGACCTTAAAAATCACCTAGTTCCAACTGCTCTGCATTGGACACAGACACATTCCACTAGATCAGGTTGCTTAAATCCCCATCCAACTTGGCCTTGAACTTTTCCAGGGATGGGACATCCACAAGCTCTCTGGGCAATGTCAGTTTGAGAACATAGTGACAATGAAATGATTGGTGCTGTGGTTTTGGCTTTCCTTGTTTCAAATAGATGGGTTGAGTCTGACTGGTATTCATGAGGCACTTCTTATTCCTTCTGGTAGATGATTGTCTGACAGAAGTCAGAGGTGAAAGTTAGGAGGAGTTGAGTTCTTGAATTGATGATCAGATCTATGAATTCGCAAGACCAAAAGACTAGGTACAGCTCGCTTCTGTTATTATTCTGTTATTGGTTACTTTTATTTATGGTGTAGGGTTTTTTTTGTTGTTGTTTGTTTCTTTTTTCCAGAAACTTTTGAAGCCTTCCTGATTTGAGAACTTCCTTTTTGGTGTCATGGTACCTCAAGTCAGTCATAGCTGTAAGGCAGATGTTTGTAAAATTTCCCTTACAAGGAAATCTTAAGAAAACCCCAAAGGCTTTTAAACAGACAATTAAATATGTAAATTACATTTAGGATTTATTAGCATAAAATTAGATTAGTTATCTTCCTAAGAAAATTCAGAGAGCTTAGTAAAGGTGATAGAAATAAGATGGAATTATAAACAAATGCTTTCCCAGAGTTGATCCTTGTTTCCAGAAAACACACTTGACCTCCTGATTCAGCACCGTCCTTTCAGGCCCATAGGAAAAAATATCCTTTCTTCACATTTTCAACTAATTTCCAAGTTCCCAGCTCTGTACTGTTAGATCCTTTGCTTGACTTTTTTCTCTTTGAGGAGGGTCAATGTCTTCCTCAAGAAAGGACCTGCATTCTCTTTTCAGCAGATTCCTTCCCAACAAGTTTTCATAACTGCATGCAAGAAAGAAAACCAAGAACTGCCAATCATAGTTTGTTCCCACTGCAAATTTATTTCCTAGCAGTAGATGAGACAGATAAAGAAGCAAACTCTACACCAATATTACTTGGTAGCATTGACCTGAATGTAAAGGTCCATTATACTGGTTTATCTATTTCAAGATGTAGAATCAGAAAGTTAAGAAGATATTACAGCATGTAGAATGAAATGTGGAGAACCCATGATTTTTTTAAAATTCTATAGTTTATGTATAGAATTGCATTAGGTATACATATAAGAAAAAACTGGCAATTGCAACAAAGAATGTGCAGCAGATAATTTCAGAAAAATACTCATTTCTGTATGTAAAGTACTTTTTTTCTGTTTGTGTCTGTGCATGTTTTTAAAATTGTTTTCATTCCCTTGCGCATACAGACAGTTTTGTGATTTCACGTGAAAATGATCCTACTGAATTTCAAGGAAGGGGAAAAGGTATTTCACTGGGGGGTCACCTCTACATCTTCCTGCAAAATACAGTCAAGCACAAGTATTTATCAAAAAAACGCATAATGGGAGTGTTGAATACCTTTAACTGATGATGATTAGTTACTTTTTTTCTCAGAAGAGAGACTTAAGAGCAGTGATCCTGGTAACTGAAAACAAGCCATTAGATCACTGGTGTGTTCTTGATTGTTCTGGTCTGTCTGTAATTGTGTGTATATGTGCACATACAGATCCTGGGGATGGTGATTGTGTACTTGTTCAGAAGTCAATCTTATCAATCCAGAGTCCCTGTTCATCCCCTGAGGGACAGGCTTCTTTAGTATCCAAGAAAATGCCGCAAGCTATTTCTTTTCATTCATTGTGGAGTTTAGCCATTGAGGTGTGGAGGTTGGACATCTGAAAGCATTTCTGGTGTGATGTGATAAGTGACTGACTGAGAATTGGACACTTTTCCTTCTGAAGTAGGTTATATGCATTTTGTAAGGCTTGCTTGGTGTGCAACTCTAAATGAAAGTGAATTTTCAGTTTCCATAGAAATAAGTACAGCATGCATTTGAAAACTTTGAATCATAGCCCTATTTAATACTATCAGAAAAGATTTAGCAGCAATGTAAATCTGCCTGCTGAAGTTGCAAGCTACTTGACACTTTATTGCCATTTAACATTTTTCATTTTTTGGAAATATTTGTATATGCATTGTTTCTCTGATTTTTTAAAAGAATCATTGCATCAGAAGTTGTGTACAGTAGTAGATTAAAGCTGAACATTCAAATTACGTTCAAATTACTGTTCATGTTCACAATTCAATGTAAAGAAATAGTAAGTCTAATATCTGGTTTTCATTTCTGATAGTTACGTGTGACATATAAGCATTGCTGTGTGTCTGAAACAAAGACAGTGCAAAGCTGCTCAGAAATTGAAAGACTGTGTGTGGAAAAGCTTTGGCAGAACACCGGATTGGCAATTGACTGGATGTCATTTGGGTTGGTGGCTGTGCATGAACATAAAGAGGAGTGTGGAAATTTCAGCATAACTTGATCAATACAGGCTTTCTAGGTCTGCCTGTTATCCTACTGCTGTATCCTAATGCAGGTTGAAACCTGTAAGAAGTGTCTGGCAAGCAGTTTGCGATAAACTGTAGCCTGTCATTCAGAAAGAATGAATCCAAAAAGAAGAGGGTTATTTAAAAAGCAGACAGTAAGTCAATGAGGTCAGCATTTCTTCTGTGGTAACTTAGACTACAGTCGGGTCTCCTACAATGCGGACCCACGGTCTTAATTGGGATCCGTGTAGCCCTACTTCTGCGTTGAATGGCACCCAGGCCGCCGCTCGGGCTGCCCCCGCTGCCGCCACTGCCCCTGCCGCCGTCACCCGTGCTACCGCCGCTGCGGCGGCCGCTGCCACCATAGCAACAGGTCACGCATGCACAGTTGTGAAACAGGTCTCCTACATGGCTAAAAATCATGCCACTAGGATCTGAAGCCACAATGGGGGGGGAGGCGAAGTGCAAGAGGGCCGACTGTAAATGGAAATTGATAGTTTTCCATTCCTTGTAGGATTTGGAGAGTTTTGCAAGAGACCCTCATTTTGCTAAGTAATATTAATCAACTACTATTGCACAGACATAGCACAGGTTAACTGAGAAAGATAAGCTTCTAATAGCTAAAGCAATGTGATTTTTCCTTCTCACGTTTTGACAACCATTTCTCTAGTTTTAGCTTGCTTGCGTGCCAAAATTCTTTAACGTTGAACACACATGTCAGTCCTTACAGTCTCAGAAAAATATATGTATAAGCATACCAGTAACTTAAGAATGTGGTATGTCAGGGTAAGAGAAGTCCAGATTTTCCTTGAAGAAATACATACATAAACTTGTAGCTGTGATTATATTCTAGAACATTTCAATCTTATTTTTCATTATTTCTATTCAATAGAGATTGTGTATCCCTGCAATGACTCTTATGGTTCAGGATTCTTGAGGGGCAGCTAGCTAAGTGCTCAGTAAAAGACCTAAGCTGTTATGATTGATTGTAAATTTAAAGCAAGCATGGGCATAAGTATGGTAATGCTAATGTCCTTATTAAGTATTTGATATTTTAGGACAGTATCTGGATGAAGAACAAAAATTGAATGTATAAGAGGAAAGCATGCATGGTAAGAGAAGCTTATCTCTTTATATAATTTAGGAGATTTAAGATTCAAATGTTTTTTTCAGATCTATTGATCATTTACCAAATAAATTCCCAATGTCAGGGCAGACATTAGTAGAATAGGAACTGGTAAATTCATCTGCCCTGCAGTGCAATGTGTTCCTCTGGGTACTAGAGTACCACCTGTAAATCTAAGTGTGAAAGCTTAGTTTCTGAAGGTGAAATATTTAGAGCAGAATGAAGAAGTCTCCAGGTGAAGGATATGAGTAGTAACTGGCTGTTCTGGTTGAGGAATATCAGGTATTGTTTCTGTATCTGTTTTTAAAACTATTTGTCTGCTGAGAATTTAAACAGTAAAGAGATTTCATGGTAAAACATAGAGTAGGAAGATGTGGGGAATCTCTGCAAGTGAAATAAACTTGCTTTACAAAGACAAAGTTTTTTTTTTTTAAGACTGAGCTCCAACAGTTCCACATCATTCAGGGTTCATTACTGGAGTATGTTGTAATTTAAGCATCTGTCTGGAGCAGAAGATGACAGTTGTGTTTGTTGATAACTATGAACTGCTTCACAAAATAGCCTGAAACTTAGTAAGAAACCAAGAGGCTGTAATAGTAGCCAGAGCCCAACCAAAACCAAATTCATTACTTTGGATGTTCTGGGTCAGTTTAAATGGGAAAGCTCAGCTTTCAAAGCAGTCAAGGTTCAATAAAAGATACATCACATTGGAAATTAAAATCTAAGAGGAATCTAGTGTCAGATCTCAGGAACTGTCCTAGGGAATGTTCCCACAGCGTGATGCAGTTGTTGGTCTAATTAGCTGTGGCACTTCTATAGTACAGTTTTACTGCCTCCAGTATTTGAGCTAGCTTGTGCAACTCTACAGGCAGCATTATATCCTGCTGACATAGGTTGTAATTACTGACTATGCAAAACAAGAGCATTACAGCTCGGAGCCAGTCTTCATGCACATTCTGGTGACCAGGTAAAAATATAAGCAGAAGAGTGAGAGTCTGTTTTCATTAAAATAATTTCCTGTGTTGATGCATCTCACTGCTTTCTGCTGACATGCTTTCCTGTCCTCAGTGTAATGGAACGAGTTGGTTAATCCCAGCTTCCAAACCTAGTGTGGCAACCCTTCCACCGATTGTTTTGTGTTGATGTGTCTGTAGTGATAGGATAAGCAGTAATGGGTACAAACTGAGAGAAATTTAGGCTTGCTATCAGAAAGCAATTCTTTGCTGTGGGAGGGGTGATACACTGGAACAGGTTGCCCAGCGATGTTGTGGATGCCCCAATCCTGCAATGTTCAAGGCCAGCTTGGATAAGGCCCTGAGCAACCTGGTCTGTGGGGAGGTATCCCTGCACATAGCAGGGAGGGTTGGTATTATATGACCTTTAAACTCCCTTCAACCCTTAACATTCTTTTATTCAGTGATTTTCTCTTAGTTTAGAAATATGTAGAGTTACTTGCAGGTTTTGTAGTAAATCCCACAACTGCATAGTAAATTCCCCCTCCCCTCTCCTGCAAGTCAGGGAGGTTTGAACACAGTTGTTATAAACAAGCCTTTGTGAGGAGAAACAACATTTCCTGGAATCAGCATTAGTTACGTAGATATCAAACTTCTTTCCTAGAAACTATCAAATCCACGTTTCCTTGGGCTACCAGTTTAAATAGAATAAAACACTCTTGATTGCATCTTCCTTCACTGGACCTGGCAAACGTCACCTGTTAACAAGGATTAATAGAAGCTTGATATCCATTCTTGGTTGTTGGAAAAATCTGAATTATTATTTTTTTCTGTCACAGGTTTACTTAGTTCTTTCTTCTGTTTGCTACTCACTCTTTTTGCGTTCTTCCTATTCTTAAATCAAGAATTTCTGTAGTACCTCCAGGTAGTGGCCAGTGGTGTTGGTTCTTACTGTGCAAGTGTGATCTTGTTCACTTACAACTGTGACATGAGCACATCCCTGCAAAGATTAGTATTCTGCCTCCCAGATGCCATCTCTGAATCTTTTTAACCTCCTTTGAAAGCAAACTGGAAGGAACCAGTCAGAGATGGAAATAGGAATTACAATTATGCCTTGCTGCATTGCAACTTCTCCATCGTGACCTCGCTGGTGCACAAGAAATTTTCCCTATGAGTCTGCCTCAGTGATTCACAGAGCTTCCCAGTTGATGCATGTGCAGTGCATCTTCTTTGCTGAAGGGTGGCTCCCTGTGGGACTGGCCCACTCGCCGTGGCATTTATAGCCCTGCACCTGTGTGTCTCCATATCCAGTTCCTACCGCGGAAGGCTTACCCTCCCTTATGAATGCTGCGAAGGTTCCGTGTGTAGAACCCCGTGACTACAATAAATGCCATGGAGAGCAATAAGCACCGTGTGTCCTCCCCGCTGTCCGGGCCACACCACCACCACAGCTGCTGCACCAGGAGGAGGCTTCTGTTCCTCCATGCCCTCTCCCCACTGCAGCTGGGAGAAGCGGTGTTTTGCTGGGTCACAGAATCACAGAATGACAGAATACTATGAGTTGGAAGGGACCCACAAGGATCATCTAGTCCAACTCAGCATCTAACTCCCGTACAGAGACTGAACACACACCCCAGAGTAGTAAACATAAACCTAGATCCCTCACAGGCTCACAGTCCACTCCGAGCCAGGTACATACGGCCAGCGTTGCTGCTTCTGCACTCGGGACTAGCTGTTGTATGTATTGTACATAAAGGGAAAGAAACTCCAACACCGATGCCTCCCTCCCACCATAAGAGGCCCTGGGTGTTGCAGTGTTGCAAAGTTCAGGTTTCCCAGGCTCCATGAGCACTGACCTGAGCCCAGGGACACCCCTTCCCAGCCTCAGCTCCAGAGCTTCCCCACCACAGTGGCAATGCAAGCATATGCAGCTGCAGAAGCAGCAGCGTGGCCAAAGAGAAGCCCAGGGATTCTCTGGGGAGTCTCCCCAGGCAGAGAGGGCTCAGAAATGCTTCCCTTTGCTCCCCTCTGCTGGAAGAGCCTGTGGGGAGGAGCGCAAAATGCTCCCCAGCGCTGCAGAGTGGTGGGGGGTGGAATGATGGACGTGGCTTGTAGGCATGTTAATGACCCATGCGTGTTTGCGATTTGGACATTTTGTGAGACCCTCATGAGACTTGTTCCTTGCAAATTAGGAGGTATAACTGTATAGGGAAGAAGGCTTATGAAATAATCCAAGTAGGAAAAAAAGGCCTAGAGAATTCACTTTAAAATTAAAAGAAATACCAAAAAACTAAGCCTGAGAGTGACCTCTTTTAATGTAATAACTTCTGAGTTTAGACCAAAAAGACCTGTGTTCACAATAAAAATGAGGGTGAAAGATATATGTCAGTGACTGGCATGAGAAGAGTGTCCCTCCTATTTCATTATAATCACATTTGTTGCTTGTGTGTGTTTCATTTGACATGGCTTGAGAGATAATTAAACTAAGACATGTTACTTAAAGATTTTGTTTGATCCTTTTAGATATCGGCTTAGTTAACAGTTGTTTTATTGGAGGAAGATGTGTTATTTTTTCATTACTGATGATTAGTTATGGAATGACTGTACTGCATGAAGCCAATTGAGAGATGGCTGGCAGTTTTCAAGCAGGAAGTAATTCCTGACCCACCACACGCTTTAATGATATTAGACAATCTGCGGGATGTATGTAGCATACCATGCTTTAAAACATGAAAACATCTTTCTTCTCTATAATCCCTTTTAAGAAAAAAGCATTCTGGCATGACTGGAAATTCAGGTAGAATGTTAGTACTTGAATTGAAAGAGACTTCTTCAAAAGCCCTGCTGAGGGATGACCAGTCACCTACAAAGGTTTCGAGATTGTATAGTTTATGTGCAGAGTGTTCAGGATGTGTAACCCAGTTGAGGTTATTGAATGTTCTCAAGTATTGAGTCCTTAAACTTCATAATCTCCTCAGCAGTCAGTTTAATAGGCTGGCTTGAGGAAATTCAGATGCATAAAATAAGAGGATCTCTTTTGTAACCAGTGCAGTTGTGGTTTTTTTGCTCTAAACAGACAACTGGAAAAAGTCTGCAAGGTAGATATTTATTAAAGAGAAAACAATACTGATTTTCAGAATGTTAATCAAAGGCAGCCCTGGAGGTGAAAAAAATATCATAAGTTCTAAGGCTGTCTTTATCTGAGGCCAAAAGACGACATAACTTTTACAAATGTTGAGAAAACTCTGAAAGGATTTCTCCTGCTTAAACAGGATTAGATTACTTGTAGATGCATTTTATGTGTCAAGAGGTATGGTTAGAGAGTCAAGGCCTTGAAGGATACAAATATTTAATGAGAAGCCATATGAAATTTGACTTTCTGCTTTTCTGGATAATCCATCTCTTGTAAGTCTGAAAAGTAATTTTGAGTATTTGATGAACTCATTTTGTTCAAGTCTTCACATCACTGAAGAGTGTTAAAAGTAGACATAGTATACTAAATTTGAAAATGTAATAATGTAGGAGAATAATGCCATTGATTAAACCCTGTTGTGTGAGAACATAACATCACTGCAGAAATTTCTAAAACTAATTTCTAGTGTGGTCCTCTCTTGGTCTAGTTGTGTCAGTAGAGCTATCATTTTAGATACAAATAGTATAAAGGAGCTCTTAGAAGACATAGTATTCTGAAGACATTTTTGTTATACAGTGATCCCCTGTTACTTGCAGGCTGTTGGGTCTAGTCCTCTCCACGCGAGTTGTGGAATCCAGAGCGATAGTGACCCCACTACGTACTGAAGTATGCCATGCCCATAGCCACGCGGCCTCCCCTAATAAGGTCTGGAGGACGGTCCTGAGGGCATGGCTCCCTCTGTAATGCCTCATTAAAGCGGAGTAAATGCCTTTTGCTACCTCCCAGCTCCAGAAAGGGAGCTTTTCTGAGCACAGAAACCGGCACGCCTGGTCACCAGGAAGCCGGCACCGCCCCCCC
>WEKX01013971.1:56974-67397 GCA_013390025.1 Pitta sordida | reverse complement strand
AGGAGGCCGCCCCCCCCCCCCCCCCCCCAGAAATGGAACGGGAGCGTAGCCTTCTGCCACTGTCCTTTCCCTGTCGTGTCTCTGATGGGTTTTTTTATCAGGGTTTTCATCGGAGTTTCTGGTTGCTAGTCTGTGTCTCTTGTGTTCAAAGATGGTGGACGCAACACGCCTCTCCAGAGCAGGCAGTGCTGATCCAGCTGCCCCAGGATGGGGCGGGAGGCAGCTGGGGTCTGTCAGGAGTGTGGGTGACCAGCGGCTGTGCAGAGTTAAAAGAGCTGGTGGCTCTGTGATCTGCTCTTGGAGTGGTTCCTGAGGTGTGCCGATGCAGCACCAGAGCACAGATGCATCCCACAACGGGAAAGCTGCAGCCCAGCTTGTCCCTGCGCCTGCTGCGCAGCCCGCAGCTCTCTCCTTCTCTCTCCTACCCTCCCTCCGCCCCACACATCCTACAAGGGAACTTTTTATTTTGGGCAATGAGGGAGTTCTGATGCCACTATTCTGACATCAGGAGTCCGTGTTGCTGGCATCGGGACACAGCGGACTGAAATGCGGTGCCGAGTTGGTGGCTCCGCTCCTGTCCACCTGGGTTTAAATCTCCCGTCCATCGCCACCCTGAAGTCAGCTTTGACAGTGGCAACTGTCCTCTGCCATCCCCTGGTTCGCAGCCATGCCACGCCACTGTGCCTGGAAGAGCTGGCATGGCGCTGGTCCCTTTGTGCCTGCAGCACGGCAGCACTCCCGGCTTCACAGAGATGGGACTGGCTCCCCTTTCTTGTAAACGATGAGAATGAAGCATGTACGACAAGTCTGGTGGGCGATGACGGCCGGGGGGACCAATTGTATATTCATAACATCATTATATATTCACGAGCTGATGGGTTTGTGGTACGTTCTGTGCACGCGCCAGGGTTGCACAGCTCACTGAAAAATCACCCGCAGCTATAGGATCCTGCAAATAACGGATCACGACTATGCGGAGGATCACTGCATTGTTAATTTTATTGCTTCACTGAGAGCATTTCCTGTTGATGCTTGTAGCATAGGATAGGGCAAAATAAGAGCTGGGTGGGCTTCTTTTTAGGGAAGAACATGGGTTGGAAAATACAGTAATACCTCACCCTTTGCAAAGAACGGATCTCGTCAGGGTCTTGTGAAACATCTAATTTGCAAACACGCACAGGTCATCAATATGGATACAGGCCATGCCCGTTGCTCCACCCCCCGCCACTCCGCAGTGCTGGGGAGCATTTTCCACTTCTCCTCATGGGCTCTCTCAGCACAGGGGAGCAAAGGAAAGTGTTTCTGAGCCCTCTCTGCCTGGGGAGGCTTCCCAGAGAATCCCTGGGCTTCTCTTCGGCCAAGCTGCTGCTTCCGCAGCCGCTGCCATGCTGCTGCCACCACTCATGCTTGTACTGCCTCTGCGGTGGGAAAACTCCACCACCGCAGTGGGGAAAGGGTGTCCCTGGGCTCAAGTCAGCACTCTTGGAGCCTGCGAAGCCTTGACTTGTGGGCACATCCTGCCACTACTCCAATCCAGCACACAGTGCTTTCCCCACTGCCCAACCCCACTTTCATGGGGCACTTTCCCTGGGGCTACATTATTACAGGATGCACCCCATGCACAGTCCCTGGGCGCAGACCGCATTGCCTTCCCTGCCTGTAGCCATGGAAACAATAACGCGCGCGGCAGGGGTCAGTCCCCCGGCTGGGCTGAGAGTAACAGGAGATGGCATGAGCCTTCCACTGTAGGGACTGGGCATAGAGACACAAGGAGTGGGGCAGGGACCGAGGCATGGCGGCGTGGGACCATAAATGCCACGGGAGTGATAGGTAACGTGCGCCCTCCCCATGGGGCTGGGGCAGTCCTGCCCCAGAAGGAGCACCAGTGCCGCCACTTGGCGAAACACAGGCACTGCGCATGCATCGGCCGGGAAGCTCCACAAATCACTGAGGCAGATTTGTGAGAAAAATTTCTCGCAAACCAGTGAGGTCGCAGTGGAGGGGTCGCAATGCAGCAAAGTATTACTGTACTTATCTGCTAAAGCAGAAAAACTTCTAGACTATGTTTCCTTCTGCATTTGCTTTCTCTTATGATGAAGAATCCCATGAAATAGTGAGTGAGTTTATTTTTTGTGTCTATGTTTCTGTGGGCAAATCACAGTGGTGATAGGTATCACAGTATCACTGTATCACAGTATAGAAAAGGCTGGAAAGGACCTTGAAGATCATCTAGTCCAACCTATAATCCAGGGTTGGTGACTCAACCACCTCTGTGGGCAACCCATTCCACGTCCACTATTTCTTGAAAACTTAATAATTTCGTGATCACTGCCTCCCAGACAGCCTCCCACAACCACATCTCCCACCAGGTCCTCCTTATTAGTAAACAGCAGATCAAGAAAAGCCTCACCCCTGGTAGGCTCACCAACCAGTTGTGGCAAGAAGCAGTCCTCTGTACACTCAACAAACCTTCTGGACTGCCTCCTCTCTGCTGTATTGAGTTCCCAGCAAATATCTGGGAGATTAAAGTCCCCTAGTAGAATTAGGGAGGGTGATCTTGAAATGTCTACCAACTGTTTGTAGAAGATTTGATCAACATCTTCATCCTGATTGGTGGTCTGTAGCACACTCCATTCACAGTGTCAATTTTGTTAGCTAACCCTGAGATCTGGACCCATAGGCTCTCAACTCTGTCATCCTTGATCTCAAGTTCCCTGACATCCAATGCTTTGGCTATGTACAGGGCCACCCCCCCACCCCTTCTACCTTGTCTATCTCTCCTAAATAGTGTATACCCCTCCAATTCAACACCCCAATTATATGACACATCCCACCACGTTTCAGTGATGGCAATTATGTCATCTCTTTCCAGGTGTACCAAAGCTTCCAACTCATCCTTCTTATTGCCCATACTTCATGCATTAGTTTCCTTCCGATGAAGGTTAAAGAAAGAAATACAGTTATACCTGCTCCATCACGAGGAAAGGGACAGGCCAATGCCATCGCAAAACACTAACCTTGCAAAGAACTGCAGGTCGTTAATATGCATGCAGGCCCCGCCCATTGCTCCACCCCCCGGAACTCTGGAGCGGTGCGGACAATTCTCTGCTCCTTCTCCTTGTCTCTCTCGGCACAAGCGAGCAAAGGGAACCGTTTCTGAGCGGCTGCTGCGACCGTGTGGGCTCGCAGCCCAAACTTCATGCCGCTGCTCCCTCCCCAGCCTGGCCCGGCCCGGCCCCAGTGCTCACGCGGGGTCTCACTGGAGCACACAGGAGCGAGTCAGGGTGTCGCAGGTCTCTAAATGCCGTGCCCAAGCCGCACCGCGCCGCATTGCGTCGTGCCGTGCCTGAGCTGCACCACGCCGTGCCCGAGCCACCCCGTGCCGCCCCATGCCATGCCCGAACCGCCGTGGGGGTGAGGGGGTGGAGGAGTCAGGTTGGTATGGGAGTTTCTTTCCCTTTAACATCCACCGGTCCTGTGAGAGAGGGGCAGCGCTCCCGGATGGCTCCAGAGGGTGGGGGAACATAAGTCCCCTCCCATCACACAGCTTGCCTCACTTTCGTGAGTCAGTCTCCCCGTTCAGGGATCTCCCTGCAGGGCACCGTGACACGTCCCCTTGGCAGAGCAGAGTCGAACTGCGCATATCTCAGCCAGCTGAGCTTGCAGACGGCTGAATAATATTTGCGAAAAAATTGCTTCTCAAATGGGCGAGGTCGTGAAGGAGAAGTCGCGATACAGAGAGGATTCACTGTACATGTCATTCTTCCTTAATTTTATGATACAGTAATCCCTTGAATATTATGGGCAGTCAGTTCCAGAAAGATGCCTCAATAAGCGAAATCCATGAAGTAGTGGTAAATAGGGTAAATACGGTAAAACTGGTAAATACAGTAAAGCCTGGGGGGGGGAAACCGCAATGTTCTGAAGCTGCAAATGGTGAAGTGCGAAGCAGCGAGGGATTACTGTAATAATATTCTCTTTCCATATTTAGATACAGTTGGGTCTCCTATGTCACGGACCCCTGGTCTTAATCGGGTCCCGCGAAGCCCTACTTCCGCGTTGAATGGCAGTTAATTAATATGCAACTTTGCCCTGCACCCTCAGACCACACTGTGTTGCTGTGTATCGGTTGCCGTGGTGGCCGTGCCGGGGGAATGGCGAAGTGGTTGAGCCCCAGCTGTGTCCGAGGCCGGGGGGGGAAAGTGGCGGAGCCTGGGGAGTGGCGGCAAGTCGTGCATGCACAGTTGCGAATAGGGGTATCCTTCAACACTAAAAAACCATGCTGCTAAGATCTGAAGCCTCAATATAGGGGGGCGCGAACTGCAAGAGGGCCGACTGTACATATTCTAGTACTAGAGAATAATAAAAGCCATATTTAATGGCAAAACATATATGGCAAAAAGTAAATGTTAATGATTCCAGCCTTCTTTGCTGCATGATTGAGACAGGGACTTCGTTGGAAAGCATCTTTTTCATTATGTATTCCCACCTTTCATTCTGGTGTATATCAGTAGCATTTCTATTAACTAATCCAATGATGCAATGGGAGGTGGTGCCTACAGGAAGCACCTATCCCACTGGAAGGTTCTTTGCTCTAAAAGACCACAGCTTGTCTCACAAATTCCTGAGTTTGTTTGTGCTCTCAGTATTTGTTGAAGGTGCACTGTTGTGAACACACCTCCTACCATGAGTTGTTAAAGTCCCTCTGTGCTCTCTGAATATTGGTGGAAGATGAATAGCTGTGAGCATTCTGAGTTTAGAGCCTAGATGCTATGGATATACTGGTTACATTACTGCCTTCTAGCTAATAGAATACATAATTTTAAAGCACAATCAGTTGATAACTGAGATTTACATCAATTTTATTTTATTTCCACTGAATTTACTGGTCCACTGGCATAAGCACTGTAAAGAACTAAAGAACTCAAAAGAGCTTCTGTTCAGTTTTCTAGTTATAATGCCTTTTTAAAAACAATATGGTCGTCTAAAAAAAGGGATAAACTTAGGCTGTAATTCTTAATGTATTGACTTGCAAGGTGCCTGGCATGTGGAATGATAACTTATTTCATCCCACCTTGTCAGTGTTCCATGAGGTTGCTTATGGTGAAATCATTTAATCATTTGTTTTAAAAGTTAGAGAGGCTAAGAGCAGAAGGTGTTATTACATAAAGTGTTGCTATGTACTGCAGAAGCCATGTGAGTGTAAAATACACAGTGTATGAGGACACCCTCCCATATGGTCTGTGGTAAGCTGAACTATTGGCTGATGCTGATGCCCACTGTATTTTGCATTTTTCTGTAAGTGAATGTAAATGCTGATTTGTAAAAGCTGAGTAGTCGTTTATTTGTTTATGCTTATCGCTCTCTACAGCTATCTGAAAGTGGGCTGTAGCCAAGTGGGGGTTGGTCACTTCTCCCTAGCAACCGGCGGCAGGACAAGAGGGCATAGTAGTAACTTGAGTTCAGGGAAAGTTTAAGTTAGAATTTAGAAGGAAGTTCGTTACAGAGAGGGTAATTTGGCATGGGAATGGGCTCCACCGAGAGGTGGTGGAGTGACTGTCCCAGGAGATATTTAAGAAGAGAATGGATATGACATTTAGTGCCATGGTCTATCTGACAAGGTAGTGTTAGGTCAAAGGTTGGACTTGATGATCTCAGAGGTCTTTTCTAACCTAATTGATTCTGTGATTTAAAACTTACCTTCTGGATGGATTACCTACTGTTGATTTTGGCAACCTCTTTAACACATTGAGTTATTTTTCTTTTCTTGTATCTCCACTGAAATTTAAAATGTATATGAATCCTATTGGGATAAAAATGTCTTTTTATTAATGGTATGTTTTCATTCCGTACTCTGTTTGTGTATTGGTCTTTTATGTTCAAAGTGTTGCTGCACATTTCACATCTATGCCTGAATCTTGAAATGCTTGTAGCGCTTACACTGTAGCTCAGTGTCAGTGACAGCAGCTGTAGAATTTTATTTAATCCTGTAGAATAGCGCTTTTCTGGCTCTTTGAATCTTCCAGAATTATGTATGCATGTTTATTTTAGATTGTTCAGAAGATGATTACTAGTCATTTTTTTATAAGTAGGTAGCCAAAAATAGGCTGCTTTACCATATTTTTGGGTTTGCTATATTTGCCTTTTCTATTTTTTAAATCAACTTGAATACCTTACCAGGAAGATATTGCAAGCAGTTGTCTGCTATTCAGTGTTGGGTTCTAAAACTTTACAGTGCATTACATAGTTACATAACTCAATAGCTGCTTTCCATGACTGTGGTTGAAAAAGGAATAAATATCTCCCTAAAGAAACATGCCATTAGGAACCAGTTTTTGATATTTTGCTTGATTTTATTATTTTGAATAGAAACATGCTGACACTTCAAGGAAGGCAAAAAGTGTTGCAAGCAATTATCTAATTCCAATGCCGTTTCATTGACTAATTTTGTTTTTAGCTACTGTTTGAATTTCCAGTTCGTATTATACATAGTTCGATATCAATGGTGAGTTTTGAGAAGTGTCTTGAATGTTATTTCTTGTGAATGAAGCAAATTTTTGCATCTAAGATGAGAAGATATTTGTGGGAGAATTCCCATGGCCTTGCCTTCCTTTGCTGAAACACACTGCATCAATTGAAGTTAACTGTATTTTCCTGTAAAAAGATGAAGGCAGAGTTAAAAGTTTAAAGAAATGGTGATTTTGCTTTCTCATCCTGAGATTTTAAAATACTTTATTGTTTAAATAAGCATAGCTATTTTTTCACTGTTGTATCTAGAAATTACTGGCTGAGATGAATGTGTTCTAAAATATTAGAAATACTCACTATGGCTTCCTATTTGTTTGTTTTTTCTTTTCCTTCCCTCTTTCTGTTCTCCACTGTCTGCCATCCTTTGTTTACCTTACTCCCTTTTCTGCAGAAGTTGACCTGAAATTCTGCACTCAAAATCCTTTTATAACTGTCCTATCTCCCAAAACCTTCTGCCTTCTTTTTCCCTTTTCTTCCTCAATTTTACCTCTCAATCTTTTTTACTACTTCCATTGTATTTCCATTTCTCATTGTCCATGTACCTCCCTGGACACTGTCCCATTAGCTACTTTATTCTGTTCTCCATTTGCAAAACCATGTCCTGGCTGATGAAGTTTTGATAACATCTCAAATGAGAATATGGGTTGAAGCAACCGCAGAACATACCCTGCATGACTGCAGGCACAGCAGGTGAAGCAGATATCAAAGCATAGCATAGCAGAGAAATGTTTAAGAAAAGTAAGCACTTCATAGGTAGGTCTGGCAAAAACTATTTCAATAACACATTAGAATATCAATATATGCTTAAAAATTTAAAATAGACATACTTCTGCAAAAACGGTTATGGGGAAGGGGTGAAGAGAAAGCCTTTGTGTTAAGCTCATCCATATAAACTGAAGGGAAACATGCGGTTCTGCACATTTTCTTGGTCTGTGACAGCAATAGACAACCTGCACTGCTTATCCTGAACTCATCAGCTAAAGACAGCTGTACCCGAACCTCTGACCTTAATTTATCTTGGCTGGGCTAAACTGTGGCTGATGAGCTACTGAAGAAGTTTAATCCTACAGTAGCAGCCAGCTAAAGCTCTCACCCTAAGATTTACTATTTGAAAAACTTCACTTTTCTGTCTGTGACTGCTGAATCAAATACATGTAATTCAGAGATGGACAGCAGTTTCATAAATATGACTTGCTGCTTCTCTGCTGCCAAGTGAAATATCCTGGACCAGCTCCAGTTTTCTACTAAAACAAATAAATGGCATGAAGGATTTTATTACATTTTTTAATACACTAGGCTCTTAAGACAAAGTCTTCTTTTAAAACAAAATCTCAAATATTTTCATATAGGGGCACTCATAATAATTTCTGTTGTGAATTTTTTTCTTATAAAGGAACAGGATTCTTTTTTCTCAGTTAGTGCAATAATAACAGAACTCAGGGTCTGTCCTCAAGGTCACTCTGTCTACCTTTTCGAAATGTTTTTGAAGATCTGTATCTGCAAGTAACTAGAACTGTGTATTTGTGAGGAAACTTGTAATTGTCTCCATGTACCATCCATTTACAACCTACTATGCATTTAGTATTATTTACATGGTTAATTTTTTCTTTGAGACAAAAATAATTCTAATATACTAGTTATTTCTTACCTTTTTTTTTTCTTTTCTCTCTGTCTTACTAGAAATCAGACTCTTCAGGGCATGAGCACAGCAGTGTTTTTACTTTAGTAGCAGTAAAAGAAACAAACCCCAGCTTTTTATTCAGGTCCTCAAAGATAATGTAATCAGACTACTTTGTATGTAGTGTAGCCAGAAGACAGGCAGATAGTAGTCTGGCATGATATATTATTATATAACAGTATATCAGGCCTCAAATCAGGCTCAGCTCTTGAGTATAATCTACTGCTGAGTCATGGTTTTCAGAACTCCCTTACCTAGGATGGGTAAATGTTATTGTATTATGATGTAAGGGTTTTTAAAATTACTATTTCTGTGGAGTACACATTGCTTTTGGTTCTTTGCTTGTTGTGCTGATACAGTTGAAAAGCAATCACTGTTCCTGGAGCTGTAGAACTATCAGTCAAATGGTGGTGGCACGTTGACAGAGATATATGGGAATGTCAAGACTGTGCAAGTTGAAGTTGCTCTTGTTAAACAAATGCAGACATGTAAATTTCATTTCTGCTGAGGGCACAAGGAGAAAAATAAATATCTACCAAATATATATCAGTCTAAATATGTGAAAGGATATCTCTGCATTCTTTTACTGTGAGTTTATAACAGGTTGTTGTAGTCAGTGCACTGAAAAATATGAACATGTATTGATCATTTTCTTACCTAAAAGGAATAGAAAAGTACTGAAAATATTTTTCCATTTGATTCTTTGCTGATATTTGAAATTCTTTAGTCCATTTCTGAGTGTATAAGTTTCTGCGAATGTGGAGTTTGAAACACATATGGTTTGTGCACTTGACTGAAATTACACAACAAAGGTAAGCAAGTCATGTTTGCTAGGTAATGGATTTGGTCTGAATGGCCTCTAGTCTAGTCTTTGAAAGGTCTCTGTATGATGTGTGCTCAGATACTGGAACCATGACAATATAATTGATCGCTCATTGGAATGGACTGCCCAGGGAGGTGGTGGAGTCGCCGTTCCTGGAGGTGTTTAAGAGAAGACTGGATGAGGAGCTCAGTGACATGGTCTAGCTGGGGGTGTTGGGCTGGATGGTCCTATGGGTCCCTCCTGGCTCCGTGGCCTGTGCGCCAGTGAGGGAACTAGGTTTATGTTCACCACTCTGGGGTGTGCGTTCGATCTCTCTACGGGTGTTAGATGGTGAGTTGGACTAGATGATCCTTGTGGGTCCCTTCCGACTCATAGTATTCTGTATAATGGAGTAGGTATAATTTTCTTGGAAATTTAGATGTACTATAAGCAGTTATTTGAAATACCATTTGCAAAGGAGAAATGATACTCTAAAATAAATGCTGCAGATTAAAAAGAATGATACAGAACTCTGGTATCATTTGCAACATAACTGATGTACGTACTGCTGTATGAGAACTGAAGACAGTTCTTAGTCTTTCCTGTGATGCAAACACTCCCTTCTCCCTGTTACTTTGGAAATAAAAGGTTTTGTACTTTCGTATGGGATTCATTAAACAGATCTATAGGCAGATCTACAGTTATATCTCAAAATTCGCGGAATACAGGTCTCCCGGGGGTCCATTGACTCATCCAATCCGCAAATATGCAAACCCATGAAACCGCAAAACTGTGAATACGTGAACCCGGAAGCTCCACAAATACTATTCACGGAGAAAAACATGCAAATACATGAATATGGAAGGGCAAATACGCAAGGTATAACTGTGTATGACCTCTGTGGGATGATGATAAGATGATCATATGACAGAGAGTTAGTTCATGTAATCATAAATTGTGATTCTTTAATAAGCTTAACCCTTTTGTAGTTTGCATAAAGATACTTTATAAAGCATGGCACTTTTTTTTTACAGAAGTATTCACACACCTCCATCAGGAAGCTATAGTGGGAGAAGAGTGCTGATTCAACAGATTTCCATTTGAAGATATTATACATATTGTGCTTTTGAAAAATCCACTCTGTTGTGGATGGTTTGTTTGTTTTTTTCTCTCTTGGAGGGACTGGTATTTATAATTAGATAAGATTTTTTCTTAACCTTCAAGAAAGAAAAATCCTTTTTTCCTGTTCAGAGCAGCTATAACTGTAGAACAGGTACACACTGCACACGTATAACTGCAATATATGACCTCTCCTCCCAATTTATGTACCTGAGTGCTTGAGAGTTATGAAAAAAAAAGAAGATACAGTAATCCCTGGAATATCACGGGGCTAGGGGTGGGGGATGAGGGGGGGC